>CM066040.1:4480355-4898625 GCA_033557465.1 Ichthyophis bannanicus
AGACTCAAGGGTGCAGGGGGGGAATATTTAGAAGTTGATAAGGATAAAGCGGAATTGCTTAACAAATATTTTTGTTCTGTGTTCACAGATGAAGAACCAGGAGCAGGACCTCAGAAAACACCCACAAATAGGAACAGAAGCGAGGGACATCTTGAACAATTTTCAGAAGACTGTGTTCGTGAGAAACTAGCTCAACTTAAAGTAGACAAAGCGATGGGACTGGATGGGATACACCCTAGAATACTGAGGGAACTTGGGGACATTCTAGCAACTCCACTGACTGACCTTTTCAATGCCTCATTGGAGTCGGGAGTGGTGCCAAAGGACTGGAGAGAGGCTCATGTGGTGCCTTTACACAAAAGCGGAAGTAAGGATGTGGTTGAAAACTACAGGCCGGTTAGTTTAACTTCGGTGGTGAGTAAATTATTGGAAACGCTGCTGAAAGAGAAAATAGTGAGGTTTCTGGAGTCCAGCGGATTACAGGATCCGAGGCAGCATGGATTCACCAGAGGCAGGTCTTGTCAGACAAATCTGATTGATTTCTTTGACTGGGTGACCAGGGAGTTGGACCGAGGGAGAGCTCTAGATGTGGTGTATTTAGATTTCAGTAAAGCCTTTGACACTGTTCCTCACAGGCGACTTATAAACAAACTGAGCACCCTAGGGATGGACCCTAAAGTTACTGCTTGGGTTAGAAATTGGTTGGGTGGGAGGCGACAAAGAGTACAAGTAAATGGAGCTCACTCTGAGGAGAAGGATGTTACCAGTGGTGAGCCCCAGGGATCTGTCCTTGGTCCGATTCTTTTTAACATCTTTGTTAGTGATATAGCGGAAGGGCTGTCGGGTAAGGTTTGCCTCTTTGCAGATGATACCAAAATCTGCAATAGAGTAGACACCCAGGAAGGGGTAGATAACATGAGGAGGGATCTAGCTAAGCTTGAAGAATGGTCTAGAATTTGGCAGCTGGGATTTAATGTTAAAAAATGTAAGGTCATGCATTTGGGCTGCAGCAATCCAAGGGAGCAATACAGTATAGGAGGTGAAGTACTTTTGTCCACTAAAGAAGAGCGGGACCTAGGCGTGGTTGTGTCTGATGATCTTAAAGTAACTAAACAGGTAGAAAAGGCGACGGCAAAAGCTAGAAGGATGCTTGGTTGCATACGGAGAGGAATGGCTAGCAGAAAAAAGGAGGTGATAATGCCTCTGTATAAGTCTTTGGTGCAACCTCATTTGGAGTATAGTGTGCAAATCTGGAGACCGCACCTTCAAAAGGATGTGAACAGGATGGAGTCGGTGCAGAGGGTGGCTACTAAAATGATTAGTGGGCTTCATTATAAAGCATATGAGGACAGACTGAAGGATCTTAATATGTACACCTTAGAGGAAAGGCGGGATAGAGGTGATATGATTGAGATGTTTAAATACCTCCGTGGCATAAATGTTCAGGGAGAGAGCCTCTTTCAATTGAAAGCAAGTTCTGCTACGAGGGGACATGGGATGAGGTTGAAGGGAGATAGATTCAGGAGTGATATGCGGAAATATTTCTTTACGGAAAGAGTAGTGGATCCATGGAATAGTCTCCCAGTGGAGGTGGTAGAGATGAGGACAGTAACTGAATTCAAAAAAGCATGGGACCAACACAGAGGATCTCTAAAGGTAAAAAGTGGACTGTTGATATGGAAGGACAGACTAGATAGGCCATGTGGTCTTTTTCTGTCATCATGTTTCTATGTTTCTATTGTTACGGCAGAACATGCTAGGGAGATAAAGTTTCTAGATGAAATAAATGACTGCTTCTTGGAGCAGCTGGTTCATGAACCGACCAGAGGGGAAGCCCGACTGGACCTAGTCCTTAGTGGAACACCAGATCTGGTGCAAGAAAGGGTGTTGGGACCACATCGCAATAGTGATCATAGCATGATCATGTTTGATTTAATTAATGGAGGATGGATAGTAAAGAAATCCACAGTACTACCTTTTAACTTTCGAAAGGAAGACTATGATAAAATGAGGAATATTGTTAAGAAAAAACTAAAAGGAGCAGTTGCAAAGGTTAAAGACTTACATCAAGCTTGGGTGTTGTTTAAAAATACTATCCTGGAAGCCCAGACCAGCTGTATTCCACGCATTAAGAAAAGTGGAAGAAAGTCCAAAAAACTGCCAGCATGGTTTAAAGGTGAGGTCAGAGAGGCTGTTGTTGCCAAAAAAGCATCTTTCAGGAAATGGAAAAAAAGAGCCAAACAACGAAAACTGGAAACAGCACAAGCACTGGCAGGTTGAATGCAAAGCATTGATAAGGCCGGCAAAGCGAGAATTTGAGAAGGAACTTGCTATGGAAGCAAAAACACGAAATAAAGACTTTTTTCAAGTACATTCGTAGCAAAAGGCCTGTGAGAGAGTCAATTGGACCATTAGATGATAGAGGGGTAAAAGGGGCAGTATAGCAGAGAGACTGAATGAATTCTTTGCTTCGGTCTTTACTGAAGAAGATGTAGGGATGTTACCCAAGACTGAAGTGGTATTTAAAGGTGATACTGCAGAGGAATTGAGAGAAATATTGCTACACCGGGAAGATGTATTACAACTATTTGATAAACTGAATAGTAGCAAATCACCTGGACCGGATGGTATACATCCAAGAGTGTTGAAAGAACTGAAATATGTGATTGCAGACCTGCTATTAGTAATCTGTGAACTTTCATTAAAATCATCTGTAATACCTGAAGACTGGAGGATCGCCAATGTAGCGCCAATTTTTAAAAAGGGTTCCAGGGGTGATCCGGGAAACTACAGACCGGTGAGCCTGACGTCAGTACCAGGGAAAATGGTAGAAACCATCATAAAAAACAAAATTACACAGCATGTAGATAGTCATGACCTAATGGGAGAAAGACAATATGGCTTTAGACAAGGAAGATCTTGTCTTACTAATCTGTTATGTTTTTTTGAAGGTGTGAATAAACAGGTAGACAAAGGTGAGTCGGTTGTTATTGTGTATTTGAACTTTCAGAAAGCCTTTGAGAAGGTCCCTCATCAGAGACTTTTGGTAAAACTAAAGAGTCATGGGATAGGAGGCAGTGTACTATTGTGGATCCGGAGCTGGTTAAAAGATAGAAAGCAGAGGTTAGGGCTAAATGGCCCATTTTCCCAATGGAAAAAGTTGAATAGTGGAGTACCCCAGGGATCTGTACTGGGTCCACTACTTTTTGACATATTCATAAATGACCTGTAAAAGGTTATAACTAGTGAGGTTATCAAATTTGCAGACGACACAAAAGTGTTTAAAGTTGTTAAAACCCAAGAGGACTGTGGAAAACTGCAGGAGGATCTGGATAAATTGGAAGACTGGGCAGATGAAATTTAATGTGGACAAGTGCAAAGCTATGCACCTAGGAAAGAACAATCCACACTATGGTTACACAGTGCAAGGTTCCACATTGGGAACCACCACCCAGGAAAAATATTTAGGAGTCATCCTAAAACCCTCCGCCCAGTGTGCAGCGGCGGCCAAGAAAGCAAATAGAATGCTAGGTATCATAAGGAAAGGAATGGAAAATAAAATGAGGGATATTATAATGCCTCTATATCGTTCCATGGGACGACCGCGCCTTGAATATTGTGTGCAGTTCTGGTCGCCGTATCTTAAAAAGGATATAGTATTATTAGAAAAGGTACAGAGAAGGGCCACCAAAATGGTAAAGGGGATGGAAGGCTACTCCTATGAAGCGAGGCTACAAAGGTAAGGGCTCTTCAACCTGGAAAAGAGATGGCTGAGGGGAGATATGATAGAGGTCTATAAATTAATGAATGGAGTGGAACGGGTAAACGTAGATCAATTGTTTATGCTATCAGAATATAGAAAGACTAGGGGACATGTAATGAAGCTACAGGGTAAACTATTTAAGACAAATAAGAGAAAATATTTTTTCACTCAACGTGTAATCAAACTCTGGAATTTGTTACTGGAGGATGTAGTAAGAGCTGTTAGGGTAGCTGGGTTTAAAATAGGTTTGGACAAGTTCCTGGAGAAAAGGTCCTTAAACCATTATTAAAAAGGGACCCAGGATATCAGTGCTTGACCTAATACAAGCATTGTGGAACCTGTGTCTTTTTGGGATACTGCTAGGTATGTATGACCTAGATTGGCCACTGTTGGAAACAGGATACTGGGCTTGATGGACCTTGGTCTGACCCAGTATGGCATTTCTTTTGTTCTTATGTTCTTAGATTTCTGACACTAGGTAGCACATTTCACTCCAGAATACCTTGTTGGTAGTCGGACTTCATGATTCTGTTAATACATTACAGGCCTCCAGTTCCTGAGGCAGCAAAACAGCCCCACAACATTTTGGAACCTCCACCATATTTAACTGTAGGAAGGGTGTGTTTTTCCTCATAAGCTTCATTTTTTTGCCTATAAACGTTATCGCTGGTCTGCATTATCAAAGAGCTCAAGTTTGGTTTCATCTGTCCACAGAACATTTTCCCAGAAAGATTGTCGTTTCTCAAGGTGGGCTTGGGCAAAGATCAGACATGCCTTTTTATGTCTGTTTTTGAGCAGTTGGGTCCTCCTTGGCCTTAGCCCATGAAGTCTATTGTTTATTTCGTGGTGTATGGTGTAGGTTGAAACCACAGCTCCATATATTGCTCCAGGTCAGCCTTAGCTCTTTGAATGTTGTACGTGGTGTTTTTTTCCAACAGTTCGCACTAACTTTCGAAGACTTACTGGATTAATTTTTCTTTTCCCACTATTGACACTTCCATGAGCAGAAAACTTCATAATAATACTGTGAAGTATAGACACAGGATTTCCAAAGGTCTTTGGAGATGACCTGGTACGTACAACCCTTTGATGTTTGGCGATAATGGCTTTTCTGACTGTCTCCGGCAGCTCTCTTGTCTTTACCATTATCAAAATGGAATGGGTGAATGTGGCCATTGTAAACATTAGAGGCAGTATTCATTGGTTGATTCAAATCATGTGAGTACTGACAGTTGATCACAGGTTCATCTGATTTTACTGCAGTGACAATAGGGTTCTTCTGTTCAAACTGATTTGAATTGTTTATAAGGGTGCTAATAATTTTCATGTCCTGTTATTGTCCCTGTTTTTATACTATTCCCTACTATTACCTTTTTTAATTTGTCTTGTTTTAACTTGATTCTTTTGTGTGTCAATTATGTGTGCATATATAGTCCAAAGCCATTTCACTGGCCACCACTTTTTTTTTAGGAGATATTTGACATTAAGGGGTTGAACTGCAAGGGTGCCAGTAATGTTGACCACAACTGTGTATGAGTTATCTATCGTCCACAGCACTATTTGTGTTTTATAAAAGATTCAGTGCTTGTCAAAACAGTTATTAAAATCTTGGCTAATTTTGCCCATATGCACCTGAACGAACTAGCTGACCTTTATAAAGTTATCCTTTCTATTTGATAACTGTTTCCGGTGTTGTCCTTATCTGTTATATAAAGTTTTCTGTGATTTAAAGACACTGAGGTTTTCCCTTTGACAATGTGTTTGCAGGCCCATGGCTACAAGCCCTATGCAACAGCATTTAGTTAGTGGTTATCATTATGGCTGTTAGGTCAAAAAGTGTCCCTACCCCTAAACTATAGATTATAATTAATATGAACTGTTTTGTATGGCCCTAAGGCTTCCAACTGGATACCTGCTTTCTCTATAACTAGCTACCTAATGTTCTCTGTTGGGAGGCTCTCTCTCTTTAATAAACTTTCATACTGCTAATTTTTTTAAATTAAAGCTAACAGCAAAATATTTTAATGAGCTTACAGTGAAACAGCCATCTCATGTGCACCAGCAGGCCATCACTTAAGTGATGAGGAGCCATAGTTTTCTGGCAGTTGAGATCCTGTTGGGGTAGCATTTTCCTACTGGGTTATAACAGTGGAAAATTACTGGGCATGAGGGGGCATCGTTATCATTCTAAACAGTCTCTAAAATTATTAGAATATTCCCTCACAGTTAATAATCTATCATCTCTTTTCAGTATGTGATTGTTACACAAATGAGATGCAAATCTTCCTCAGTTGCCTCATCTGTTTGTGACCAAATTCTTTCCATTTTATTGTGGTACCGTCAGAGTGATCCAGACTTCACGCCTCCTGTGCTGTCTTCTGTACTTTCTCTCCCAGTCCACTTCAGTCTTTATTCTGCATTTATTGCCATAGTTACCAAACATTACATTATCGAGCAAATTTTCAGTAAGGTGCGTAACTGCAAAAATATGCCCGCACTTGTAAGCCTGCATAAAACAAACATTTTCAAAACCAGGGTCCCACATACATTGTGTTTGAAGATCTGGTTGCTATGTAACTAAGGTCCATGTGCTCCTTTCCACAATTTAAAATGATGCTGTAAGTTAGGCACGCTAGTGTGCGTTCTATTTTAGGAAATTCAGCATACACACGTACTTTCCAAATATACCTCCATCACCCCTCTACCCCTGCCCCCAAAAAACATCTCTGTTATTATATACTCATAATTTCAGCTAAAAAAAACCTCTCCCCAAATATTTAATTTAAAAACATTTCTTCTCTGTTTTTTTTTCGTGTAGTCAGAGCACACAGGGTAGCTTACAGCATACAGAAACATTCTTAAAATCACTAACAACATAGTGAATCTGTATAAGACAAATGACAAGATACATGAAAAACAGGTATCAGCTCTGAAATCAAAGTAGTATCAAAGCACCGTTCAGCCTTAGGGAGTAAGATAAATTGCCAAGTTTTTAGATAGGCACAGAAGAGCTGCTAATCATTCGTAAGGTCATTTTAGCTCATTTCATAGCTCCTTACTAAGAATTGTGTATGTGTGCTGTTGCGTCACTGCTGATTCCTGGCAACCCCGCAGCTTCTGGGCTTTCTTGTCAAGGTACGACTGGAAATAGATTGCCAGGCCTTTCTTCTGAGGCGATGAGAGTCAGTGGGAATTGAACCCTGGTCTCTTGGTCACTGCTCTAACAACTAGGCGGCTACTTCTCCTGAGAATTAGGATGATGAAAATTCCACAGAACTGGAATAATCAATGAAATGACCTGTTCAAAGCATAAAGATCTGATCAATTTCTCTAATATATGTGAGCACACTCCCTTGCAAGCCCTAAAAGCAGCAGTCAATAGATCAACCCTACTCACTACAGGTATTCAATGCAAGGCCATGAGGAGAAGCATTGCTTTGTCCCATCTGCTGCCATATGTGACAAGTTTTTCTTCCAGGTTCTGAGGTATTTCCTGCAGAGCTGTGCTGCTTTTTTAATATTCCTTAACACACACACATTGGAGTGCCAGTAATTCCATGTTATGGAAGACAAACTGAGTCAGTCCTGGTTTTGTTCTGTTGTATGCACGGATTTGTAAGGCATAAGGAAGGCAAACTACTCGCTCATGTACTTAGTGGAGTAAATCCAAGATTAGAATAGCCTGTGCCTTGTGATATGGAATTATTCGTAACCCTTCCTTACTTTTGTACCTTGTCCATTCTTCACTTCTCTGCATTTCCATCTCTTCTGTGTATTTGCACTCACTTCAGCCTTGCTGGCTTCCTTGATCATAGTGACCCAGCTGTTGTCTAATTCTGTTCTTCCTCCATTTGCTCTAGATCATTCCATCACTCTTCTTCACTGTTCCTTCACAGTTTGCCTGCCTCTCGGCCACCCTCTGCAAGCCAGTCTCTGCTCCACACTTATTTTTCTAGCATCTAATTGTTCAGCATTTTTCCAGATTTTTTCTTGGATTTCTTTTATCTGAACTGGATTTTTGAGGGGTAGTTTTCCATAGTTTTCCCAGACTGCCTTTTAACAATCACTTCTTGCCTCCAGCGTAGCTTTGTCTGTTTTGTGCATTTCTGCATGTTTTTGCTGGGGGAGGAGGGATGCCCACTCTGTATATATGAGAATAAGTAGAATTGCCAAAAAAGACAGGAAAAATAATATCCTCTGTGTTTTGAGGCTCCTTTCGTTCTCTGGGAGATGTGAAAAAATGGGCGCATGTTTAATGTAGGGACTTGGCAAGGCTCCTTCCAGTGGGTTTCAGGACCTGCTGGAGAGCCAGTGAAAGTGTGCTGTATTGGAACAGTTCCCAGGCTTTTTCCAGGCAGTATAATATCAGTATCTGGTGTGAATGCCTGCTTACCTTGCCTAGTGTTATTCTTATTTTCTTTGCCTTGGTGCTTTGTGCTGCTAATGATACTGAATTAATTCTCGCTAAACAAAACAGCAGGGCCTCTTTCTATAGGAGCCAGGGTTGCTTTGTTGGTAAGGTTTCCATGGTAACCTTCTAGTTAAAATGCCAAAGTCTGTATTTACCCAGTGTATCAGTTGAAAGCGTAGGGATCCAGCAACCTGTAATTAGCATTCTGCCTCTGGCAGAGGGCAGCTTATACTGCTTCCCCAGCAATTGCTTTTCCTCAAACACTTTGTAGGCAGTTCATATGAAGAAATCTTGTACAGCTCTGTGTATGCTGTGAGTATATATCAATAATACAGAATAATAACAAGTGGAGAAAGCATGAAAAGCATGGCTCAGAGAATTCTTTCCAACCCTTGGGGTGTGTGCATATGCACACACTTGTCTGTTTGCTTAACTGCATTGCATTCAGTGCCTGTTTGCGTATCTCTGTTTTGTTTGTAAATTGTTGATAGGTGGGTGTAAATTAAATGAAATGGAAAAGTATGTGTGTGTGTATCTTTGTGGGTGTCAGGAGTGCTGGGATGACCCTGCCATCCAGAGACTGCTGACCTATTATAGTTGTTCCACAAAGCATGCATAATAACACCTAAAGTCTTGACATCAGTTCTTTGGTTTAGAAATGTCATTTCTCTCCTGACCTTTCCTTGTTACCATTAGACCAGCAAGCCTCTCTCTGCCACTGCACCCTTCAGTTCAGAAACCCATGAGAACCAACTCTTGCTATCACTAAGGGCTGAGCCTTTTAAAAAGGAAAGTTTGCAGAGCTAAGAAGATCTGTAGAAAGACAAAATTCTTTGAGGAGAGAGCTTAGGACTATAGTTGGAGCCTATCTCAGGCAAAACAGAAATTCTCACATCAAATCCTCAATAGTATTAAGGAATTATTTAAAATATTCAGTGAACATTAAAAGTTGAACAGCTCCTTAGATTTTGTCCTCCCTGCCAAAGATCTTGCCTTATTCTTCCTGTCCAAAGTTTCCAATCTGCATTATATTCTAATTGGCTCAACCACCCAGATTAATCACCTCTGCTCTACTTGCCCCTCCATTACCAATTCAGCATTCTCACCACCAAGAAAGCCCACCATAAGGATTGCATTCAACGCAATTTTTGTCGAACCAGTTAAATAAAATTCTCTTTCAGCTTAATCATTACAGTTCTCCTACCACTTTTCCTTTAGATCCACTCCCCTACAGTCTACTAAAAAATCATTTACAATCATTATGTTCAACTATACTAGCCAGGTTAACACCACCCTTGACTCCAGTGAGCTTCTGTCTGCCTGGAAGTCTGCCTCAGAGCTATCCTCAAAAAGAGCATCAATGATCATTCAGTTTTCAAGAACTTTAAACCAGTTTCTTCTTTTCCTTTATGACCAAAATCATTGAAAAGATAGTATATCTACAGTACAATTAAAGGACTTTATCAACAAGAAGAATCTCTTACACTCACGACAGTTTGGTTTCAGGATCCTTCATAGCACAAACAACTGTTCAACTGCTGTGCTCAGTGAAATTCATAAGTTTTTTAATAGAGATCCATGAAATTCTAGGCTGCCATATTTGCTTTCAGTTTTGTTTGACTTCAGATCACTTGAATAGTAAAATCTAGCTATCTCCAGGAACAAGCAGGAAAACAGAGTTACTTACCTGTAACGGATTTCTCCGTGGACAGCAGGATAAGTCAGCCACACTTGGTGACGTCATCCGACGGCGCCGAGGACGGAAGTACTCTCCATAGCTCAGAAGGGCTTTTGCCCTTCTGAGCATGGGCCAACTGGCCCTGCCCCCTGGCCCGCCCCTAGCTAGCCAGTTCGTCACTAGCTGAGCCTTAGCCGCTAGGAGGCGGGCACTGATCCGGGCCGAGCCCCTTCCCAGGGGAGGAGGGCGGGTATGTGTGGCTGACTTATCCTGCTGTCCACGGAGAACTCCGTTACAGGTAAGTAACTCTGTTTTCTCCTAGGACAAGCAGGATGAGTCAGCCACACTTGGTGCCTCCCAAGCTGTAAAGCGCTGCGGTGGAAGGGGGAAGGCTGAGGTCAGGTTCAGGTGACACGTTATCAGGGCTGGATGTTTAGATGTGCCCTGGGTACCTGGTGGCGGCGTCAACACGCCATGTGCCAACCTGCAATGTGCACGCACACAGTACGATATGCAGAGTGTAGTGCTAATGAGTATGCGCTCATTTTGAGGTGAGCGTGTAGTAATACAGAACGTGTAGACGTGCAGACTCACTTCGCGCCGAAGCGGAAGCGGTGGTTGTGCGAGTATACTGCCTCAATGTGCAGCTGCCGAGAATGGTCTAATAGGCAGAGATGCGGCAGCAGAGGGAGTCATGCCGAAAGCTGAGTTATCCACTGCGAGCAGGGATAGCCACGGTATCAATGCAGGAAGCGTGACCGGAGTGGTGCAAGATTGAAGCCTTAGTGCCGCCATGGCGATGAGGTCGCGGCAGGCTGGGCTAGGACCAGCAGCCATATTGACAGTACTACAAGAGTGATTCAATTAGAGCAGTAACGTTGCGAGGGTATGGGCCATGACAAAGTTAAGGACCTGCCAGGCAGGAGGTCTCAGCCTAGACCCAAAGACTGCTAGGCGATGCGTCTGTGGTATGTAGTCTTTGTAGGTGTCATGTCAATGATCCTTCGGCAGGCTGTCGATGGATCAATTGTCACAGCTAGTCCCGAGCATGCCACTGCGTGTGCTCCTGACCGTTCCCGTTGATGGTGGCGCATGAAGAATTTCTAGAGGTGGAGTCCGCTGGGACCGGTTGGCCAGGTTTATTAAGGTCACATGCGAAGAAGGGTTTGATCCCTTGTTGTTGATGTGGTGCCCCGTGTATGTCCTAGGCATGAAGGGTCACATGCGAAGAAGAGTTGGGTCCCTTGCTGTTCCTGGGCATGCAGCTGCGTAGGGGTGTGATGATGCCTAGAGCGTGCGGTGCGTCTGGGGCCGTGATAGCATTACGTGTGTGGTAGGTACGCCATGGATCGCTAACCAATATGCCATTGGACTGGCAGTTTTGCCTGCAAGTGACCGCAAGGCTGCTGGGCGCAGTCACCGGGGGTCGCGACCGGCTTGCCTGGTTCCAGATGCTTGTGTAGGCCTGCAGGATTGACTTTCATTCATATCAGATTAGGAGACAAGTCAGTTCTGAATTGGCAGTTGCCAAACATGTAAGCCTCTCGAGTTACTCCGAGTTACTCCTTGTCCACCCGCACTTGGTGGGAGGAAGAAGAATCCAGGAGTCCTAGGGCCATACGTTTAGGGAAAAACTGCACCGGTTAAGGGACTTGAACCTGTGATCTTCTGCTCTTGAACACACTGTCTGTGTGTACTGCACCACACTGTTGTCATCTGATGACCTGGCTCTGACTGTCTTTACACAGATGCCCTTCCTGCTCACCACGAGGTGGGCAGGTCGCTTTGTGTTCAGACCCACTGATGGGAGAAGGAAGTTGATGGCCAAGGATTGTGAGTTGCTACCTGCAGGTAGTCTGGCAGTCGAGTCGGGAATAGCCCGCCTGGAAGGATTGGAAGGATGGTTTTGAGTTCTTCTTGTAGAGAAGCGGGAACCTGTTCCCCTTCTGTGCAGGTGCGGGACTACAGCCACCTTGCTGTGTGCTTGTCTGGCCCTAGACGTGCGCTCGCATCCCCATGAATATGCGACCTTTGTAACAATGTCTGCCTTTGTGACCTTTGTACAATGCTGATCTGCTTAATGGCCTCGACTTCTGCACCTTGCACTCATGCCCCCAGGACCTGCGTTTATTGCCGTATGACTGTCACCTTGCACAAGGGCCACATCAACCTGGGTTTGGTGCCAGAGAGCTCTTGTGTTCAGTGCCACAGCTCTCGCTGGTGGGCTGTGTGGTGCAGGATTCCCTCTGTAAGGGTAGTATGATGGTTTTCTTTTGCTCCTATAGCATGATTTGCTCCTCTTTCTGGGCACCAGGTGGAGTCGAATGTTCCTGTCCCTGGAGGACTGAGCGTAGCCACTGAGGACCCAGGAGCTGCGGATCATGGTACTGCCAGCGGCCTTTGTGACATTTCTAGGCCATGATATTCAGGGGATTGCCGAGACATGTTCTACGAGGTCCGCAAGAGACCTGGATCTGTGAACCTCCCTTCGAGACAAGTGGGTGTGTAGTGTCTTGCACTGTAGTCCTATCGGGTTCGGGGAGGCCTCCCGAATAATGATGATGATGATGCATCCCTGCGGATTGCCTTGGGTGCTGTAGTGTGCAGTTGGTGCTTATGTTCACTCCAACCATGCAGGCATGGTTCGTTGAAGTGGCCTCGCGATGGCAAGGCAGGGGCTGGCTTATTACCAAGATGGCGATACCAGTATCTGGCACAGGGGACTGCTGCCACCACACGCTGTGAAGTGGCCTCGCGATGGCAAGGCAGGGGCTGGCTTATTACCAAGATGGCGAGACCAGTATCTGGCACAGGGGACTGCTGCCACCACACGCTGTGAAGCATGCGTCATGGACCATCTGATTGTCCCTGAGCTGTAAGCGAGGATGTGAGGTAGTCCTGGCAGAGGAGTATAAGGGCGCAAGATGCAGGTCAACCTGTAGGAGCAGGTACTGCCTCAGCCAGCCTTTCTCATTATGCACAGTGGGGATTGAACCCATGACTCTGCACATCAGTCGTGGCTTAACCATTGTGCTGTGGCTCTGTTTGGCGGTTGGCCTTGGCAGTATGGGCAAGCTGCCGAGTCAGGAGTGCTGTTGGGTGCGATAAGATTGTGGCTGGCCCAACAGAAACGCCCAATTTGCGGATTGGTGACCTTCTCCTTGGACGAAGTCAGTAGCCTCACCCCCAGGAGCAGAGGCTGGTTTCGTATGCCATCTGATGTAGGGGGAAGGGCGGACTCGAGCCTCACGGTCGAAGCCGTGAGGAAGAAAATTAGGAGCAGGGGAGGATCTTATATCGTAGCTCGTGAAACTCATGTACTAACCCGAGGACTATGAGCATTTTCCTCTGTATGTGTACACATTGATGGATAGGCTATAAGCATGTACTCCACGCCCTAGAAGATGTAAGTGTCATCTTCCGTATTCTTAGATGCAGTTGTTGTTCCAGAGGTGGATGGATTGTCCAGCTTTGCAAGGGAAGATCCCAACAGCGCATGTGGCTTGGGCTCGGTCCCTGCGGAGAACCAATTCTGTGGTGAACGAACCAGACTGCCACTTGTGTCTTGCCCAATGCAGAAGCCTCAGCTGAGAGGGAAAAAGGGGCCATGTGCCAATCATTTACGCATATTCTGTTCTGCAAGAACCAGCTGGGACTTGAACCTGCGACCCTCAGTTCCAAGATCTCTGTAGTGCACCACACTGTTGCCTTGTCTGCACTTATAGATATCTTGTTTTTCGAGGCAAGTGATCAGCAAGTGCCACTGGGGGCACAGGACCCCCCACGGCAAGGTGGAAGCCATTGCCCTCTTTTGGAAAAAGGGCAGGCTGTGGGCAGGGTCTGTTTCCATTGAACAACAGCGCAGGTCATTGACCCGAGCCCTGAAGGGGGCAGAGGGTTTCCACACATGGCTTCTGCAGCCACCCCAACTCATGAATGCAGTTGTTTTCGTACCAGGAGGTGGCGCCATACTGAGGAGTCAGCAAGGAAGGCTTGGACTGACTTGTTGTTGTCTGATGGCAGAGGGTAGCCCACTTTTGCCTTGGCCCTGTCCGCCGTCCTTGGAGGGCAGTGTTGCTGTTAGCACAGGACCCGGTGGTAAGAGTGCCCTGCTTGTGTCTGCTTGCTGTGATTTCTGTTTGGGGCGTTCGAGAGCCCTAGCCGGGGTGATGTGGCGCTACTGAACCAGTCGCCTTTGGGTTAGAAGGTAGGCAACTTGAGAAGAGCTTGTATGCCTCGCTGGGGATTGGGTCCTTGAAGGAGTTCTTGCACCATTGGTCGGTGTCTTAATCATTGTGCTGTAGCTCTGTTTAGGCTGACGTAGTGTCTTTGCCTCCTTTGAGAGCCTCGGACAGTGGGGGATTGAACCCATGTACCCTGCACCATCAGTCAGTGCCTTAACCATATGTTACACTGCTGTTTCAGAGGACCTGCTTGTCGTTGGGGAGAGCAGGCCCCCATGGATAGTGGAGCACTATCACAGGCCACTGGCGATTCCTGCTGGCCTGGGATCACTCAGCAGTGAATAGATAACCGTGCAGGCATGGAGATGCTGACATAGCGCTCAGGGTTTTGTATAATATTATTGGGCCCACTCGGGAAACGAGCTCATGGCCCTTGTAGCATCAGTGGTGCTGGGCTTTTATGCACTGACCAATGCTAGCACGGGAGCGGGTGATTGAACCGGTGCGGAGGCGTCTGCCGGGGCTTACAGCAGAGGCAGCAAACACTCTGACTCCTCCGATGTGTGCATCTGCTCCGAGTGGTAGGGGCACAAGTGCGACCGGCCTGGAGCGCTGGGCTATTTCAGCATCATCATTGAGATGCTCCGATTGCAGCCTCGGGGGCGATACGCCAGAGAATATTCCCTGCGTGAAGAGAGCAAGCCTGCTCCGTGGCGTCTCTGTACCGTCGGGTCAGCGCCAGGGAGTCTTTACCATCGCCGCATTCTCAATCGCTGCATTCTCGAGTGGGGAGAATTGTTGCGTCTGGAAGAGAGTGCGTTGTGCAATCCGCAAGAGAAGCTGGCTGCCTCTCACCGATTCGCCCATCCATAAGCGAGTTCGTCCTGTCAATGTCTGTGCGCCGAACGGACCGTCGGCGCTGGGAGAGCCGCTCCTTGACCGTCCACAGCTGCTGTACGCGATCGGCGCGGAGGCAGGGCCGCAGGCACCAACACCGGCCAACACGATAGGCGGAGGAGGCATTAATCTTTGCTGATGCTAGCGTCCGCGCCAAGACGGCGCCGATGCTCTGGTCACCAGCGCAGAGGACAAGTCCTCTCTGTGTTGTGGCTCTGTTCCTGTGCGATTGGTTCCTCCCCCCCTCGATGCTTGGATCAGCGCCGACCAATGGCGCCAAGGGGGAGGAGCCTGGCCCGTGATGTCATTAGAAGATGGCCGCCGCCATGAGAGCCTCGTGGCTGGCCGGATCGGGATGCAGCAAGGCAGAGTTGGAGCTCTCGAGCAAGGCAGGGTCGAATGCAGCAAGGCAGAGTTGGAGCGCTCGAGCAAGGCAGGGTCGGAGTTCTCGAGCGACACCCGTCGCTCCCTTCCCAGTCGAAGCGACGCAGAGAGCCCCACAGCATGGTACACCAACGGGGGAGCGCAGGCGGGGATGGAGGCCCAGAGGCACATCCCGGCTGCAGGCTGAGTAGCGGGACAGCGACTCCCCTGCCTGAACCAGTGCCCTGCACTCATCCTCCACTGCTCAGTTGCAGAACGGGAGGAGGAAGGCCTCAAGGGGGCCAGCCGGGGATGGAGGCCGATAGGCACATCCTGGGCTGCCGCTCTGCCATGCATATTGGTCTGAGATTCTCTGTCCGAAGAGGCTCTGCAGAGAAGGGAAGAAATAAGGTAATTTAAATTACAATACATACAGTGTAGGGAAAAAAAAAATTCTCTGGATGATTTTAAAATTGATGTCTGTTGGAGAGTAGCAAAAATCCGTCTTGCTGGCAAGGCGGAAGAAGTGAAACTGGCTAGCTAGGGGCGGGCCAGGGGGCAGGGCCAGTTGGCCCATGCTCAGAAGGGCAAAAGCCCTTCTGAGCTATGGAGAGTACTTCCGTCCTCGGCGCCGTCGGATGACGTCACCAAGTGTGGCTGACTCATCCTGCTTGTCCTAGGAGAATGCAGTATACACATATGTGGTGTCTGTACTGATGGAGCCCGCACAGGAACGCTCCCCAGTGTCCAATAGGAAAGCCTTTGGGAGCTCTCCACTGCGACTGTGTGCTTGCCTTCCCAACTCCTCTCCTCAGTTCTTTGTTTTCTGCAGGGCCAGCAGGTTGCTAAATCCTGTCACCATGGAAAACCTTTTCTTTTTTGTTGTAGTACCATGCTCTGCCTTTCTGTCAACGCCGATTCTGTCAGAATCGACACCAGTCCCAATAAATGTTTCTTTTTTAGTTATAAAATTTTCTATTTATTTTCTTTTCCTGCAGGTTTCACTGCTAGCTAGGTCTTTAGGCCTCCATATCCTTTATCAATTCTGAAGAATATCTTCTGAAATGGAAAAAACAACTAGTGGTTTTAAGAAATGTACCAAATGGGCCAGTACCATATCAGTTATGGATAAACATGTCTAAAATGTTTGGGCCCTTACCATTTACCAGATTCTTATCCTTTGTGCCAACAAATGACAAGAAGAGGCCTAAAGAACACAGCCTGCTGTTTGCCCCAGACTCTATTTCAGTGGCCTCCACATCATCGAGAATATTGGCCTCCTCTCATGGATTTCAAGTCTCTTCCAAACATAAAAGTAAGTCTCTGATTTCTAAAAAGTCATTGACATCAAAGACAGATACCGAGACCAGAGGAGAGTCGCAGCATAAGCATGAAGACTCCCCTAGCGGTGCTTCCGATGCAGACAGGCCAGCCAAGCAGCTCTGGCAGGAGGACCTGTCCTCCAAAGCAAAAGAGGGATTCTGGGATATTTCCAAGGAGGTACTGCAGAGGTACTGGTTCCATGCTCTGCGATGGTGGCTCAAAGCCCCATTGGTGATTCCACACAGACATCTGCCATCTCCCTGGACCAGCTCATGCTGGCTCTGGAAAGAAGTTTGGCTGCACTCCTGGCAGCCCTCAGTACAGACAGTATCGACAGCTCCAGCAGTGCAGGCTTTGGCACCCTGCCTATAGCCAAGTATATCAGCCCAAATGCCAGCTCTCAAGCCTGCACCATTGGAGCTACCGAGGCCAATGACTCCATTGGAACCGACCAATACCACCGGTACCCAGAGACTAAAACTGCCATGACTCCAGATTCCGATACCTGAGAGCATTGGTATCAGCATCGACCCTCAACGTCAACTAGCATCAAGGTCAAACACAAGACCGGCGATACTTCTATTTTTTGTCAGACTCTGATTCCAGTTCTTCTGCTTCTGAGGAGGGATCACTGGGTTCCCAGGAACTTGCAGACATCCCTTCAGACCCTTCCCTTCCACAGGAGCGGTGCAGGTCCCCACCAGAAGATACGTCTTTCCAGGACTTTATCTGGGACGTGGCAGTAGGACTGGCCATCACAGTAGTCTCAAAGAAGGAACCAAGGGCAGAGGAATTGGAGATACTCCAGTGCCCGCCCACGCCTAAGAAAGTGGCTGTTTTACCAGTGCGTCGCATCTTACAAGATGCATGTGGGAGGCTTCTCTCACTGTTCCGCCAATCAGCAAAATGCTTGATACCATGTACTGAGTTTGAGTGCCCAGGCTTCCAGAAGCCTCAGCTCTCACACTACTCAATTGTGGTGGAAATGGCAATGCGCCAAATAAAGAGTTCAAAAAATCACTCATCCATGCCTCCAAGTAGAGACTCAAGGACACTCGATGCCTTTGGGCATCGATGCTTTTACGTATTGGCCTCCAGGATAAAGTCCTACATGCTGTACATGGGCATGTTTCTAAAAGATGTCACCAGGGATCTGGAGATGTTTGGCCCCATGCTTCCAGAAGATAAATGAAGTGCATTCCAGACACTCATCAAGCAAGGTCAAAATACTTCAAAATTTATTAAAAGGGCCTCTTTTGATGCCTTTGAGTCAACAAGTGGAGCTTCAGTAGTCTGTATTGGGACTTGGAGAATGGCCTGGTTACAGGCATCAGATCTTGAACAGTGGGTCCAGGAAAAACTGGCCAATATCCTATGTACAGGAGAAAACATTTTTTTGAAAAGACTGTCTAAAAAAAGCCAGGGAGATTGAGATAGAAGATATCACCTCAAATGCCTTTCCAGGAAAACGGCTGACCCCTCCAAAAGGAAGGCTATTCTTAAGAAAGCTTTCTATTCTAAGAACAGATACAATCCTCCTTACCCGCCCTCTGCAGCCTATAAACTTCAGCCTCAACAGAGACCGCAGGGCCCTCACCAACCCAAGAAGCCCAAGGCTCCTAAACCCCAACCAGCTGCACAAGCACAACCTGCACCTGGCTTTTGACTCCTTCCTAGAAAGCATTGCTTCTCTGCCTCCATAGGATCCCCAGCCCCATACTCCCCATGCCCTGGCTTAGAAATGAGGTTCACAATGGTCATGGTATGCACAAAACTAACAAAACAAAAAATGCCCCTTAGAAACTCTCCTATTAACACCTTCCAAATACCAAACTAACTAATAAAAGGCTGACTATTACCATTCTTCTGTTAACTTATTACTAAATACAGTTATTCAGGAAAAAAAGACCTCAGGATGGCTCTAATCCCACTTGCGGCAATAAAGATTATCATAGAGGAAAGCGAGATACTCACATCACCGGTCTTAAAAAAACTCCCATTCAATTTCAATACTTTATTTTATCAATTCAAAAAAAATATTTTTTGATTTTCAATCTCATTTTTAAAAAAATGAATCTTCAGTCATATTTTAAAAGTTTTTTAAACACTACCCAAGTTTCTAGTTCAAGTAGGAGTGATCAGGGTATGGATAGAACTAGTAGTCGGGAGAATCATCCAAATACTTTTTTTGGGCCACCAACCAGATCCCGCCACAAGAAAGAGTCTGTCAGCTTCTGGTAGAAAATTCAGTGGTGAATTTGTCAGACTTTAACTTCCTCACAAATAGTGGTGCTTTCACAAGGTTTATCCTTTATTAATGGACCACACTATGATGGCTTTCAGAGCCGTGTAGCCATTGAGCATTTAATAAGATCTTTGCAATTGAAAGCTTTCTTTTCTGAGCAGCCTTCTTGCCTTGATCAATCAGTAGTTCATTTGTTTATTTAACATTTCTTATATACTGCCTTTCATGATATCAAGGTGGTTTACATTGAACAAACTGAAATTACATTGAACAGGGCATTATAACTTGGAGATAACTATTTGCAGGGAACATGGACAATGGAGGGTTAAGTGGCTTGCCCAAGACCACCAGGAGCACCTGTGGGACTAGAAACTCCAGTCCTTCCGGCCCAAGGTTGCTGTCCTCTAGTGGGATTTGAACCCCTGACCTTTCGGCCTGAGGTAACTTGTCCCAACCACTAGGCCACTCCTCCCTCCTAATGTTCATGTAAAATTGGATTGGATTCCGCCAGGGCCCTTGGATCTTATCTTATATGCCTTTAAGCATTTGCTCCTCTTGGACTTGAATAAAATAGAACAAAAACATATAGGTTTTTGGAGAAATTTGCCATCAAATGAACTTCAAGCATTACAGGAGTTAAGCAGAGAGGAGAGTATTACGATTAAGAGAGCGGATAAAGGAGGTGCTGTTCTGAACACAGTGGACTATGATAAAGAGGTTTCTCGTCAACTAGGTAACACTGATCATTATGTGCGCCTAAAAATGGATCCTACTTTGGAGTTACAATGGATGGTTGAAAAAGTTACTCAGCAGGCTTATGAGCTTAGGTTTTTGACTAAAAAGGAAAGGACATTTCTGAATCCTCCATTTCCTAAGGTTCCAGCGTTTTTTATTTTGCTTAAAATCCACAAAGCCTTGAAGAACCCTCCGAGGAGACCTATACTTTCAAGTAATGACTCTTTATTGGAACATGTAGGGATTTTTTTGGATGTGTATTTGAAGCAAGAAGTGCCTAAGATTCCTTCTTATATCAAAGACACTACTCACTTTTTACAAATTTTGCAGGAGGTAATGGATATGAGTGAAATTAAATGGCTAGTGACCTTTGATGTAGCCTCATTATATACTTCTATTCCACAGAAGGATACGCTTGAGGTTTTGTCCAATGTATGGGAAGCAAGACCAAGACTACATACGATTCCGACTCAGTTTCTTCTATGCTTGGCTAAAGTAGCGCTTAAACGTAATTATTTTGTTTAGAAAAATGAATTTTTTCAACAAATCTCAGACGCAGCAATGGATAGTACTTTTGCTCCTTCTCTGGTGAATCTTTATATGCACTTTTTTGAAGTGAAATGGATTTATTCTTCATTATATGCTTGTTATATAGTAAAGTGGTTTAGATATATTGGCAAAACTAAAGAGTCATGGGATAGGAGGCAGTGTACTACTGTGGATCAGGAACTGGTTAAAAGATAGAAAGCAGAGGTTTGGGCTAAACGGCCAATTTTCCCAATGGAGAAAGGTGAATAGTGATGTACCCCAAGAATCTGTGCTTTTTGACATATTCCTAAATGACCTGGAAAGTGGAATAACGAGTGAGGTTATCAAATTTGCAGATGACACAAAACTATTTAAAGTTGTTAAAACTCAAGAGGATTGTGGAAAATTGCAAGAGGATCTTGATAAATTGGAAGACTGGGCATCAAAATGGCAGATAAAATTTAATGTGGACAAGTGCAAAGTTATGCACCTAGGGAAGAACAACCCAAACTATGGTTACACAATGCAAGGTTCCACAGGAACCACCACCCAGGAAAAAGATTTAGGCGTCATTGTGGATAACATGTTAAAACCCTCGGCCCAGTGTGCAGCGGCAGCTAAGAGAGCAAATAGAATGCTAGGTATCATAAGGAAAGGAATGGAAAATAAAACAAAAGATATTATAATGCCTCTATATCGTTCCATGGTGAGACCGCACCTTGAATATTGTGTGCAATTCTGGTCGCCGTATCTTAAAAAGGATATAGCGTTATTAGAAAAGGTTCAGAGAAGAGCCACCAAAATGGTAAAGGGGATGGAAGGATACTCCTATGAAGAAAGGCTAAAAAGGTTAGGGCTCTTTAACCTGGAAAAGAGACGGCTGAGGAGAAATATGATAGAAGTCTATAAATTAATGAACGGAGTGGAACGGGTAAATGTAGATCGATTGTTTACGTTATCAGAATATAGAAAGACTAGGGGACATGCAATGAAGCTACAGGGTAAACTATTTAAGACTAATAAAAGAAAATATTTTTTCCCTCAACGTGTAATCAAACTCTGGAATTTGTTACCGGAGGATGTAGTAAAGGCTGTTAGTGTAGCTGGGTTTAAAAAAGGTTTGGACAAGTTCCTGGAGGAAAGGTCCATAAACCATTATTAAGAAGGGACCCAGGATATCAATGCTTGACCCAGTGCAAGCATTGTGGAACCTATGTCTTTTGGGAAAACTGCTAGGTACGTATGACCTAGATTGGCCACTGTTGGAAACAGGATACTGGGCTTGATAGACCTTGGTCTGACCGAGTATGGCATATCTTATGTTCTTATATTGACAATATTTTTGTACTATGGAGTGGTACTTATGATCTTTTAAAAATTGTTTTTGACTATTTAAACTAATGTGACTTTAATATAAAGTTTGAGATGAAGGCACATGAGCAGGTAATTCATTTTCTGGATGTGAAAGTACAGAAAATGGACGGGGGATTTGCTACATCTGTGTTGTCTAAGTCAACAGATAAGAATACTTTGCTACACTTTTCAAACTCTCATCCGGAACGTTTAAAAAGGAGTCTCCCTTATTCACAATTACTTAGATGTCGTCGTATCTGCTCTTTGGAGAGCAGGAGTTTAAATTACAAGCTGGATTGATGTTTGCTAAATTTTGGAGTCATGGTTATCCTGACTCCCTGTTGAAAGGAGCTTATAAGAGAGCTCGTTTTAATCAACTTAAGTGGCTGTTAGCATCATCCCAGAGTAAGAAGCTATGTAATACTGAATCAGATTCTATGTCGCTAACATGTATACTTCAGTATTCTAGCTTGTCAAATCGTAGTGTGACATCAATAAAGAAACATTGAAAAATTCTGACAGCTCATCCTAAATTGTTAGGATGTCGATTTCGTATTGCTTACAGTAGAGGTCAGAACATTAGAGATATGCTATGCTCTGCAGTTCCTAAAATACCACGTTCTTTTGATGTAACGGGATATGTTAGGTGTGGACATCGTTCGTTTTGTATTGTAATGGAGGAGTGTACTACTTTCAGTTCAAAAATAAGAGTTGTTTATTTATTTAACAATTCTTATATACCGCACTATTTGTTATCAGTGCGGTTTACATTTAACAGAGTTTTCAGATCAGAAAAGACTGATTAAATTTACATTATAACAGGGAATAAAACTTGGAGAACATGGGAAACTATTTACATATTGACATATATCAGGATGGCTGAGGAATACCTGAAACTATATACATAAAGATATGGCATAATAGTTGAAACTTGATCTGAAAGTACGTAGGATGCTTCAGGACTGACAAGTGAGTGCTTAGGGCTTGAGCGTTATGTTGTGTAGGAGTCTTTAGTAGGGGAAGGGGGATGGTTTCTTAGAGTCGGGGTGGCAGCTTGGGCAAAATGGAGCAGGAAGAGGTGGTGTTTTATAGCTTTCCGGAATTGTAGAAGGTCTCGGATCGCTCTGATTTCTGGGGGGAGGTCGTTGCAACATTTTGGTGCATAGTAGGCAAAGGTTCTTCTCCTGGTTGTTTGGGAGCATTTTATGGAGTCTTTGGGAATAGTCAAAGTGTTGTCTGTTGTTGTCCTTCTGGTTCTAGTTTTTGGAGTAGGTGTGATAAGTTCCTTGAGAGAATTTGGGGCGATGTTGTTGATAATCTTGAATGTTATTAGCAGAATCTTATATGTTAGCCTGGAGTATATCGGTAACCAGTGGAGATCCTTGAGTATTGGTGTGATGTGGTCTGATCTGGCTAGACCACAGAGGACACGTGCAGCGGCATTCATGGCTTGTTGGAGAGGATTGAGAGTATTTTTTGGTAGGCCGTACAAGATTAAGTTTGCATAATCTAAATGTGGTAGTATGAGGGCCTGGAAGATGGTTCGGAAGTCGTCAGCAGGTAGCATAGGTTTGAGATGTCTCAGTGTTCTAATTTTGTTGTAGATGGACCTGGTGATGTATTTTATATGTTCCTTGAAATCCAGGTGCTGGTCAAGAGTAATGCCGAGGTAGCGTATGGCATTACGGCTTGGAAGCTCCGCATCTCTTACTCTTAGGATGGGGGGGGGGAGAGAAGTTTTTGTTCCTTGATATGAAAAGTACCTCCATTTTCTTGAAATTAATGTGGAGGTTTTGGGTAGTTAGCCAGTCTGTAATTGCGTTGAAGCAGTTAACAAGGTTGGTGAATTCCGGTTGTTTGACTTTGAACAGGGTAAATAGCAAAACATCATCCGCGTAGATTAGGGCAGAAATATTGAAGGGACCGGATGATGTTGCATATTGGCTGCATATAGATATTGAACATCAGCGCCGATAAGGAGGAACCTTGCGGGACCCCTTGTTGCTGGTGGAATGGTGTCGAAGTTTCAGAACCAACCCGTACTTGTTGCCAGCGATCCGATAGGTAGGATTTACACCACTCCCAGGCAAGGCCGTGAATGCCTTTTTCCAGGAGGCGGGTAAGTAGCTGGTTGTGACTGACGGAATCGAAGGCTGCTGAGATATCCAGGAAGATGAGGGCGAAACCATTTTCAGCATTGTCAATTCCACTATTGAGGGTGTTGGTGAGGGTGGTGAGCAGTGTTTCTATTCCATGCGATTCTCTAAAACCGTGTTGGCAGGGGTCGAGGGGGGCTGCTATGTCTATATGTTGTTGGATTTGTCTGTAGACAACCTTCTCGATTATTTTAGCGAGTAGAGGAATGCTCGCGATAGGTCGGTAGGATTCTGTCTTTGATGGGTCAAGTCTGCTATTCTTTAGGAGGGGTCTTATTGAGGTTTGTTTGAGTAAAGAGGAGAATGAGCCGGTAGCAAAAGATAGACGGATGATGTTTAGTAGAATTGGACTGAGTTCAACTCGGAGGGTCCGGATCCAGTATGCTGGACATGGGTCGTTTGGAGCTGTTGAGGTGTTGATGCTGGCAATGAGGTCTTGGATACTCTTCTCATCGGGAGGAGTAAAATGTGTGAGTGATGTTTGTGAGGTGGGAGTTTGGTAAAGGGGGGACGCTATTGAAGTTGGCTGATTACTTACTGTAAGTGATTTGGATTGGAGGAAGTCGGCATATGACTGGGGGGGAATTGGGGCCAGTTGGATGGGGGAGGGTTCCTTGATTAGGGATTTCGCTAGGTTAAATAGGTCTCTCGGTTTGTTGATTGAGCGTTGAAGGAGCTGGGTGTGGTATTCACTCATTCTGAGATAGATCTTCTCGCGGTGAGACTTCAGGAGTCCAAGGTAGGTTGATTTGTGGGTCTGGGATTGGGAGCATCTCCACTTCCTCTCGTGCTTCCTGAGTTCGATGAGGGAGGCACGGAGTTCTGCTGAGAAACATGGAGCATGCTGTCTTCTCCTTTTACGTCTGTTGTGGGTTTCTGAGCTAATGGAGGATGTTGGGTGGGCGAATTCATTCAAAGTGTTGTTCCAGATGGTGATTGCTTCTTCAAGGTTGGTAGATTTCTGATGTAGGGTTGGGAGAAAATTTTTGGAGAACTCTTCTGTAGCAAGAGGTCTGGAGCGTGGTGTGGCTGAGAGTCTAGTAGCTTCACTCTGTGGTGCCGGAACATGATGTGATGGTATTTGGAAAGTAATCAGGTTATGGTCAGACCAGGGGACAGGACTGATTGAAATGTTGAAGTCTGATATATGGCTAACTGAGGTGCTGGGGCAAAAATTAGGTCTAATAGGTTTCCTTTTTGGTGCGTTGGGGCCGTCACCAATTGTTTGAATTGCAAATCTTGCATTGCATCCAGGAAGGCCGTTGCTTGGTCAAGTTGCAGGGATGGTAGGTTAAAATCACCGAGTAGCCAGTTGGGATTGCGTGGATTGGCTGGGTTGCAGGCTATGCCAATGAAGGTGGAGATGTCATCTGGAGGTGAGGAGGGGGCTCTATATATGAGGTTTATGGTGATGAATTTATTTGCTATGGAGATGATGTTGGCATGTGTAGTGCTCTTGGAGGAGCATAGTTGAAATTTTAGGTCTGTTTTGGCTAGGATAAAGACTCCTCCGCCTTTGCGGATGGATCTATGGCAGGTGTAAATGGAGAAATTAGGTGGGATAAATTGATTTATTAGAGCAGCATCTGAATCGGACAGCCAGGATTCTGTCACCATGAGGAGGTCTAGGTTGTGCACAGCTATAAGATCAGTGATGACAGGCCATTTCTTGCGAACAGAGCGGGAATTTATGAGTGCGCATTTGAGGACTTGATGTTGGGTTGCCTTGGTGTATTTAGATTGAATAAGGTCTACATACAAGAGGTGCGAACGACGTGGCTGATGTGGTAGACATGTGGCTGAATGAAAGGGGTTTTCCTGGTTTCTTTTACCCAGATGGTGGATGGTGGGGATATGACAGTGTCTGTCTACTAGGGCAAGGGGGATTTGTATGGCATTTGCCAGGAGGAAGAGTATGGTAAGATTAAGTGATGCGTAGGCCATAGTGGGATGTGAGTGGCTGAGGTAGGTTTTGCGTGCTGGGGAGTTGTGACTTGAAAGCCTTGACTACATGTACAACTTTGTTTATGATGTACAGTCTAAAGTGCTCTTGCTTAAAATTATATGTTGGAAAAACTACTTGACCATTAAAAACATGTCTGGCAGAGCATAAGTACAGTATGTCAAAGACCAGCATGTAAACACCTTTAGTAAAACATTGTTCTCTTTTTAATCATACTTTTGAGGAATTACACTGCATCGTGTTGGAACATGTTCCATTGAATATTCGAGGAGGGGATAGAGGAAGACCGCTTTTGTAGCACGAGCAACGGTGGACGCTTTGAAACCATCAAGGCTTAATGATAAAATCGATTGGAGCCTTTTTTACTAAAAATGTTGAGATGAGTTAGCGCATTGCCCGATCAGGCTGTGGAGTGCAATAGTAAATTTAGTTAATGCATCATTAAGTGTTTTCTGAAATGTGTAGTGGAGTTTTGCAAAGTAGAGTAAGTGTTAAATTTGATTGGTGGCTGATTTAAATGGCATGACATCAGATGCCATCATGGTCACCTTGGAGTGTTGTCTGCAATAGAACCGTAAACTCCTGAAGAAGCCTTTTTTAAGGAGACATGGAGATCTTTGTTGGGCTGTGGCTTGATGGCATCTGAAGTGTGGGGAATATTAAGATAAGTGCAATATATTCCATGTGTATGGATATTATTTATATACTACAACTTAGCCTTTTACTATTTTAGGGCTGAGTTGGAGGAAAGAAGAGGTCGTCTGACCCTAAGGGAGAGTTGGCTGTTTGTATCCTATGAGAAGAGAATGAGGATAGTGCTGGTGTATTGAGCGTCTCTGAGATCCTTGCAACTTTTAAGTTAATTGGGAAAATATGGGTAGTGTTTAAAAAAAAATTTAAATATGAAGATTCTTTTTTTTAAAAAAATGAGTACTGAAAATCAGAAAAAAACTTTTTGAAATGATAAAATAAAGTATTGAAATTGAATGGGAGTTTTATAAGACCGGTGATGTGAGTATCTTGCTTTCTCCTATGGTAATCTTTATTGCCGTATGGTGGGATTAGAGCCATTCTGAGGTCTTTTTCTCCTGAATAATTGTATTTGGTGTTAAGTTAACGGAAGAATGATAATGTTCAGCCTTTTATTAGTTAGTTTGGTATTTGGAGGGTGTTAATAGAAGAATTTCTAAGGGGCATTTTTTGTTTTGTTAGGTTATTACATCCCTTAGAACAGTGTGTGTTTAATCAGTGATTTGTTTTTTTCAATGCACAAAACTAATCCTTCTCTGGAAACAAGCAGGAAGTCAGTCCTCACATATGGGTGACATCGGCACCGACGGAGCCCTCGTGCAGAGCAAATCCCCAGCTTTCAGAGAAAGCCTTTGGGAGTTGCCATCACGCATGCGCGGTCCCCTTCCCGCCCAAGGGTGCCATCTTACTCAGTCTTCTTTATTCCTCGGAGCCCTTCGGACGTAGTCCTCATGTCCCGGTGAAAAAAGTTGAAATATTCTCTTTTTCCTCGACCGGTCGATACACCGGTATCGAGTCCGTCTCTGTTTTTCGGTTTTTGTCTTTTGTGACTGGCGTTCGTGCCTTTTTTTCTTTTTCACTGGCAGCCCGGGTCTTTGACCTTCCTCCGATGGCTACTAGCCGGTTTAAAAAATGTGATCGATGTGTGAAACTCTTGTTCCTCACCGATACGCATGACTGCTGTCTCCGGTGCCTCGGGCCCGACCATGATGCGACAGTCTGCAGCCTGTGTAGGAAAATGTCCTCTAAGGCCCTGAAGAGCCGTCAGCAGCAGCATGATAGGATTTTTTCTGAGTCCTTGCCTTCGAGAGCCCAGACATCGTCTGAGGTCTCTACGTCTGGGGGGGAGCACTCCGAGCCCCAGCAGCATCGAGGTTCCTCGGAGAGGGGTCTCCCTTGAGGGAACACAAGAGGAAGAAGAAATCCTCGAAGGCGGCATATCTGGAAAGCTGCGAGTGACCCGGCTCCTCCCGGGGCCTGTCACGGGGTCCCGAGCGCCGACCGGGATCTACGGAGAAGGAGTGCCCAGAAAAGATTCCTCATCGGGAGATGGATCAGCCGAGGACTACCCTCCGGGGGAACCAGCACCGGGCCCGACTGTGTTGGGGCCCAAGCCGGTGGCTGCGGAGCCTTCTGGACTTGAGTCCAGAATGGTGGCCTTGGAGCGCAGTTTGACTGCCTTCATGGCGCAGCAGCAGGTGCTGATTGCCGATCTGTCCGGTTCTTCCACCTTGACCACTGGGCCCTTGACGTCTAAGTTGACTCCAGAGGCCGAGTCGATCCTCGAGACCTTTCAGGCTCGAGTTGATCCTCGGCTGAGGTCTCAATCAGCCTCCCGTTCGGTACCAATGTCATCGCCACCGAGTCTCACGGCATCGGGGCAGTAAGCCCCAGGTCCCTCGATGCCGGAGCCCCCCCGATACCTTCTCGGAGGCATCGGCGTGGGAAACGGAGGACGAGGAGTCCCCGGACACCTGTTGGCACAGGGATGTCCCATCCGATTCCCCGGTGTCCAAGCCTCGGAGGAGGTCCCCTCCAGAGGACACAAGGTATTGGACTTCGTGAGGGATATGTCCAAGGCTTTAGCGTTCCCCATGGAGTCTGTGGAGGATCCTCGAGCTGACGAGCTCGAGATCCTGCAGTATGAGGCCCCCCTCAGGAGGCTCTTACTGTACCTTTGCCTCCAATCATGGAACGACTGATGGCTCCACATGTGGGAGACGCCGGCGTTGGTGTCGGTCATCAGCAAACTGCTCGACTCAATGTATCGAGTCCGCCAGAGCCCTGGGTTTCAGAAGTCGCAATTGCTGCACAACTCCATGATTGTGGAATCGGCCATGCGCAGGCTGAAAAGCCAGAAGACACACTGCTCAGTGCCTCCTGGTAGGGAGGCCCGCAACTTGGATGCCCTCGGCAGGAGGCACTTCCAGGGTTCAATACTGACCTGTCAAATCTAGGCCTACCAACTGTACATGGGCATGTACCTGAGGGACCCGGCGAAGGAACTCGCTGGGTTCTCGGCTGGTCTCTCCGAGGGACCTTTGCAGCACTTCCGGAGCCTGTCCACAGCCGTCCGTGAGTGCTTGAAGTTTGTCTCGGGCAGCCTATGACGGGTTCGAGTCGGCGGCCCGGGTAGCCGCGGCTGGCATCGGTGCACACCGCCAGGCATAGCTGCAGTCGTCGGACCTCGAACAGTGGGTTCAGGACAAGGTGGTCAATGTCCCATGCCAGGGTGAGAACCTCTTTGGCAAACCCATGACCGACAAGGCTGCAGAACTGGAGACAGAGTACATGATGAGGACACAGCTCTCACAAGAAGGGCTCGGGTAAAAAGTCATTTTTCCTGAGGAAGGGTGCTGCTTACCGAAGCTCCCCCCATTTTCAAGCCTCCCCGGCTCCCCAACAGGGGCAGCAGGCCAAGGGACAGGAGCATGCCCCGCGTAAGCAGAAAGCTCCCAAACCCCAGGCATTCAACTCTGGCCCAGCCTGGCAGTGGCTTTTGAATCATACAGCATGGCCCCTCTTCCCTCAGGAGTCAGGCAGTTCACAGGAAGCAGGCTTGCCCTGTATGCCCACAGGTGGACAGCAATTACCACCAATGCCTGGGCCTTACAGGTGGTCCAGGAGGGCTACTTTCTTCACCTAGCCCAGGTGCCGCCTCCTTACTTCCCAGGAGAGCACCTCAGGTCTCCCCTTCACCGGGACCTTCTTCTGAAGGAGTTGGCGGGTCAGAAGTACAGGCATAAATAGTTCAACCAGAGTTCTGTGATCCTCAGTCTTGATGGACTACAAAAGGGGACTGCTACTTCTGGAGAGAGATCTGAAATAGTGAGTATATACTCCTGGGAATTTTTCTGAAGGGAATTCTTTGGATTAAAGCTGATTAATCTGTGAACCCAGTGTATTTGTTAAATCAGTCAGGGCCTAGTAACAGCAGTTTAAGTTTAAATTTAAAACACAGAAGAGAGCTTTCTGGTTAAATTTAGAACCCAGCAGAGAGCTTGTAGTTTAAATTTAATACTTGTTCAGGGCTAGTAGCAGCAAAGTGCTTTTAGATTAAATTTAAAACACAGAAGAGAGCTTTCTGGTTAAATTTAGAACTCAGCAGAGAGCTTTTAGTTTAAACGTCATACTAAGTCAGAGCCTAGCAGCAGCAAAGAGCTTTAATTTAAATCAAATCAGAATATAACTTAGCATAAAAGGCAAAACAGAGTCAGTATTCTTTGAGAAATAAACAAAGTCTTCTAGAGACCTTTACAAAGAGGCCTTCTACCTAGGGGGCAAGAGACCTGAGAAACTTTTAAAATAGGCGTTAAGGCCATTTTGAAAGATTCCTTCTATCCAAGCAAGGACTGTTAATCACCCAGGAAGTTGGTCACAGCTTAACTTAGAAGCATAGGACAGGGTACTGTGTAGCTGCCCTGTTTTAATAAGTCTTATTTCCCTCCCTCCCTGATACCCACTCACTCCTGGGATAATCGTAGCTTCATAGGTACTTACACATCTTAAAGGGAAGGAGCTGCTCTCAGGTGCAGCTCTTTATCCAAATCAGTCATACCTTAAGAACCTGAGATTAATTAAGCTTCAGGTGAACAAGGTATATTAAACGTATTAGGTACACTTTTATTAGTATAAGTATCCACAGCAATCCTTAGTAAGTAAAGAACTTACAGATCTAAACACAAGCTTAAACTAAGATGCAGACAGCAGTCCAGCAGTGAGATGGCGGCCTTCCAGTCTTTTGCATTGAGTGTCACATGTATTTATTTATTTATTTTACATTTCTTCTATACCGCGCTATTTTAGATCAGTGCAGTTTACATTCAACATCAACTATACAACGCAGGCACTCTGAGTTGTAATTACAATGAACGGGGAGATCAACTTGGAAATAACTGGGGAAACTATCTACATTGTATTTACACTGGTACCTACTTTCAGGCAGGGTCTATTTGTATTATGTATTATTGTATTATGTATTATTGTATTATGTATTATTTTCTCCCAGTTGGTGAGAGGTCTTATGTGTGCACTAGGTGCAAGGAGCTCTTTTCTCTCAGGGAACGAGTCCATTCTCTAGAGGCTAGAGTAGCAGACTTGGAAGAAATAAGAAAGACAGAGGTACATAGACAAGACCTACAGGGATATAGTCCTAAAGTCCCACCTCCAGTCTGGCAGCATCCCTGTTGCCATAGAGGAGAGAGGTCATGTGACAGAAGAACATCATCCAGGTGTGGCAGGAAGTGATCCTGTAACTAGGACCTCTTCTCCAGGTGATGTAAAACCCTCTCGCACCGAGGAAGTTTCTCCAGGGCCACTTGCCCATGAGGGAAGGGTTAGGACAGCTGTTATAGTTGGTGATTCAATCATTAGGCATGTAGATAGCTGACTGGCTGGTGGACGTGAGGATCGCCTGGTAACATGCCTGCCTGGTGCGAAGGTAGCGGACCTCACGCGCCACCTAGATAAGGTCTTAGATGGTGCTGGGGCGGAGTCTGCTGTCTTGTTACATGTTGGTACCAATGACATAGTAAAATGTGGTAGGGAGCTTCTGGAGGCTAAATTTAGGCTTTTAGGTAGGAAGTTGAAATGCAGAACTTCCAGGATAGCGTTCTCCGAAATGCTTCCCATTCCAAAAGGCAGGCAGAGCTCCGGAGTCTCAATGCGTAGATGAGACGATGGTGCAAGGATGAGGGTTTTGGATTTGTTAGGAACCGGGGAACATTCTGGGGAAAGGAAGGGCTCTTCCGAAGTGATGGGCTTCACCTTAACCGGGATGGAACCAGGCTTCTGGCATTAACCTTTAAAAAGGAGATAGAGCAGCTTTTAAACTAGATAATAGGGGAAAGCCGACAGTCGCCAAAGAGTGCATGGTTCAGAAGAATGTATCCTTAAAATATTACCAAAAGCAGAGAGGTTCCAAAAAAGAGTAAATTAGCCAAAATGCCCTTGAGTATGGAGCAGACAGAACTTAAATATTCCAAATTACCCATGCCTACCAATAGCCAAATTAATATGAATAAAATACAGTCTCTAAAATTCTGGTATGCAAATGCTAGAAGTCTAAAAAATAAGATGGGAGAGTTAGAATATATAGCACTAAATGAGAGGTTAGATATGATTGGAATCTCAGAGACATGGTGGAAGGAGGACAACCAGTGGGACACTGTGATACCTGGCTACAAACTATATTGGTGGAGGGGTTGCGCTCTATGTTAGAGAGCACATTGAGTCACAAAAGATTAAAGTTTTGCAGGAAGCAAAATTTGCTGTAGAATCTCTATGGATTGAAATTCTATGTAAAAAGGGGAAGGCGGTGGCAGTGGGGGTGTACTATCGACCGCCTGGCCAGAATGAGCAAATGGATGATGAAATGCTCAAAGAAATCAAGGAAGCTAACAAAGGTTATAGCACAGTAATAATAATGGAAAGATTTCAATTACCCCAGTATCGACTGGGTCAGTGTCACGGCAGGACATGCTAGGGAGAGAAAGTTCCTAGATGAAATAAATGACTGCTTCTTGGAGCAGCTAGTTCATGAACCGACCAGAGGGGAAGCCATATTGGACCTAGTCCTTAGTGGAACACCAGATCTGGTGCAAGAGATAAGGGTGTTGGCGCCACTTGGCAATAGTGATCATAGCATGATCGCATTTGATTTAATTAGTGGAGGAGGGATGGTAAGGAAATCACTTTCGAAAGGGAGACTATGATAAAATGAGGAAAATAGTTAAGAAAAAACTAAAAGGAGCAGTTGCAAAGGTTAAAGATTTATATCAAGCTTCGGTGTTTTTGAAAAATACTATCTTGGAAGCCCAGACCAGCTTTATTCCACTCTTTAAGAAAAGTGGAAGGAAGTCCAAAAAACTGCCAGTGTGGTTTAAAGGTGAGGTCGGAGAGGCTGTTGTTGCCAAAAAAGCATCTTTCAGGAAATGTTGTTGTTATATTGTGAACCGCGCTGATTCTGAATAGTGCGGTATATAAGAGCCTGTAATAAATAAATAAATAAATAAATAAATAAATGGAAAAAAGAACCAAATGACAAACTGGAAACTGCACAAGCACTGGCAAATTTAATGCAAGGCATTGATAAGGCAGGCAAAGAGAGAATTTGAGAAGAAGCTTGCTGCGGAATCTAAAACGCGTAATAAAGACTTTTTCAAGTACATTCACAGTAAAAAACCTGTGAGAAAGTCAGTTGGTCCTTTAGATGATAGAGGGGTTAAAGGGGGCACTAAGAGGCAACAAGACGATAGTGGAGAGACTTATGAATTCTTTGCTTCGGTCTTTACTGAGGAAGATGTAGGGATATTATCCATGACTGAAGTGGTATTTAAAGGTGCGGAAGAACGGAAGGAAATATCGATACATCGGGAAGATGTATTACAACTATTTGATAAACTGAAGAGTAGCAAATCACATCCAAGGGTGCTGAAAGAAATGAAATATGAGATAGTAATCTGTGAACTAATAGCAGGTCTGCAATCATTAAAATCATCTGTAGTACCTGAAGACTGGAGGATGGCCAACGTAATGCCAATTTTTAAAAAGGGTTCCAGTGGAGATCACGTGATGTGGTAAGCCCGGGTGGACGCTGATCGCCTGGGCTCCGGACCTCTAACCCCTGTACTGATATTTTAGAGCTGTTTGCCCCGAAAGGAGTAAAAATAGCTTCCCGAAGTGAGGAGATCGGGGGAGGTCAATTTTCCACCGTGATTGACAGCGGAGCCAATGGCATCGACGGTGAAATCGAGCCGCCGGGAGAAGGAACCGGTGGTAGGCCCGCAAAAGATGGCGGATCCGCCCTCGCCGAGTGTACCTTCCATAACCTCGGCTTCTGTTGAGGAGATCTCAGCGGCGGTATACGGGGCTTTATCGGTGCAGTTCGATGCCCTCCATGGCAAGATGGACATTTTGCAGAGCTCAGTAGATGGCCTGGGCACGCGGATGCAGGCTGCGGAGGATAGAATCTCGCATGCTGAGGAGGAGGTCCACACTTTAACGCAGGAGCTGGGGAGGGTGCAGGCCTTGCTCCAGGCGCACGAAGCCAAAATTGATGACATGGAGAACTGTTCCAGACGGAACAATTTGAAATTTCTGGGGGTTGCTGAGCGGATAGCAGACAAGGATCTAAAAGCCTTTGTGGAAGCCCTCTCAGTGTCTTTGTTGAGTGACGCGGAGGAGGGGAGACTGATACAGCTTGAGCGAGTTCACCCGGTTGGAGCTCAGCCGGTGGAGGGTCGTCGGCCCCGGATAGTCCTCGCTAAATACCTGCAATACCCACAAAAGGAGGCTGTCCTGGGCGCTGCCAGAAAAGCAGGTGCGGTTGAACATGACGGAATGAGAATAAGGATCACACAAGACTATTCTATAGCCTTGAGCCAGCGCCGGAAGGCTTACGTGCCCCTGTGTCAGATATTAATCGAGGCCAAGATTCGATTCTCCATGCAATACCCGGCGCGACTGCATATTGTGCACAATGGAGTGCACAAGGTTTTTGAGTCAGCGAGTGCAGCGGGCCCCTATATTAACAAGCTGCGGAGCGGAAACGAAGGACCTGGGCCAGAGTGATGAGGTGGGTCTGCTCCGCAGTGTGGTGGAGCCTTGTTCTATCCCCTGGTTGATGGGGGCCCCCGGACTAAGCTGAGTTCTGTTGCTGGGGGGCCTCGGCGGACTGCAGATGGGATATCCCCCTACCCTCTGAAGAGCTTCGGACATGGTGGGGGAGCGGGGGGGGGATGGGTTATGTTTTTTGTTGGGCCCTCCTTTGCCGTTCTCTGCCTCCCGCGCAGGACCGGAGCATCTTTCCCAGGGCGTCGGATGGGGGGCCTGCTCCCCACGGTATGCTCGGTCCGCAGGAGCGACACCACAGCGGCTGTTTAATGTGGTCGTTGTGTGTGCGCTGGTGATGCCGCTCCTGCTATCCTGGTGGCAGGCTGCGCAGGGGATGAGAACTGGGGCCTGCCCTGCTTGGGCCCCCCCCCTCTTTTTTTTCCTGTCCTGCCGAGTTTTGTTGGCGTGCGGTAAGGCACGAAGAGGACGTCTCCCAGCGGCTGATATTACCTGCGGACGTACAGGACATTGGGAGGGTTGGTAATTGTTGTTGGGGTGGCACAAATTTGTCTTATGTTGTGGAGGATATATGCTGGTGGTAATAGTTTGTTTGTTGGGGGGGAGGGGGTGGGGTAGGCATGAAGCAGTGGATGAATGCGGGAGGAGGGAGGTGGGGGTATGCAAGGTGGGGAGTAGTGTGCGGGTGGGCAGCGGGGTTGGGGGTGAGTGGGCGGTGGAATAAATGAGTAATGTATGCCTGTAACGGAGAGAGGGGGAGGGGATCTGGAGCACATCAAGCGTGATCCCTGTACGAGGGAGTGGGGGAGCGACAGAGAAGGATGGGGGTTTGGAGGGAGGGGGGTGGGTGGGGGAGGGGGAGAGGGAGAGGGGGGGGAGGGTTGGGTGGCGGAGGGGGGAGGGGGGGCGTGGGGAGGGGGTTCCAGAACACACAGGGGAACTCTTGTTTGCTTTTCGGAAGAGCAGCTGGGAGTGCTCCATTGACTGGGGGGGGACTTCAGGCTGAGGAGGTTCCGCCCTATTTTCACTTCATGTTGGACAAATACAACTTGTTTATATATAATCCACCTTGAGGGTTGTTTCTTGGAATGTGTGTGGTGTAGGCAACCCCATTAAGAGATATAAAGTGTTGCAGGCTTTGGCCCGGATGAAATGTGATGTTGCCATGCTACAGGAGGACCCACCAGACGGCCGAAGAGCACGCTAAGTTGCGGAAGATGTGGGTGGGGCAGAGTTGGGGTGCCCCGGCTAAAGGGAAAAAGGGTGGAGTGGTCATTCTGATTCGTACCCAGGTTCGTTTTGAGTTGGAAAAGCAGTACGTAGACCCAGAGGGTAGGTATATCTTGCTATATGGCTGTCTCGAGGGCCGGCCTATTGTGCTGGGCAACCTGTATGGACCTAACGTGTTGGATCGGGAGCTCTATGCCAGATTAGCTTCCCGGGTGGAGCAGTTACCGGATGTCCCGTTGATTATGGCTGGAGATTTGAATGGGGTGCTGGATATAGAGCTTGACACTTGTGGAGGTGGGGGTGAAAGAGTGCGAGCCCCGACCACTAAGGTGCTGCGGGGGCTATGTCATCGTTTGGGGATGGTGGACCCTTGGCGGCTATTACATCCGCTAGAAAAAGATTTTACACACCAGTCGAGAGCCCATGGCTCTAGTGCTCGTATCGACTATGTGTTGGTCTCTGAAAGGCTCTTCGCGCGGGTAGGTGACGCACAAATAGGCCCCTTGGCGGTGTCAGATCATGCTCCGGTCTGGGTAGATCTTTCCTGGGGGGGTTCGGTCGCTTCACCGCATGTTTGGCGATTTCCAATGGGGCTATATTATGACGCTAATTTCCGGGATCATCTTGCACAGTGTTGGCAGGACTTTATGGCCCATCATGAGCAGCATAAAGATGAACCGGAGTTGCTTTGGGAAACGGCAAAAGTAGTGCTGCGGGGAAATGTCATCGAATATACCGCCCGAAAGCGTAAATTGCTGGCAGCGCAAATTGTTCAATTGGAGCGGAAGGTTGTGCGAGCCCGGCGGCGCTGTGCGGGGGACCCTAGCAGGGCCCATAAGCGCAGCCTTTGGGAATTGCAAACTTCTCTCAACGAGCTGCTCCACCAGAGAGCGAAGAAATCTCACATGTATTACCGATATCAATTATACCGCTTTGGAGATAGACCTGGGAAACTCTTGGCGCGATGTCTGCAGGGCAGCCGGGGGGCTCGGTTGATTGCCGCGCTCCGGGATGAGCGGGGCTGCTTGCAGAAGGAGAACTCGGCCATAGCACGTACATTTCATTCCTTTTTTCAGCAGCTATATGCAAGGAGGGAGGGGTCTCTTACCGAAATGCAGAATTACTTACGGGGAATACAGTTGCCCACAGTGACGGCTGACCAACGGGCGTACTTGGACGCCCCAGTCACGGTGGAAGAAGTTGGTGGCGTTATTCAAGGAGCTGCTTGCTGTAAAGCGCCTGGCCCTGATGGTTTTGGGGCAGAGTTTTACAAGATGCTGAGGGATTCTGTGCCCCCCGCGTTGGTGGCGATGTATCATCGTAGAGTGGCACAGGGGACTTTCTATTGGGGCACCAATCACACGTTTGTCACTTTAATACCCAAGCCAGATAAAGATCCCACTCAGGCGTCGTCTTACAGGCCTATCTCTCTGTTGAATTTTGACCTAAAAATACTGGCTAAGGTCTTGGCGAACAGACTTGCCTCTGTTTAGGGTGATCTGGTACACGATTCTCAGGTGGGCTTTGTTAGGGGGAGATATGCTGTGCGGAATTTGCGGAAAATCTTGGCTTCACTTGAGTGGGTACGTGAAAAGGATTTACCATTGCTCTTGGTTAGCTTTGACGCTGAGAAAGCGTTTGACCAGGTGCATTGGGATTATCTGAAGTATCTTTTACCATGTTATGGCCTGGGAGTTTCCTTTTGTAAGATGGTGGATTTGCTCTATACGGACCCTACGGCGGGAATTCTCTGCAACGGGGTGATCTCGGAGAGCTTTCAACTGGAGAGGGGCACACGCCAGGGATGCCCACTCTCCCCCTTGCTTTTTGTGTTGACCCTCGACCCTTCTCATACGGAGAATAGCGGAGTCCTCGGGTATTTATGGAGTACGTATTGGGTTACATGAGTTTAAAGTGGCTGCTTTTGCCGACGATATGTTGGTCCACCTTACGCGGCCCCAGATCTCGCTGCCCCGGTTATTGGAAGAGTTCTCCTTTTATGGCAAATTTGCAGGCTTACGTCTTAACCTGGACAAGTCAGAGGCCTTGGATGTGGGTGGGCGGTTGCAAGGGGGCTGGCAGGGGAGTTTTCCGCTTCGTTGGGCTGCAGAGTCCTTTGTGTACTTAGGTATCTTGCTGACTGGGACGCCTTCTCTGCTTTATAAAGTCAATTTTGAGCGAGTTCTTTCTAGGCTCCGAGCGCAGTTACAGGCATGGGCACCCCTTCCGTTGTCCCTATTGGGCAGAGTTGCCGCTCTGGGGATGGTGGTTCTCCCCAGAGTGTTGTATTGGCTGCAAACTTTGCCGGTGTGGTTATTGAGACGTGACTTGCGGCGTCTGGAGCAGGAAATTTGCGTATTTCTTTGGAAGGGCGCCAGAGCACGTATACCACTGGCTAGGATGAGAGGGGGATAGCGCTCGGGGGGTATAGGGGTTCCGGATATTTGGAAATATGTGCTGGCCTGTCAGGCCCGCCATCTCGCTGACTGGTTGGGGGATACTGAGGTTTATACACCCCGAGCCTTTGAGGAGGCTTTTGTGGCCCCGCATACTCTTGATGCGGTATTGCATTTGAAAAACTTAGCTTTGCCGGCTCGCTTGACAGGCAGTGTCTTGATCCGGGCGCCACGGCGTACGTGGCAACAGATCAATAAATATTGGGGACGTAATCCTGAGGTTTCCAGCTGGCTGCCTCTATGGGGCAACGCTTCTTTCACCCCGGGCTCTGATTCAGTTTCCTTTCGGCGTTGGGAACAGTCGGGGATAAAGCGTATTGGACATGTGGTGGATCCGGACGGAAGATGTAAGGCACTGGGGGTGCTATGTAGGGAGTATGGCTTGGACTTGGGGAAGTCGGTTTTCGCATATGCGCAACTGTTTCACTATGTTGGGTCGCTGTCAGGGCGGGATTTGCATGCGGAGCGCTCCGCACAGATTCTTGAATTTTTTGCCCTGGGGGCGGAGTCTCCCCCGACTACAGCTCTGTTAAAAAGGCGGTTGGATTCCCTTGATTTGCCTATTGATTATTTGATGGTGGAGCATTCTTGGGCGAGAGAATTGGGTCAAGAGATACCCCCTGGCTCTGTCCGGGAGGCATTGGGGCGGATTGCGCAACTGGTTGAGGGGGCCCGATGGTGGGAGATTCAGTTTAAATGCATTATTCGAGCCTACTTCTCTCCGCGGCGAGCGCTGAGAAGCTGTATCGCAACTTCGGGGGGGTGTCCCAAATGTTCCTGTTCTTTAGCGGACCTGGGTCATATGTGGTGGGGTTGCCCCCTTGTTCGCCGATACTGGTTACGCATTGGGGAGTACCTTGGTGGTCTGCTGGATGGGACCACTGGTGGTCCTGGATCAGCTGGGACCACTTCACCCTAAGGGACGCTGGGAGAGAATATTGGTGCGGAAGGCCTGTCTGGTGGGTAAGGCCCCGATCCTTCACCGGTGGAGGGAACCTACGGCCCCCACGTTTTGCGAATGGCGCAATAGCCTGCATCACTTTATGCTTATGGAAAGGAGGAGTGCGCAGCGGCACCCCCGGAGATGGGCCACCTTTTTGCTAGTTTGGATGCCCTATATTCAGGGGCTGGGGCCTAAATCCCACAGTGAAGTGCTCAAGGTGGGGTAGTAGTGGGTGGGGCGGAGTTGTTGTTCCTTGGCATGGGACTCCTGTGTGTTCTGGTTCCTGGGGAGGGGGATTGGGGGGGATTTGGGTAATTTGGCATAGATATGTGCTGTTTAGACCTGTTGTTGTTATACTCCTCGGGCGGTGGACAAGACACAGCCCTGCCCGGGAGGTGCTTTCATATAATATTGACTGTTAGTGTGTACCAATGGACACTGTTTGGATGTTTGTTGTTGTTGGTTTATGTGAAATTAATAAATAGATTTGGGAAAAAAAAAAAAAAGGGTTCCAGTGGTGATCCGGGCAACTACAGACCGGTGAGCCTGACGTCAGTACCGGGAAAAATGGTAGAAACCATCATAAAGAACAAAATTGCTGAACATGTAGATAGTCATGGCTTAATGGGAAACAGCCAACATGGCTTTAGACAAGGAAGAACCTTGTCTTACTAATCTGTTATGTTTTTTGAGGGTGTGAATAAACAGGTAGACAAAGGTGAGTCGGTTGATATTGTGTATTTGAACTTTCAGAAAGCCTTTGAGAAGGTCCCTCATCAGAGGCTTTTGGCAAAACTAAAGAGTCTTGGGATAGGAGGCAGTGTACTATTGTGGATCAGGAACTGGTTAAAAGATAGAAAGCAGAGGGTAGGGCTAAATGGCCAATTCTCCCAATGGTGAATAGTGGTGTACCCCAGGGATCTGTGCTGGGTCTGCTGCCTTTTGACATATTCATAAATGACCTGGAAAAGGGAATAACGAGTGAGGTTATCAAATTTGCAGATGACACAAAGCTATTTTAAGTTGTTAAAAACCATGAGGATTTGGGAAAATTGCAAGAGGATCTTGAAAAATTGGAAGACTGAGCATCAAAATGGAAGATGAAATTTAATGTGGACAAGTGCAAAGTTATGCACCTAGTGAAGAACAACCCAAACTATGGTCACACGGTTCAAGGTTCCACATTGGGAACCACCACCCAGGAAAAAGATTTAGGCGTCATAGTGGATAACATGTTAAAAACCTCCGCCCAGGTTGCAGCGGCGGCCAAGAGAGCAAATAGAATGCTAAGGAAAGGAATGGAAAATAAAACAAAGAATATTATAGTGCCTCTATATCGTTCCATTGTGCGACCGCACCTTGAATATTGTGTGCAATTCTGGTCGCCGTATCTTAAAAAGGATATAACGTTATTAGAAAAGGTTCAGAGATGAGCCACCAAAATGGTAAAGGGGATGGAAGGATACCCCTATGAAGAAAGGCTGCAAATGTTAGGGCTCTTTAATCTGGAAAAGAGGTGGCTGAGGGGAGATATGATAGAAGTCTATAAATTAATGAACAGTGGAATGGGTAAACGTAGATCGATTGTTTACGCTATCAGAATATAGAAAGTCTAGGGGACATGCAATGAAGCTACTGGGTAAACTATTAAATAAGAAAAAATATTTTTTCACTCAACGTGTAATCAAACCTTGGAATTTGTTACCAGAGGATGTAGTAAAGGCTGTTAGTGTTGCTTGGTTTAAAAAAGGTTTGGACAAATTCCTGGAGGAAAGGTCCATAAACCATTATTAAAAAGGGACCCAGGATATCAATGCTTGACCCAATACAAGCATTGTGGAACCTTTGTCTATTGGGGAAACTGCTAGGTGCGTATGACCTAGATTGGCCACTGTTGGAAACAGGATACTGGGCTTGATGGACCTTGGTCTGACCCAATAAAGCATATCTTATGTTCAGGCGGTAGAACCGGTGCTCCACCACCTGCTGTGCAAGGGCTTCTATTCCAGGTACTTTCTGGTACCAAAGAGAACAGGAGGCCTCAAGCCCATACACAATCTGCGCAACCTAAACAAGTTCTTAGTGAGGGAGAAGTTCAAGAATATTGCTGCCTTACCTCCACCAGGGAGACTGGCTATACTCCTTAAACACACATTTTGATACACCCAGACCACAGTCATTATCTACACTTTGTGGTAGGGGGCAATCACTACCAGTACAGGGTACTTCCTTTTGGCCTGGCCTCGGCTCCCAGGGTATTCACTAAGTGCCTGGCAGTGGTGGCCGCCTTTCTCAGGCTCCAAGGGGCTTTTATCTTCCCCTACCTAGATGACTGTCTCATCAGAGGCACTTTAGCCAGCGAAGTCTACCAGGTCACGTCTCACACCATCCAGGTGCTGCAACATCTAGGGTTTGTAATCTACTTCCCCAAGTCCAGTCTTGCTCCAACTCAGCAGCTAGAGTTCATTGGGGCCAGACTCAACACCCTTCAAGCAAGGCCTATCTGCCTACAGAAAGGGTAAGCAGGCTTCTGGCTCTTGCAGGTCAGGTGAGTCGCAGGTCAGTTGTGTCAGCAAGACTATTTCTGCGCCTTCTCGGACACATGGCTTCCACGGTCCATGTGGCTCCAGATGCCCGCCTCCACATGCGGACTGCTTAGTGGTGCCTCAGAGACCAGTGGTCACAGGCCACAGGGTGCTTCAAGGACAGAGTCACAGTGTCCAGGCAACTAGTGATGTCCTTGGTCTGGTGCCTTCAGCCACTTCACTTGGAGACGGTAATGCCTTTCCAGGCTCATCTACACACGAGGATCCTTAGCACGGATGCATCCCTGCTGGACTTGGAGGCCCCATTGCCAGGGTTTCCGTACTCGGAGTGTGGTCCCTGAGCAAGAGAACACAACAGATCTATTTCTTGGAACTCTGTGCCATCCGCCTGGCCATGGGAGTTTTCAGGCAGATCCTAGCCCATGAATCTGTCTTGGTCGAGGAGACAACCAGGTGGCCATGTTCTATGTAAATAAGCAGAGTGGCACGGGGTCCCATCTCCAATGTCAGGAGACCCTGGATCTGTGTTCATTTGCAGCACGGCATGGCATTCATTTGCGGGCTGTTTACCTGCTGGGCCAGGGCAACTGATTAGCCGACAGGCTGAGCAGGATTCTCCAGCCTCACGAGTGGCAATTGGACCGTGGGGTGGCCACTTGGCTTTTCCAGACTTGCGGTCGGCCAGTGATGGACTTGTTTGCGAGTCCGGCCAATCACCAGTTGCCCCAGTTCTGCTCCAGGCAGCCACACCCACACAGGGTGGCTGCTGATGCTTTTATGATATCATGGTCCGTGGGTCTCCTGTATGCGTTTCCTCCGACGCCTCTGGTGACCAAGACTCTGTTCAAGATCCTCCAGGACAAGACCTCGGTCATCCTTGTAGCCCCGCGGTGACCGAGGCAGCCCTGGTTTCCATTTCTGCTCCAGCTTGCAGTGGAGGCCCCCATTCCCCTACGGTCCTCTCCAAGCCTCCTATCCCAGGAAGGGAGCACTCTCTTGCACCCCAATCTCAGCTCCCTCAACCTGATGACGTGACTGCTGAAAGGGTGATCCTCGCTCCGCTCCTTCTTTCAAAAGAAATTGAAGAGGTCTTGCTGGCCTCAAGGAGGCTGTAGACTAGATGGGCCTACACCTTGAAATGGCGCAGGTTTGCGTCTTGGTGCGAGGGGCAGGGTGCAGATCCTTTCTCCTGCCATGTTGGAGTGGTTTTACAGTACCTTCTTCACCTCTCAGATTTGGGCCTCAAGTCCAACTCCGTCAGGGTTCACCTTAGTGCCCTTGCGGCGAACCACTTCCCGGTGGAGGAGAAGACCCTCTCTGCCCACCCCTTGGTCTCTCGGTTTTTGAGAGGCCTACTTCTTTTGAAACCTCTGGTTCGCCCTCCAGCGACCGAGGAGGATCTGAATGTGGTTTTAGGGCAGCTTACTTGGCTGCCCATTGAGCCGATGGTGACCTGCCATCTCCGCTACCTCTCTTGAAAGGTGGTTTTCTTAGTGGCACTCACATCGGCTCGACGGGTGAGTGAACTTCAGGCCCTAGTGTCAGAAAGGCCATACACCAGGTTCTACAGGAACTGGGTGGTGCTTCGCACGCACCCCAAGTTCCTTCCAAAAGTGGTCTCCTTGTTCCACCTCAACCAGGAGGTGGTGCTGCCTACCTTTTTTCCCAGGCCGCATGTCAATCAGGCAGAGACAGTACTGCATACCCTGGACTGTGAGAGGGTGTTGGCCTTCTATATCCAACGTATGCAAGCGCATAGAAAGGCCTCTCATCTCTTTGTATCCTATAACCCCAGCAAGCTGGAGATGGCTGTTTCTAAGTGTACGCTGTCCACCTGGGCAGCAGATTGTATCGCCTGGGCATACAGGGCAGTGGAACTTCCAATGGAGGGTCGTGTTATGGCCCATCGGGTCAGGGCCAAGGCGGCATCAGTAGCTCATTTTTGCTCTGTTCCACAGGTAGACATCTGCCAGGCCACCACCTGGTCTTTGGGTCAAACTTTCGCAACCCATTATTGCCTGGATAGGAGTCCCGACGGGACAGTGTTTTCGGCCAGGCTGTACTCCATAACCTTTTTGAGGTCTAGGCAACTCCTGCCTTCCGACCCTTCTGTGTCAGGTTACCGGAGTGCTATTCTCTTAGTTAGATTTCTATTATGGCTTCTAAGGGAGGCATGGTCTAGTGGTTAGGACAAGGTACTTCAGGCCGGAGGGTCGGGGGTTCTAGTCCCACCTGGGGACAGCAATCTCAGGCCGGAGGGACTGGGATTTCTAGTCCTATAGGCACTCCCTGTGGTCTTGGGCAAGCCACTTAACCCTCCATTGCCTATGTTCCCTGTAAGTATTAGCGTATATGTCTCATATCCCCTTGTGTTAAATGTATCCCCCAATTGACCGCTTTGACCCAGTGAAAAGTGGGATATAAATGCAGCTAAATAAATAAATAAAATAAACTTGCGGCTCTAGTAGAGGGAGCCTATTTTTCAGCTGTGGGTTATCGGTAGCCTATAGCTGGGGAGTCCCATATGTGAAGACTGACTTCCTGCTTGTTCCTGAGTTGCAGTCCTATTATTATTATTATGTTTTTGTTCCTTTTGCGGTCTTTTAGCTATGTCATTTGACTGAGCAAGATGGCACCCTTGGGTGGGAAGGGGACCGCACATGCGTGATGGTAACTCCCAAAGGCTTTCTCTGAAAGCTGGGGATTTGCTCCGCACGAGGGCTCTGTCAGTGCCGACATCACCCATATGTGAGGACTGATTCCTGCTGTCCCCTGAGAACACCTGTTTCAGGTGAGTAACTACACTATTTGGAGAAACTGCCCTCAGGCAGACTCTGTTCCTATGCTCACATGCGGCACATCATAACTTTAGAACAGTAGACTCTCAACATCATTCAAAGGGGGGTATCAGTGTCACTTAGAGTCGTTATCCCCCACCAGCTTCACAGGGGACTATTCCACCAATCCCCTTCAAAGCACTTTCTTAAGAGAAGAGGTGTCTACCCTGTTATCCCAGGGCACCATAGAAAGAGTTCCTCCTCAAGAAGGGATGGGCTTTTACTTTCCGTATTTTCTCATTCCAAAGAAAACAGGAGGATTTAGGTCCATCTTGGATCTCAGAGACCTAAACAAGTTCCTGGTCTCCGAAAAATTCAAAATGATTTCCCTGGGAACTCTTCTCCCGTACCTCCAGAGGCACGATTGATTAATATGTTCACCAAAGGAGGCATACACGCATTTACTGATCTATCCTCAGCACAGACAGTAGTTGCGCTTCATATTCTAAGGCAAGCACTACAAATACCGGGTGCTGCCCTTCGGCTTAGCATCTGCACTGCAAGTATTCACAAAATGCATGGCAGTAGTCACTACCTATCTCTGTACTTTGGGGGTGTTCGTCATCCCTTACTTAGACAACTGGCTACTCAGGGAAGACTCCCCTCAGGAGGGAAAACTCTCCCTTCATCGCACCATCATAGTGCTCTAACATCTGGGATTTGTCCTAAGCTTTCTAAAGTCTCACCTCGCTCCATCTCAATGTCACAAGTTCATCAGAGCATTCTTACATGCTCAACAAGTCCGAGCTTTTCTTCCTAAAGATGGCTGTGCCTGCCTCATTGAGCTGATGAAAGCAATGCAACAGTAAAGCCATGTAACAGCTGGGGAGGTGCTAAATCTCTTGGGATACATCCATGCCATCCCCTATGCTTGTGTACACATGTGACAAGCCCAATGGACTCCGTCTTCTCAATGGATGCAAACAAAGGATCGTCTTGGAGACAAGATCCACATCACTCCTCAACTGACCAAATCTCTTCGGTGGAGATCATCTTCCTCTTTGCTGTCACGTCAGCTTGCCACATCAGCGAACTGCAGGCTCTGGTGGCAGTTTCGCCATGATAAGGTGGTTCTCTGTATTCATCCACATTTTATTCCAAAGGTAGTCGCCTCCTTCCATCTAAACTAGTCTGTCATCCTACCAATTTTCTTCCCAAGACCACATGCGTCTCGGGCTGAAGCAGCGCTACATACCTTTAGACTGCAAGCGAGTGCTGGCTAACCACTTGGAGAGAACTAAGGTTTACAGATCACGTCACTCCCTTGTTAATACACTATCACTGGCTTCCTGTTCCTTTTCGTGTCCAATTTAAAGTTCTTATCTTTGTTCACAGGGTGATCCACTCAGGTGTCCCCTTGTATCTTGCTGATCAAGTTCGTCTTCATACTCCTCACCGCTCCCTACGTTCCATCCACGCTAATCGTATGTTTCTTCCCCCTCCCTCTCAAGCACACTTAGAACTAACTCGATCTTCTGCTTTCTTCTTTCTCGGTCCAAGGCTTTGGAATTCACTCCCCCACTCCCTACGTTTAGAGACCTCCTATCCATCCTTTAAAGCCAAGTTGAAAACTCACAGTTTCTGTTCTGCTTTTAACCTCCCTCCTCCAGTCCCGTCCTCTTCTTCGTCATAGGACTAATCATGTCAAATCCTTAAACCCTCCTTCCTGCACCTTGTGTGTTGTCAATGTCTCCCCCCTCCCTTCATGTCTGCCTCAACCTCCACCTTCCAGCCCCACCCTCTTCTCCTATTTAGTAAACTTATGTTAGTTCCTAATTCCTCTTTCCTGAGCTTCTTTGTTTTGTCTATGTGCTCCCTTCCTTCCCTCCATGTCTGCCTTCTGTATCCCCTGACTGCTATCTGTTTCTATCCCTGTTCTTTGATTTTATGGCGTTCTTTTCTGTTTCTTTTTCCGCAGCCTTCCTTTTAAATGCTTTTATGTATTGTAAACCGCCCAGATGCTATTTTGTATTGGGCGGTATATAAAGTTTTAATAAACATAAACATAAACAATATTCTCAATTATTCCTTTCCTTTGCTCCCAGTCACCTAGGACTACTGGTGACCAAACAAACTCTATCCAGATGGATAGCAGATTGCATTTCTTTTGCTCATGCACAAGCAGGACTCTCCCTGGCAGGTCACGTTACTGCTCATCCATTGAGAAGATTTGTCGGGCAGCTACCTGGTCCTCCATTCATACTTTTGCTGCACATTATTGTCTGAACAGGCACTCCTGTCAGGACACTGTCTTTGGCCAAGCTGTACTCCAGCACCTCTTTGGAACTTAAACTCAACTCCTAGCCTCCGTCTCAGACATCTTCAAGAGACCAGACTATCATAAGAGGTGGTATGGCCGCCTGGAATTGAGTCCAATGGTCCACCAAAGGAGCACTACACTACGTTGCTAGAAGACACCCAATCCAAAATACATGGTTTAACAGGAAGGATTCTTTTATTGAAAAATAGATTGATATTTAACAGCAAAAAGCCCAAATAGCCCGACACAGGCCATATTTCGATTTCACTTCATCAGGGATTCAGGCTTGCTTTTATTCCAGGTGCACAGCTTTCTCACTCCAATCTTCCAGCGTGCCTTGGGTTTGCAGATTACACTCTCCTTGCAATTCTGAATTCTTTTTCTCTTTATCTCTAGACTAAGCCAGTCATAGGGTTCCCTTTCTCATCCTGATGAAGTGAAATCGAAACACGGCCTGTGTCGGGCAATTTGGGCTTTTTGCTGTAAAATATCAATCTATTTTTCAATAAAAGAATCCTTCCTGTTAAACCACGTATTTTGGACTGGGTGTCATTGAGTCCAATGGGCCACATTATGTCCATACTCTTTGGCTCTAATCTTTAGCCTCAGGGATCACACTGCTCTCCCCCCATGCCAGTCTGGTATCTGGGAGCTAGTAAGTCCCGCATGTGAAGACTGCATTCCTACTTGTACCTGGAAATAGTGTAGTTACTAACCTGTAACAGGTGATCTCCAGGAATCGGTCTTCATAATTTGCCCTCCTACCCTAGGAGTTGTAGGGTTGGCTTTTTTTTTTCTTCCTCTCAGCTATAAACTCAGCTGAGGAGAGGAGATGGGAAGGCAGGTATGCAGGTGCAGAGGAATGCTCCCAAAGGCTTTTGTATTGGATGCTGGGGAGTGTTCCTGTGCGAGCTCTGTTAGTAGCGACATCACCCATATGTGAAGACATCGTAGTTACTCACTTGTAACAGGTGTTCTCCAGGGACAGTAGGCATTAGTACTTACTTATGAGTGACGTTGGCACCGACGGAGCCTATGTGGAGCAATTCCCCAGCTGTCAAAGAAAGCCTTTGGGATTGCTGCCACACATGCGTGGTCCTCTTCCCAACCAAGGGTGCCATCTTGCTCAGTCAGGTCCCTTAGCTCGAGCCCTACCAAGCAGAAGACAAGGGAAGGACAAAAATTCAGCAACTCATCAGGGGAGGCGGGAGGGTAGTGAGGACTGATTCCTGCTGTCCCTGGAGAACACCTGTTACATAACTACGCTTTCTCCAGGAAAAAGCAGGAAGTCAGTCCTCACTTATGGGACTCCCTAGCTACAGGCTACCGAACCTGTAACCAAAAAATGCCTCCGAGGCCATAAGCAGAAGCCAAAGCCCGAAGGAGCCTGAGTCCTCGGGGCGAAGCCCTCGGTAGCCGTGAAGAAGGGTCGGAGGGTAGGAGTTGCTTATACCCCGAACAGATTACGGAGTACACCTGACCGAAGGCGCTGTCCCGGCAGGTCTCCCTCTCCAGGCAGTAGTGGGCGGCCAAGGTATTCGTAGAAGACCAGGTTGCCGCCCGGCAGATGTCCATCATGGGCACAGAGTGCAGCGAGGCCACCGAGGCCGCTTTAGCTCGGACCCCATGTGCAGTGACTCGACGATCCAGAGGGATGCCTGCCTTCGCATGGGCGAATGCGATGCAGTCCGCCACCCAAATAGAGAGGGTGCACTTGGTGACTGCTTGCCCCTGCCTATTAAGATCGTAGGTCATGAAAAGTCTGTCAGACTTGCAGGGAATCTGGGTCTGCTGCAAGTAGAAGGTGAGGGCCCGCTTGCAGTCGAGGGTGTGGAGAGTCGCCGACGCCTGATCGGCATGGGGCCTCGGGAAGAAGGTCAGGAGCACTATCTCTTGGTTGAGATGAAAGGCCGACATGACCTTAGGTAAGAACTTAGGGTGCATCCGGAATACCACCCTGTTCCGATAAAACCTGGTGTAAGGGGCGCCAGTCATGAGCATCTGAAGTTTACTGACTCGGCAAGCTGAGGTCAGTGCCACCAGGAAGGCCACCTTCCAGGACAAGTGCCGGAGCTAACTCATCACCATCGGCTCGAAAGGTGGGCGAGTGAGCTGCGTGAGCACCACGTTCAAGTCCCATTCTGCCGGAGGGGAACGGATGGGCGGCTTGGATAACAGAAGGCCCCGCATGAAGCGGGAGACTAGTGATTGCCCCAAGAGAGGTTTACCCTCAGTAGGCTGATGATTAGCCGATATGGCGCTCAAATGAACCCTAACAGAGTTTGACATCAGTCCTTCCCTCGAGAGGTGGAGGAGGTACTGGAGAACCCACCGAACCGGGCACAAGAAGGGGGTCGATCTGGTGTTACAAGCACCAGACGGAGAAGCGCTTCCACTTAAAGATGTAAGCCCACCTAGTGGAGTCCTTCCTTGAGGCAAGGAGGATTTCCTCGACCTCCATTGAGAGGGCCAGAGAGGCTAGAGAGACTCCTTCAGCTGCCAGGCCATGAGGGATAGGGAGGGTAGATTCGGGTGTAGTACCGAACCCTTCTCCTGCGTCAGCAAATCCCTGGCAGAGCCCAGGGGAATCGGAGGCTTTGACGACAGCCAGAGCAGGAGTGGGAACCAAGGCTGTCGAGGACATGAGGGGGCCACTAGAATCAGCGATGCCCCGTCCCGTTGAACCTTGAACAGAGTCCTCGCAATGAGGGGGAAAGAAGGGAATGCATATAGGAGACTAGAGGACCAGTCCAGGAGAAATGCATCGGGGCCCTCCCTGCCCTGGTGTGGCACCGAGCTGCAGAAGCGAGGGAGCTGTGTGTTCTGGGGGCTGGCGAAGAGGTCCATCGCTGGAGTGCCCCAGGGTAGAAACAGCCAGCCTGCCACTTTGGGATCCAGGCGCCACTCGTGGGGTGAAGGATTCTGCTGAGCCTGTCTGCCAGGCCATTCTCCTGACCTGGGAGGTACTTTGCCTTGAGGGGCATCCTCCATCTAGCGCCAAAAGAGTAGATGAGGACTGCCTCCCTGCAGAGGGAGCGCGACCCCATGCCCCCCTCTTTGTTGATGTAGAACATCGCTACCCGGTTGTTGCTCTGCACCAGAACCGTCTTCCCGCTGAGAACATCCTCGAAGGCCCTCAGGGCCTACCGGATGGCCTGGAGCTCGAGCAGGTTTGTGCTGCTGAGCCTTCTCAGGCGACCACTGCCCCTGCATGCAGAGAGACCCGCAATGGACTCCCCACCCTAACAGGGAAGCATCTGTGGTCAGTACCACATCGTGCTGTGGGGCCTGGAAGGGCAGGAGGTTGCAGGGGGTTTTCCACCAGTTCAGGGACAAACGAAGTTCGGGAAGAACCATGACGGGGTCCCTGAAGTGTCCGAGGGATTGACTCCATTGTTAGCTGAGACACCACTGGGTCATCCGCATGTGCAGACGGGAGTGAGGAACCACATGCACGGTTGAGGCCATGTGGCCCAAGAGACGTAGCATGGACTGAGCGGTGACCTGGGAGGCAGGTGGAACGATCCACCGGCAAGAAGGCAGTGGCGCGCCCCAATGAATTCAAGAGCCTATGTCGGCTGGAGGTGAGACTTTGGGAAGTTGACCAAGAAACTCAAGCTCTCCAAGAGGAGGACAGTGCGCGACATTGCTTGCCGGGCCTCCTCGGCAGAGGAGCCTGTAAGGAGCCAGTCACTGAGGTAGGGAAACACCGGCATGCCCCAGTGCCGAAGGTGAGCGGCAGCCGCAATGAGGCACTTCATGAAGACCCGTGGGGCGGATGCAAGACCGAAGGGGAGAACTCTGTACTGGAAGTACTCTCCCTGCACCCTGAAGCACAGGTACTGCCTGTGTTGGGGGTGGATCAAGATATGGGCGTAAGCGTCCTTTAGATCCAAGGAGCATAGCCAGTCACCCTGCCGGAGGAAGAGCTGCAGCATACCAAGAGATAACATCTTGGATTTCTTCCTCACCAGGAACTTGTTTAGTTTGCAGAGGTCGAGGATGGGCAGCAGACCCCCTGTCTTTTTCGGGACAAGGAAGTAAAAGCCCCGACCTCGAAGGTGGGGAGGGACCTTCTCGACTGCCCATTGGGCAAGGAGGGAGTGTAATTCCCACTGCAGCAAAAGCTGGTGTGCGGGAGTCGAGGAGGCTCCGCCGGGGAGAAAGGGGGGTGGAAGCCTGTCGAAGTGGAGGCGATAGCCCTCCCGGATGATCTGGAGGACCCACGTGTCCGAAGTGATAAGCGCCCATGACGGGGCGAAGCAGGTCAGGCGTCCCCCCATTGGCTGCTGCATCACCGGAGGGCGAGGGGCTATGCTGCTGGCGTCAAAACCTCTGAGGGAGTTGTGGGGGATCTGGTGTCTGGGCCTTCAGGCCCTTTGGTTCACGGTGGTCCTTGCCAGGCTTCCCCTGCATGGGAGTGGTCGGTGTGGGGGTAGCTGGGTACGGCGGATAGCTGCGGTACTGGAGGCCTTTCCTGGGGAAGAAGGGCTTGTTGGTAGGCTGCTTCTTCCGAGGCAGCGTAGAGGTCTTGCAGGAGAGACGGGTCCTAGTGACATACTCCGTCTCTATCTCCGCGGCCTTCTCCTCCATCGGCTTACCAAAAAGCTGTTCGTCGAGGCAGGGCACGTCCAGGAGCTTCTCCTGTACTCACTACTCCAAATCTGAAGATTGGAGACAAGCCTGGCAGCAGGCTCCGATGCCCGCAGCTGCCACCTGAGCCGATGTCAAGAAACCATCATAGGAGGCTTGAGAGATATACTTGGAGCAATCAGGCACTGATTTCAACAGGGTGCGGAACCTGTCAAGGGGCTCGTCATCGAGGCTCTGGAGAAACCTCCCAGTTCTTTCGCCAAGTCGCGGAGTAACATACCAATATATAATTGGTATGCCTGGATGTGAGAAGAGAGCATGGAACCACGATAGGCCTTGCGGCCCAGGGCATCAAGGGCTCTTGATTCTCGGCCCTGTGGTACCGATGAGAGGGACTTCGGGCTTTTCTGCTTCCTCATGGCTGATTCCACCACTATCGAGGTGTGTGGAAGTTGGGTCTTTCGAAAGCCTGCCCCTTGCTCCACCTTAACCAAACAAAACAAGGAGCACCGCTCTTGCAACTAACCACAGGATGCTATTCGCGCCAAAAAAGGAGGAGTTTAAAGTAGGTGGAGCCTTCCAATATACGCAGTTCATTGGTCCAACTGAATGAACTGACTTAGAACTGACTTTGTGACCGGGTTTTAACTACTGCTGACTCTTAGAATGAACGATTGTGTATTGAAAAAATATATGAATTGAACAGACTATTATTAAGCAAAGAACAGACATTTATTATATGTTCTAAATAAAGTAATCAAAGAAAAACCGAAAGGTCAATTTCTTGATTTAAACCATGTGGATCCATGCTTTTAAATTCATAAATGTACCTCTGCTCTAGTTTTAATAAAACCTTGTTTGTGTCTCCTCCTCTCCAATGTGGTCTTACCATTTTAAGAACTAAATATTTCAAGTCACTGATTTTATGGTCTGCCGAAATCCAGTGAGATACCAGAGGTTTATCGGGGCTTTTCCTCTGAATGCAACTCCTGTGCTCAATGATCCGCGTGCGAACTTCCCTTGTAGTTTTTCCTATATATACAAAATTACACGGGCACTGTATAAGATATATAACATTTGATGTTCTACAGTTGGTATAGTTATGTAAGCAAACTTTATGTCCTGACTTTGAATTTGTAAAACTATTTTTGGCAATAATAGTGTGCAAACAGACAGAACAGTTCCCACAACTGTAGTGTCCCTTGATTTTAGGAGGCACTTGAGATTTCGTGAGAGCCGATGGCACTAGAATATTTGCCAGATTTGTGTTTTTTATATGCAACCATGATCTGTTTAGTGTTAAAAGCAGTCATGGAGGTAAGAAGGTGCCATTCTTGTTTTAAAATGTTGACTATCGATTTAGAGTGCTGTGAAAAAGTCAAGGCACAGACAATTTTGTCTGTGTTTTCTAATTTATTCTTCTTTTGCAGCAAAGAGGAACGTTCAGTAGTGCATGCTCTTAAGTAGGCATTTTTTATGCATTCTTTCGGATAACCTCTTGCTTTGAATCTACAGTGCATGTCAACAGAATGTCGCTCGAAATCTCTGTCGTACATAATCTCTTAATTCTGAGAAATTGATGGGTAAATTATTTTTAAAGGACTTATTGTGGCAACTTTCATAGTTAAGTAAAGTATTTCGATCTGTCGGCTTCCTATAGAGATCAGTAATGAATCCATTACTGTCTTTTTTAATCATTATATCTAGATATGAAACCTTTTCAATACTAAAGGTGCCATCGAACTGTAGATTGGAGTCCAGGGAGTTGAGCCACATAAAGAATTCTTGCAACAAGGGTTCTGATCCATCCCATATTATCAATACATCGTCGATGTATCTTTTCCATAATAGAATATTAGACTTATAGGGGTGAAATGCTAGATATTGTGATTCAAAGTTGGCCACATATAGGTTGGCGACATCTGGGGCCATGGAGGAGCCCATGGCCACCCCTTTTATCTGCTTGTAATAAAGGCCTCTAAAATTAAAATAATTCTCCGTCATTGCTAACGTGGCTAATTGTACCAGGAAAGCAGTAGGTATGCGCACGGGTCTAGGTCTTTGTATAAGTGTGTTTGCCAAGACTTCTAAAGCTGCTTGCTGAGGTATATTTGTATATAACGAATTAATGTCTAAGGTGACCAGTAGAAGGTCCTTGTGATAACCTTCAAAATTTTGCAAAATGTTAATTATGTGTGTGGAGTCACGCACGTACGAAGGTGCCTGAGATACAAATGGTCTTAAGAATATATCTAGAAATTTCGAAAGAGGTTCCAACACAGAGCCAATGGCCGAAACTATTGGTCGACCTGGTGGGTTTTGTAGTGACTTATGGATCTTGGGTACTATATAAATAGTCGGTACAATAGGATGAGGTACTGTGAGATACGAGATCTCATTTGTTGTGAGATAGCCTGCTTCCTTGCCTATATAAAGGAGGGTATTAATTTTTTGCTGTAGAGCCGATGTAGGATCGTCAAAAATCTTGATAGAATTGTTGATCATTCAGTTGCCGCAACATCTCTTTTGATATAATCGTCTCTATTTTGAACCACAATGGCCCCTCCCTTGTCTGCTGGTTTTATTACTATATTATTATTAGATTGTAAACTTTTAAGAGCTAATTTTTTGTGGACCAGAGAGGTTAAAATAGCCTCGTTTGTTGTTATGGTGATAAAATTGGTCTACTTTTGAAAGAACTATATTTTCAAAAGCTGTAATCGTAACATTTGTGTTGGGTGGTATCCAGGTGGAAGGATTTCTAACTACTGACAGATCTGATGTATCTTTTTCTATTGTACTAAAATAATCTATTATTCTCAATTTTCGAAAGAACTTATATAATTCTACTTGAGTAGTAAATTTATCATGTTGTTTGGTAGGCACGGACAGGCCTTTCTCTAAAACTTGGATTTCAATATCAGACAATAAATAACTAGATAGATTGATGACCCCACTCAGAGATCCCAGTCTAACTGCCTCTTGGCTGTTGAACGTTGTGTCCGACCTTTGTCCTGGGCAGGGAAGTGGGACGGTGGATGATCCCTGATTTTGGCATGTCTGTTGGTAGGAGACTTGGGTGAAATGCCTCTGCCACCTCCTTTCCAAAGTGCTGCCATCTGAAAATCCCTCTTTGGGCTACGTGGTTGCCGAGAGGGAGGAGGTGGGGCAGAAGAGAAGAGTGAGCCTGAGGGTTCAAAATGATGGTGAGAATGATGATGTGTTTTCTTATAAGTTCTTTCTTGATCTTGTGCAGGAGACATAGATCTACCCTGATCTTGTTGATTGTTCCTAGGACGGCTCTTAGATGGTTGTTTTATTTATTTATTTAACATTTTTTATATACCGTCTTTCTACGAATCAAGACGGTTTACATATAACAATAAAGGCAGTATATTTCAACTGTTTACAAGGAACGAATAACTGGATACAGAGTAAGCAACATGAAGAACTAAATTATAATATACAGTTAATTGCAGTGAACAGTGATCAACTATTTACATGTGTACATATGTATGTGGATAGCTACGGATGGGAGCAATGTAAGGTTAATGGAATAAGGGCAGGGAGGTAAAAGTAAGAGGTTTGGTATTAGGGTGGGAGAGAGAAATGCTCAAGGAAAAGATGGGTCTTTAACTTTTTCCGGAATTCAATGTGCCTCACACATCACACAGTTGCGCAGCTCATGTGGAAGGGAGTTCCAAAGGGATGGAGCATAGAGGGAAAAGGTCCTGTCACAAGTGGATTGTTTACAGTATTTTTTAGTTGAGGGTATAGACAATAAATTATATAGAGCGGTGCTTTCTAGTAGTGTTGGAGAAGGCAAGGAGAGGGGAGAGACATGGAGCTGACTCATTAGAAATAATTTTGTGTATTAGAGTAAGAACCTTGAATTTTACTCGGTGATGAATTGGGAGCCAGTGGAGATCATAGAGAATTGGTGTAATATGAGCTCGTCTGGGGCTGTTTGTTATGAGACACGCTAATGTATTCTGGGCAAGTTGGAGGGGTTTAATAGAGTTCTTGGGGAGGCCCTGATATATTAGGTTACAATAGTCAAGTGATGGGGTTGTGAGGGCCTGACAGACAGTGCGAAAGGAGTCAGGGCTTAAGAGAGGTTTGAGGTTCCTGAGAGTGCGCAGCTTAGCGTATACTGTGTTGGTGGTTTTCTTTATTTGTTCAGAGAAAGATAAGTTTTGATCAATTATGATTCCAAGATATTTCACCTGTTTTTTTAAGGAGAGAGTGATATCATTAAAGGTGAGGGTTGTGAGGTGGATGTATGAGGGGTTAGAGAAAACTTGGAGTGCCTCAGTTTTGGATTGGTTGATTATGAGGTTGTGTTGAGAGAGCCATGATTTGAGGCTGGTTAGACAATCGTTTAACTTAGAGAAGTTAGGATTAGAAAGGTTAAATGGGGTGAAACACATCATATCATCTGCATATATTTGATACTGGATGCCATAATTTTGGAAGATCGTGCAAACAGGTTGGAGGAAGATATTAAAAAGTAACGCAGATAGACTGGATCCTTGAGGTACGCCTTGTTTTAAGGTAAAGGGGAGGGAAGTCTCACTTCCAATACGGACCTGTTGCGTTCTGTCGTGTAGGTAAGATTGGAACCATTTCAGGGTTGAGCCTCTCAGACCTATATTATGAAGTCTTTGTATGAGTTGATGGTGGGGGAGGGAGTCAAAAGCAGCGGATAGGTCTAGGAAGATAAGAAGACATCCTTGGGTGGAGTTCTGGGTGTGAGTATATAGGGAATCTAGTAGGGAGGTGAGGAGAGTTTCAACTCCGTGATTTTTTTTGAAACCATGTTGAAACGGGTCAAGGGGGGAGTGGTCATCAATAAAGTCTTGCAGTTGGTTTTGAACAAGTTTCTCGGTTATTTTTGCAAGGAAAGGGATACTAGATATGGGTCTATAAGAAGAGCGAGAGGTGGGGTCTAGCTTTGTACCTTTTAGGATTGGACGGATAGAGGCACTCTTAAGTGAAGGTGGAACGGAGCCTGACTGGAGAGAGGTTTGTACAATATTTAAGATGTAAGGGGAGAGAGAGTTTCTGGTGGATTTAATCCAGGGGACAGGGCAAGGGTCGAGGGCAGAAGTTGAGGCATTCAGTTCTTTAATAGTATCAGAAACATTGGTCAATGTGATGGTGTGAAACTCATTCCATGAGTTTGGAAGGGTAGCCTCATGTATTTGAGTGTCATAGAAGGAAGTGGGTTGGGGATTAGTGGTTAATGGAGGGAGGAATTTAGAAGTAAGATGGTTAGCTATAGTTTGTGCGGAAATCTTTGGTGGTTGGTCATGTTGTAGAGGTTCATTAATTAGGGATTTGGTGATAGAGAAGAGTTCACGTGGTTTATTAAGAGCTCTTCGAATGATATTCTCATTATTTATTTATTTATTTGTAGTCTCTTTTATACCGCGCTATTCGACATCAGTGCGGTTTATACTCTCTTTTGTGAGTGAGTGTTTCTAAGCAGTAAGATTGAAGTTTAGTTGTATAGGCGATACGTGTATTAGGGTCTTGAGTACGTCTCCATTTACGTTCAGGACGTCTGAGGTCCATTTTAAGGATTCTCAGGTTGGAAGAGAACCATGGGGCTCTTCTTTGGTGTTTTTGAGGAAGTTGCTTGGGAGGGAGTAAGGAAGCTGTAGATAAGATGTCATTCCAATTAGCTAAGAAAGTCTCTTGGTTTAGGTTGTTGTCTAGCTGGTCAAGTGGAGGGATTATTTGTTCCAAGAAGTCAGCTGCATCAAATTGTTTGAATTTACGGGTATGTTGGAGGTGGCTGTGTAGTTGGTTTCTGTGGGCGGAGTAGGGAATGGAGAAGAGGATGAGTGCATGATCAGACCAGGGTATGGGTTGAATGGAGTGTTGGATCTGATCAATGAGGCGAGGATGTTGTGGGATAAATATAAGGTCAAGGATGTTTCCTTTAGAATGTGTAGGGAGTTGGAGTATTTGAGTGAAGTTAAGTGACTTCATTGCGTGAAGGAAGGAGGATGATTGCATTGAGGATGTGGAGTGTAGGTTTAGGTCGCCTAAGATAATTAGAGGGCATGAGGTAGGTTGAGGAGAGCAGGCTGTGTCTAGGATTGTAGAGAGATCAGAAGAGTCAGCCTGCGAGGCACGGTATAGCAAGTGCAAGGACAGCATAGAATTAGAGACAGTAATAGAGTCCATTCCTGGAGAGGAAGTAGATTCTACAGAGGAGAATTGTAGGTTTGATCTGGAAATAATAGCTACACCTCCTCCTCTTCCATGTAGTCTATTACATATATGGATAGAATACTCTTTGGGACATAGTTGATTTGTTAGGACTGTGTCAGAATCTTGAAACCAGGTTTCAGTGAGGCAAAGAATGTCAAGGTTGTGATCAGTAATAAGGTCAGTAATTAAGGGGATTTTGTTCCTAGCTGAACGGGCATTGAGTAAGGCACATTTAAGGGGGGGAAGAGGGAGCTCAGATGAGGAGTGGAGTTTAAGGTTTAAGTTTATAGGGATGGTCTTAAGTTTGCATGGACAATTGTTTGCATGGGGGTTGTGATGGGCGTAAGTGAGATGTGGTATGGAATATAGGTGCCTGTGGGAGTGGATAACTGGAAAGGGGGCGCTATGGATTAAGGAGAGGGCATAAGGGAAGGTAAGCAAGAGGTAAAGTAGACTAAAGGCAAGCCACAGAGTGGATGAGTATGATTTGGGAGTAGCCATATTTGGGAGGGAAGGGAAAGAGGGGGCAGTTAGGAAAAGTGGGAGTGGCGACTGGGACTGGTAACAGTAGTAGTTTGAGATGAAGTTACTGGGAACAGTTATTAGATATAAAGCTACTGACAACAGTATTTAATTATAATGTAATAACTGCTAGATACTGACTACAGAAGTAGCTGTGTGGTAACTAGTAACAGCAATAGTTGAGAGATTGGTACTGGAAACAGTAATAGCTTGTGCTAAAGCTACTGACAACAGTAATTTATTTATTTATTTATTTATTTAACACTTCTTTTATACCGCGCTATTACAATCAGTGCGGTGTACATTGAACAAGAACATACTACAATGTATACAAGTAACATTGAGTTTTACATTGAACAGGGAACTTCAACAATAGGACAACCGGGGAAACTATGTACAGAATAACTTAATGATATATACAGTAATATAAAACTCATTTGGATGTTGCAAAGTGGTTCACTAATAGGACTAGAGAGAAGGTTGACCAACTAGCCCTTTTCGGGTTGTATTGAGGTGTTAGTTTTGTTAATATCTAGGTTGACTTCCGGGTAGCATTTTGTGAACAAGTGGTATTTCAATGCTTTTCTGAATAGGATTAGGTTTTTGATAGCACGGATTTCGTGAGGTAGCGCATTCCAGTTTAGAGGTGCAAATAAGGAGAAGGCCCTGTTGGAGGTGGCCTTAGTGCACTTCGTTATTATTTTTGGGACAATTAAGGTGTTCATTGATGTGGTTCTCCTTTTTCTGTTTTCCAGGGTGCCATGGATAAGCTTGCTGATTGGCGTAGGGGGGCAGTTATTTAGTGCCTTGAAAGTAAGGACTAAAGACTTATACTGGATTCTGGCATGTAATGGTAACCAATGCAGTTCTTTCATGATGGGTGTTATATGGTCAGATCTTGATGAGCCGGAGAGGACTCTGGCGGCTGTATTCATGGCTAGGCGGAGCGGATTTAAAGTTGATTGAGGGAGGCCATGAAGGATGATGTTGGCAAAATCCAGGTGTGGGAGGACTAATGCCTGGAAGGTTGTTCGGAAGTCTGTGGGATCTAGTAGGGAGCGGAGGTGACATAGCGATTTGATCTTATAATATATAGTTTTTGTGATGTTCTTGACATGCGTTGTCATGTCCAAGTGCTGATCCAATGTGATGCCGAGGTAACGGATGGTAGCTTTTGATTTCAACTCTATGTTGTTGACGAGTAGTGATGGAGGAGGTATGAACTTATGGTTCCTTGTGACAAAAAGAACGTCAGTTTTGTTGTGGTTAATCCGAAGGTTTTGTGATAGCAACCATTCAGCTACAGCTTCAAAACAGTTGATTATTGGGGAGAATACTGGATGTTCATTTGTGAACGGCATATATAGGAGGATGTCATCTGCGTAAGCGAGACATTGTACATTAAAGGATCTGATCAAGTCACATATCGGCTGCATGTAGATGTTAAACATTAGTGCCGATAAGGACGATCCTTGGGGTACTCCCTGTGATTGCAGGAATGGTTCTGCAATCACAAATTACAAATTACAAATGTAGTGCAACAGTAAGGCGATTCACAAATGTAAAGTGAAATGTAATGCAACAGTAATTGATGTAATGCAATTGACAACAATAGAATTGTAGTACTAGTACTGGGAATAGTAATAGGGTGAGGTAAAGCTATTGACAACAGTAATTAATGTAGTGCTGCTGGCAACCGTAATAATTGAAAGATTGGTATTAGCAACAGTATTATATTATGGTAAGATTACTTACAAAAGTAGTTGAGCAATTTCTTCATTGTGTAATACTGGCAATACTGATAAGTCAATCTGATATAATGAGTTGAGCAAAGTTTTATATAATTTTAGTTATGGTATGTTCAGTTAATTTAGTCTGTAAACAGAGTCCGTTAAAATAGAGATTGTATAGGGTATACTTGCTATGGTTGAGTTTCAGTGGAGGAGATGGGATACACGAGTTCGAATTTGGAGGTAGTTGCTGAATTCAGCGAAGCTGTTTCGTCGTTGCTTCCATGCTTATCTTGTGCTCGGTAGCTGATTCTCACTTCTTTAGAATGTCAGCAGATCATCGTAGCACATCTGTGGAGGTTGCAGGGTCAGTCGAGGACAGTGGGGCTTCCAAAGGGCCAACACCTAAGGGCCATGCCAAAGGGCCCTCTAGCGAGGCCCTCGGGCGCGGGCCCGCAAGGCGCGGGCGCGCCTGACTTGCGCTGCTATTTAAAGTTGCCCGGGCAGCCCCGATTGGGCTGAGCACGCTTCCAGGGGTGTTGAGTTGCTCCGGCTGCTCTATCCCCCTTCGGGAGAGCCGATGAAGAGCCGGAGGGCAGCAGGCAACAAAGAGAACGTGCGCCTGACTTGCGCTGCTATTTAAAGTTGCCCGGGCAGCCCCGATTGGGCTGAGCACACTTCCGGGGGTGTTGAGTTGCTCCGGCTGCTCTATCCCCCTTCGGGAGAGCCGATGAAGAGCCGAACATCTAGCTGTCCTCTTGAAAGATGTACTTCTACGTCTATCTTTGTGTTCTGATTTATTATAGGTCCAATAGTATACTGTATTAAATTTATAGTCTTCCTCGTCCCTCTTGTATTTTTTAATTTTTTTGTCTTTGATTGTCTGTCTATACTCAAGGTTATTTTTATCAAATTCTTTTTTCTCATTGTCAAAATGTTTGTCTTGTTTATTAAGATTTTCTAACTTAGAATCTATCTGAGACTTGAGTGTTTCTGTCCTGCGTTTAGAGGTGTTAATAAGTAAGATCATAAGTGAGAATTTTAACCAATCTGACATAAATTTCTTATCATCTCGAAACATTCCTGGGGCTTTTTGAATTCTCAGTCCTCTGGGGATGATCTTATTACGACAATACTCTAACAACGAGGCTGCATGGAATTCTTCTCTGATGTATTTCTGTATAATCCAAACGAGCTCTCTCCATTCTTCTTCAACATCTGGTTGAGCTTCATCTATTGTAAAGAAGGGATCCTTTGGAAGCATGGCCGAGAGGTCATCTTCTTTGAAGCTGAGGATATCTTTCCATGGAGAGAACATGGCTCCAAACGAGGAAACCAAACAAAACAAGGAGCACAAGAGTCAAAGAACATTAGGATGAATACAAAGTTCCTTTATTGAAGTAGTCCCCAACGCGTTTCGGCATAAATTGCCTTCCTCAGGGGGTAACAGCTAAAACATCAAACATAAGAAATCATAACAATAATAATAAATCATAAACAAAAACATTATAAAAGAAAGCCCTAATAACTGTTGAAACTTTATAATAATAGGGAATTTAGAATTGGTCTAATGTGAGTATCATTTATGCATAATGTTTTTTGACACTGTCTTCTTCTGGTTGTCTGTCTTTTTCTATACAAGGTACTTTATTTATTTATATCTTTTACCAAAATCGTTTTATATATATATATATGTTTTCATATACACAAGGTTCTTTGAAATCTTTTTATGTGAACTTTTTTAGTCTTGTGTTCACATGTAATTTTGGAGTAAGTAATCTACAGTTCAAGGCTCAATTTTATCTTTATAAAGTTTCAACAGTTATTAGGGCTTTCTTTTATAATGTTTTTGTTTATGATTTATTATTATTGTTATGCTTTCTTATGTTTGATGTTTTAGCTGTTACCCCCTGAGGAAGGCAATTTATGCCGAAACGCGTTGGGGACTACTTCAATAAAGGAACTTTGAATTCATCCTAACGTATTTTGACTCTTGCTCATTGTGCATCTTTGCTCCACCTTATACATTGTGTCAAGGCGCTTGCTCACAATGGGAACCAAGGCTGGGGCCTCCCACATGTGGAGCAGTAGCCGAGATAGAATCAGTGACACCGGCACGGTGAGGGATTCCCTGGGCAGGGCTTCGTACTGAAGAATATCAAGTTCTTCAACATGAGGGTCCTCCTCGGCCTGGGTGACCAGGTTGAGGGCCCGAGCCATGTCCCAAATAAACACCAAAAAGGAGGTGTCCTCGGGCGGTGAAAGCCGCTGGAGATCAGGCAGCGAGGGGTCTGACAGAAGATCCCAGTGGGTGCGGGTCTCCGGGGATGTGTCCCCATCGGATTCCCAGTCCGAAAAGTCAGTCGAGGGATCCGAGCCGGGCGGTTCGCCCTGTCCGATGGCCAGCGGCCTGGAGCTGGAGGCCCTGGACGATCTCGCTCCCGAGGAACGGGAGAGCGAGCAAGACCCGTGGCTCTTGGGGGTTTCCTGGATGGATTTGGGTGTCCCACACGAGGGACCCTCGGTCTCCGGGCGCGAGTCAGCGAAGCTGGCCGTGAGCGCCTGCTGGGAAACTATGAATGCAGAAACGCTGCATTGCAGCGCCAGCATTATGGGACTCTCACGCAGGCATGGGGCCCTGCGATGTTGATACCAGGGTCACTGGATCGGGCTTGAGGAGGAGAGGGGGTCCTCACCAGGACAGCCCTCAGGAGACTGGGCCCCTTCGCCAGAGGCCTCCATTTCTCTGCGAGGTACCTTGCGAGGCCGCTACTTGTCCGACTCTCGGGAACGCTGAAGGGGGCTAAGCGACCGGACGTGGGAGCGTGAGCGCTTGTCGGGGGCCCCACACGGCGACTTTAAGGCCGCCTTCTTTTTGCGCCATTCCACCTCGGGGGACCCCTGATCAGAATGCCGCCTGGAATGCGGTACCGCCGGGGGAGAACCCACCAGAAGGGAGACGACCGAGGGTGCCACCGGAGACTTCAAGGCGGCCTTTCAAAAAATGTCTTCGGTCTTCTGCTTACGGCTGAGCAGGGCCTTAGAGGACATTTTCTTACAGAGCGAACAGAGCTCTGGGTCATGATCGGCTCCCAGACACCTTAGACAACAGTCATGAGTGTCCGTAAGCGACATGTTCCTAGAGAATCATGGGGGCAAAAATGTCCCTTGCGAGGTCGAAGACACACGCAGTCAGCAGTTAGGAGAAAAAAAGGGCGCGAAGCCCGAAGAAAAAATGTTTTGGAAAAACTATCCCTGTAAGCTCCGAAAAGAGAGCAAGGGGAGGACGGGTAGAGGACCAGTGCAACCCGAAAAAAGGAAAAGAGCCTGTCAAGGTGAGGAAAACTAAACTTTTTCCAAGGGACGAGGACGTGCGTCTGAAGGGCTCCATGGAAAAAGAGAGACTGAGAAAGATGGCACCCTTGGGCGGGAAAAGGACCACGCATGCGTGATAGCAATCCCAAAGGCTTTCTTTGAAAGCCGGGGAATTGCCCCGCGCGGGCTCCATCGGTGCCGATGTCACCCATAAGTGAGGACTGACTTCCTGCTTGTTCCTGGAGAATGATTTCTTCTGTTCTCGGAGATCACCTGTTACAGCTGAGTAACTATGCTTTATAGCTCTCTGAACCATCTGGGCCATGAGACTCTTTGGCTTTTTTGGGGGGTGAGGGTGGGATACCACCAGCTTCTCATCACCTACTAAGTCAAATTGAAAGTATTAGTATTGGCCCACAAAGCGTTTTATCTCACATATTTATGCCATACACTTATGTTGAATGTTTAATTCATTTGATTAACCGCAAAATATTCAAAAGGATACCAAAGTGATGTACATGTTAAAATAATTCAAAATATATAAAGGGGAACTACAAACAAATGTGGGAAAAGGACTACCAGACAACATTAACACAACAATTAATATCGTGTTAACACTTATCCTATATACTCCTTCCAGAACCTTTCATTCTCAAGGCCATACATTGCTTTGTGGTTCCTTACAAATATTCTGTTTGTCTTAATCCATCCGCCCATCAGCATTCCTTTTTTTCTAACCTCTTCCCTCTGGACATCTTTACCTATTTATATAAGGACCAAAACCACCAATAACCTATCAGGCTGCTCAGGATATGGAATGGAGGACATTCGACACAATCACCAAAGAAAAGATAGAATCCACCATCTCCTGCCTAAACACCGCCACCTCCCCATTAGATCCCTGTCCTGTAGAGTGGATAAAGAAAACCAAACTGGACATAAGCACTGCCTTAGCCCACATAGTAAACGAATCCCTTAAGTAAGGACACATGCCAGACAGCCTTAAAACCTCCATCATTCGTCCTACCCTCAAGAAACATAACCTGGACCCTCTTGACCCTGCATCCTTCAGGCCAATAGCAAGTCTCCCATTCACTGCCAAAATCATCAAAAAGATAGTTCAACAGCAGCTCCAAGACCATCTGGACACAGACAACTCACTGGACTAATAAAAGAAAATATAAAGACTAATAAAAAAAATAATTTTCATTCAACGTGTAATCAAACTTTGGAATTTGTTACCGGAGGATGTAGTAAAGGCTGTTAGTGTAACTGGGTTTAAAAAAGGTTTGGACAAGTTCCTGGAGGAAAGGTCCATAAACCATTATTAAGACGGGACCCAAGATATCAATGCTTGACCCAATACAAGCATTGTGGAACCCTGTGTCTTTTGGGGAAACTGCTTGGTACGTATGACCTAGATTGGCCACTGTTGGAAACAGGATACTGGGCTTGATGGACCTTGGTCTGACCCAGTATGGCATATCCTATGTTCTTATGACCCGCAACAACATGGATTCCGCCCATGTCTCCTTCAGTGCCTCAGAGAGAAGCGAGTTCACGGTTCAGCTCTATCGTGGTGCGCGTCTTACCTCACAGACCGTTGACAACATGTCCGTTCTGGTCCTTCCACCTCAGACCCGTTCCTCCAAACTAAAGGTGTCCCGCAAGGCTCCTCCTTATCGGCCTTGCTATTTAACATTTACATGCAACCTATCTGTGACCTTATCCATTCATTTAACATCAACTGCCTGGTCTATGCCGACGATGTCTTGATGTACATGCCAATCTCGACAGAACATCTTGACCTCTCCCCTCTAATCAAATGCTTTGACGCAGTCACAGACTGGATAAATGCACAAAGGCTTAAGTTAAACTTCAAAAAGACTGAAGCCCTCTTCATCACCAGGAACCCTGCTTTTATTCCACCACTATCCATCAAAGTTCGTGACGCAGAGCTCATATGCAAGACTACAGTAAGATACCTCGGAGTTACACTCGATCAGCAGCTTAATATGAAGGCTCACATCAATAACATAACAAAAGCGGTCTATCACAAAATCCGGACCCTCCGCCATCTTCGTCAGCTGTTAGAACCTGAAGACTTTCAAACTGTTTTTCAGGCCCTAATAATGCCTCACCTTGACTATGCTAATGCGATATTACATGGCCTACCAAAGAGCACGACCAACCCCTTACAACTTGCAATGAATTCTGCTGCAAGAATCCTTCATGGAGCCTCCAGAAGATCCCACATCACTCCAATACTAAAACAGTTGCATTGGCTACCCATACAAGCCAGGATCTCCTTCAAGATTCTAACCATGACCCATAAAGCCATCAAGAAATTCCCGGCTACTGCCATCTCTGACCTAGTATCAATCACACCTCCTAACCGGCTAAGGAGATCGAATGCTGCAAACACCCTCATTCTACCTAAGGTAAGCACTAAGTGCTCCCAAGCTACCAGATCTAGAGCATTTGCCTTTTTTGCACCTTCTTGCTGGAACGCACTACCGGCGACTATCAGAACCATCAGTGATCTCTCCCAATTCAAGAAGGAACTGAAACATCACCTGTTTCTCCTTCACTATGATATCTCAGCCTCCCCCCACACCCACCTACCTTCACTCCTCATAGCAGCCCCTCAAGCCCACGCTTACCACACCCACCTACCTTCACACCTCATGACAGCTCCTCAAGCCCATGCATCCTACACTGCTAGTCTGAATACCCGCATCCACACTTTAACCACCTCCATATTTAACCCACCTTAAGAAGCTTGTGCTGTGCACTTAACCCTGTATATAGTTATATTAATTTGCTTGCATATATTTATCATGTTCTCCCTGTTAAGAAACTTGTTTAATTGTATACCCAAGTTATTTTACCTGTTTATTGTAAGCACAAATCACTAATCTGAGTTGTGTAGTTTTAAAGTTCATTGTAAACCGCACTGATCTCAAATAGCGCAGTATAAAAGAAAATGTAATAAATAAAAATAAATAAATAAAATGTCATGGGGTCAAGACCCTCATGATATCCCTATTGAACACCCTGATCAAAGGAACACAGGCCAAACAGTCTGGATATACTGTGGTTTTTCTGGATATATCCACAGCTTTTGACACCATCTCCCACAGCATCCTCCTTCGCAGACTACAAGAGATTGGCATCAAGGACATCGTGTTACAATGGTTCCACTCCTACCTGACCAACAGACAACAACTGATCTGCACCAGTATTGCAACCTCCCCCCCCTTTCGACAGCATCAAGGGGTACCCCAAAGCTCTACACTCTCCGCCATGCTCTTCAACATCTACCTTCAGCCCCTCTGCACGATAATATGCTCTCACAACATCAACTACCATATCTATGCGGATGACATTATGCTTTATGGGACCCATTACGACCACAAACCCAACAAACAAGCATCTATCTAACTGCTTCACTGATGTCACCAACTGGCTCCAAAAGAACAACCTATCAATCAACCTTAAATAAACCGAAGCCCTCTTTGTTACCAAGGACCAAACCTTCATTCCACTACTGCACCTCACCTTAGGTACCACCCAAATACAAATTCAACCCCATATAAAATACTTGGGAATCACCATTGATCAAGAGCTTACATTTAAGCAACAGATTGAACAAACAGCCAGAACAATATACTTTAAAGCAAAGATGGTACAAGGACTAAGACCTCTCATTGACCCACAAGATTTCAGAACAGTCATGCAGGCCTGGACTACTGCAATGCAATTTATCATGGACTCCTGGCCACCCACACAAACCCTCTACAAACTGCCCTCAACACCACCGTAAGAATCATCCAACGGGTCAAGAAACATGATCACATCACCCCAGTCTTGAGAGAACTTCACATTCTGCCTCTGGAAGCAAGGATTAAATACAAATCTCTGTTACTTATCCACAAAGCCCTCCATCAAGTGCAGACCTCCCAGCTCCGGACTCTACTCCCTCAGCCTACCTACAACAGACCAACCCGCCAGACCACCAATAACACCCTCAGCATCCCTCATGAACGAACAAAGTTCAATCAACAAGCTTGCAACAGGGCATTTGAACTATATATGCGCCCTCCCTCTGGAACTCCCTCCCCAACCAGATCTGAATCAACAGAGACCTCCCCACATTCAAGAAACAGCTAAAACCCATTCTGTTTCGTGAATACCTTGGGCCTCAGATGGACATCTCTCACTAACTGCCTACCTTCGAATCAAGCTGTTTCTGACCTACCCAACTGAGAGACTCACGTTTAAAGTCTAGTACTGTTACACTCTGTCTAAATCCTCAATGTTGCCCCCCCCCCTTATGCTGGACCCCCCTTCTCTGTCGAGATGATTAATGTACCCCCCTTTTTTGTGCTAAACCGCTTTGACCCGGTGAAAAGCGGGATATAAATGCAGCTAAATAAATAAATAAATAAAATTTAAAAATGAAAAAGAGAACTTAAGACATATTTCTTTGAATGGGCCTTTACTGAACTTTGATCTGGCTTATTCCTGGGGGCTATGCTGCTGCTACTTTCCCCTCTTCTGTCACCTCTATACTTTAGCTCACTTCTCCTTAGCGCTTATCTGAAGGACAGCACAGCAAATTTTAATAAACAGTAAACACTGATGCAGTTTCTAGAGCCTTTGAGGAAAGACAGTAGAAGGCGGCCCTACCCCTGGAGGAAGGCCAGCCAGCAAGGTGTGTTCACCATATATAAGGAAGTCAGCCTACAACCCGTGTTGGTCTAACAAGTCATCATATAGGTCTGATCTGTGTCTGGCTGTATCCAACTCTGTTTTCAATTTAATTTGCTGCTACATAACCCATTTGTTCTGTGTTTGTTGTCCTGGTTCCTGTTCTGTGCGTGATTCCTGCTCTGCACTCAGTTTCTGCTCCATTATCTGGCTTCTGCTCCATGCCCTAGATCTAGCCTCTCAATCTTTTTTTGGCACAGACCCTGACAGCTTAGTCCAGCCCACATTCAGGGGCTAGGTCAAAATGGAGTCATTCACCGAGACGCTGAGGAATCTAACTGAAGCTTTGCAATCTGTGCAGGGCCAACTCCAGGATGTTCAGAACAGAGTGGGTGCACTCCAACTCGCTGACTTAGATCAAGGATAAAGGCTATCTCACACTCGGAAATGCATATACCCTTGCCAGTGTGGTTTGATGGCTCCCAAGGAGAACTGTGCAGGCTATGGTTCTGACTTTATAGATATGTCTGACTGACTCCATCAGAGTAAGCTTTGTCATCAGCTTACTCAGCAAGAAAGTCCTGGCATGGGTGACTCCTTTAATGGAGCAGAACAGTATTGCTATGAATGACTTAGAACATATTCTGCCTGTCTTTTCCCATGCTTTCATGGAACCGGACAGAACCTAATTGGTGAAGAATAACACAATGACCCTCCACCAGGATTGGATTGTAATGGAGTATTCTACAGAGTTCCAGTACTAGACCAATGGCCTTGATTGGAATGAGCCAGCCCTTTGCACCTATTTCTGATGGAGCCTTTCTGCTTCCATTAAATATGAGCTGACCTAGCTGGATCCCCTAGCAATGTGTGTTCGCATAGAAAGATGCTTATCAGAAGATGTCTTGGAGAAATGTGCTAAACATGTTGAGCCTACTCACAGAGTTGCTCCTCTTGAATTACAAACCTCTCCAGAGGAGCACATGGTAATGCATATCATAAGGAGACGTCTGACTGCAGAGGAAACAGAGCGATTGGGCTGAGAAGGATTCCGCCTCATTTATAGCCTGCCTGGGCATAAGCAAAATACCTGCAGGGGCAGGCCTCAGACCTTGAGCAGTTGCAGTGAGCAGAGAAGCGTGAGGAAGTATCACTCGACCTCCTAAGACTAAATTTTGAAATGAGTACCTGAACTGCTTATGTGATCACACCAATTCATCTTCTGTGAAAGGGCAAAGAACTTTCCGCATATTCTATGATTGACTTTGAAACCTCAATATACTTCACAACAGCATCAAGCCACAGAAAAGGAAAAAGGGGTAAGCATAGCTGTGGAAACCATAGATTGTTCACCTCTGCCCTCAGGCCTCATAACCCTAGAGACTGAATCTTTCATAGTGACGTTGATTCAAGATCACCAAAGGTAATCTGATTTGATTCATGTGTTATATTTTGCCATAATTCTGGGGATGCCCTGACTTAAGTGGCGTGAACCCACCAGATCATCTTTCATCCGTGTTTTGCCAGCAAAACTGTCTGCCTAATCTGGAAGTGGAGGGTGGCTTACAGGAGACTGCCACCGAAATCTAAGGATGTACCACCACCCAAGAGGAAACGGGGCATCTACTTGAGAAGCACTCAGAATACCAGGAAGCATTTGACAAAGGGCCATGGTTGCCTTACCCACTCATAGACCTTATGATTACCCAACAGACTTACAACCTGGGGCAGAGGTTTCATTTGGCAGAATGTATTCCCTTTCAGAGTTGGAACTCAAAGCACTTAATGAATATCTAGAGGAGAACCTGAGGAAGTGATTCATCAGGCCTTCTACTTCTCCATGAGAGCCCCAATTTTTTTTTCTTTCAAGAAGGATGTTTCCTTCCAACCATGTACTGATCAGAGAGCATTCAATGCTGTGGCCACTCCCACTCATCAGTGAACTGCTGGAAGGTCTCCAAACAACCCAGTTTTCCACCAAGCTTGACATTCATGGCACTTACAACCTCCTTCATAATGAAATAGACATTTTAAATACTTAGTAATGCCCTTTGGCTTACGAAATGCTCCTGTTACTAATACCTGGTTAATGAAATATTCCAAAATCTTTTAAGATCAGTGTGTGGTAGTATACCTAGATGATACCCTAAGAACCCAGCTGATTACACTGGTCAACAAATTTTTACAAAAGTCATGTTACTGAAATAAAAATAGTCATTTCTTATCAATTTTTATATGCTGAACACAAATATGACAGTGAAATTGCAAAGTTGGCTCTAGTTTCTTTGTAATCTACAAGAATTAATGTTTACATCACTAAATGCATGTCAATAGTAAATATAATAGGCCTTTGGTTAATACCTGTAAAAAATCAAGTCATAGACTACTTCTTATTTTTTTCTCCTGTCTCTTGTACAGCTGTTCAGGAGCTTCTCTGGGGAGTGTCCAGCAGTAGTCAGCCAGCATTGTAGTAGACCATTTTCCCTGGTATCTTTGCTCCATCGTTGCGATATCCTGGTGAAAACGTTTGCCCTGTTCATCACTAACCATACCACAGTTGTCAGGAAAGAAATCGAGATGGGAATCAAGGAAATGGATCTTTAGAGATCTTTAGACATATGCAGCCAAGTTTCTGATACTGCATCACTGCATCAGCATGTCTTCTACTAGTTCCTTGTAGTTTTCTGCCCTAACATTCCTGAGAAAGTTTGTTGACACTAGGTGAAAAGGATTCCATGCTTGTTTCGCATCACCCTGCAGCAAATTGTTGAACCGGTCATCTTTGAAGAGCTCTCGAATCTGAGGACCCACAACTCCTCCCTCTTTAATCTTTGCTTCGCTGAGTCGAGGGAACCTTTCATGCAGGTATCGGAAAGCTGGCGAAGTGCGGTCCATGGCTTTCACGAAGTTTTTCATTAAACCTAGTTTGATGTGCAGGGGTGGTAGCAGGATTTTGTGAGCCTCAACCAGAGCTGGGTGCTGGATATTCTTCTCTCCAACTGTTACATTTTGTCTGCGATTCTATTCCTTCCGCAGGTAGTGCCAATCTCTTGCTCGGCTATCCCACTCACATAAGAAACACATGTATTTTATATATCCCTGCTGCAGTCCCATTAAAAGGGCAACTACCTTCAAGTCACCATAGAGGTGCCAGCTGTACTTGTTATAGTTAATGGAAGTCAGTAGATGCTTTAAGTTATCGTATGTCTCTTTCATGTGGATGGCATGCGCTACTGGAATAGATGGAAGACGGTTTCCATTGTTCAAAAGCACAGCCTTCAGACTCAGTTTTGAAGAGTCTATAAATAGTCTCCAGTCTTGTGGGCCTTGAGTGATTTTTAAGGCATTCATGAGACTTTCAATATCGGAACAGAATACCAGATTACTTTCCTTTCCGACTGCGTATAGTACACTGCTGACGTCAGATGGCTTCAGCAGCCGTCTGGCAGTAGTATTGCATTGCATCAGAAAATGATGCAATCAACTCTGGATGATGTGTGCATGCTGGTATTATGCAGAGTGATGCAATATTACATCACTCAAGGCTTATTTGGGATGTTGTTGATGTCCTACTGGATAAATTTACACTGTGAAATGTCAAAAATGAACTACATGCAATATCTTCAAAACGAGAGCCAATAAAATAGTTTTAATGATATATTTGTGTTCAGCTCACCAAGATACTACAGATTAGGGCCTTTTAAAGTCAGTAACGATTTCAGTGTTGACCAGTGTTATGAACAGCAAGTCTGTCAAGTTCTAGAGCATCTATGGAAGCATAAGTTGTATGCTAACCTAGAGAAGTATGAATTTGACAAAAAGTCTATAGACTTTCTGGGATATATTACTTCCCCTGACTGCATCCAGATGGATCCCCAGAAGATGTCAACATTGACTGAGTGGCTGGTCCTGGAATGTATGAATTTGACGTTGGGTGCTTCTTTACCTATCATCAGAACAACTTGACTCAGTTGCTGTCAATGGTAGAATTTGTGTAAAGTAATTTGGAACATTCTTTGACCAAGTTCTTGCCATTCTTTACCAACAGTGGTTTTCCTTCTCATTTTCACTCCGGAGAAGTCCTAGACCCAAGAGTTCCAGCAGCCACAGACTGGGCTAAAGCTCTAAGCAATCAACATTTTACAGGTATAGCAGAAGCAAGAAATAGTAAAAGGAGCTCAGAAGAAATATGTGGATAAAAACAGTGAGAGAGAACTCATTTCACAGTGAGAGATAAACTGGGTCTCCATCAGACTTGTAAAGAATAACAGAAATGTGGGAATGTTTGAGCACGTGTAGGTTTATTTATTATATTTATCGCAACATTCATGAGACCCTTCATGATCCAGAAGCATGTGCAGTTCCCAATGAACCTCTGCATTCATCTGGTATTCCATACAGAGGAATGGAGGAGTAACCTAGTGGTTAGGGTAGCAACCTGAGATGAGAGAGATTAGGGTTCAAATTCCATTGACTCTCCTTGTGGCCTTGGGCAAGTCGCTTAACCTTTCATTGCCTTGATACAACCTTGGATTGTAAGCCCTCCAGAGAAAGAGAAATATCTACAGTGCCTGACTGTAACTTTCCTTGAGCTACTACTGCAAAGGTGTGCGCTAAATACTACTAAAATAAAATAAAAATTTCCAGATGAAATCCTATAAAAACTCCTTTGATATAAGTGGTGTTCCCTGCCTCTACCTACAGTGATGTTAAGAGATCAACAGGAGTTCCTGGTACAAAGCCTAGTATCTTGGATTTGAGATAGTCCCTGTCCACTCCACTATTTGGTGCATTGGAAAGGCTAGGACCTGCCCTCTTATTCCAGAAATTCCTTTCAGTTGAAAGAAACCTGCCATGGAGGTATTTAAATATCTCTATCATATCTCCCCTCTCCCTTCTTTCTTATAAAATATACATATTGAGATCCTTAAGTCTATCTTCATATGCTTTATGACAAAGGCCACTGACCATTTCAGTAGCCACCCTCTGTACTGACTCCATCTTGTTTATATCCTTTCAAAAGTGCTATCACAGTCCTCCAAATGAGATCTCAGAGAGACTTAAAGGCATATCACCTCCTTTTTCCTGTTTCCATCCTTCTCCCTATGCACCCAAGCATCCTTCTAGCTTTCACCATCACCTTTTCTGTTTGGCTACCTTAAGATCATAAGAGGATGCAGTCATGCCCAGGTCCCGCTCTTCTTTCGTGCATGAAGTACTTCACCCTCTATATTGTACCTCTCACTTGGGTTTTCACAGTCCAAATGCATGATCCTGCCCTTTTTAGCATTAAATCTTAGCCGCCAAATTCTAGACCATCCTTCTAGCTTTGCAAGGTTCCTTCTCATGTTGTCCACACATCCCTGATGTCCACCCAATTGTAGATTTTGGTATCATCCTCAGAGGCAAAACTTACCTGACAATCCTTTTGCAATATTGCTTAACAAAAACATTTAAAAATAACCAGAGCAAGGAATGATCTCTCTAGCACCACATGCCCTTATTCCCAGAGTGAACTTCATTTACCACTGCCCTGTATTTCCTACATTCAACCAGTTTCTAACCTATTCCATCTCTTTAGGGCACATCCCAAGGGTACTCACTTTATTTATAAGCTGCCTGTGGCAGAACGGTGTCAACAGCTTTGTGGAAATTGAAGTACACCATGTCCAGCACTCTCCCTCAATTCTTTTCTCTGATCATCTAGGCAAAGAAATTAATCATTCATTGTGACAAAGTGTTAGAGAAAGACAGAAGATGCTAGGTTGCTAACAGAGAAGAATAACCAGCAGAAAGGAGGAGATATTAATACCCCTGTACAAGTTGTTGGTGAAGCCTCACTTGGAGTATTGTGTTCAGTTTTGGAGACCATATTTCACAAAGGATATAAAAAGATTTAAATGTTCAGAGGAAGGTGACCAAAATGATTTGGAGCCTGCTCTATAAGATGTATGAGAAGAGACTTGAAGACCTAAATATGTATATCCTAGAGGAAGAGATTATGATATATACCTTTAAATACTTAAAGGGTATTAATGAACAAACACATCTTTTTTCAAAAAAGGAGAAGCTGTAAAACTAGAGGACATGTGATGTAGCTGCAAGGCGGTAAACTTAAAAGCATCGTCAGGAAATACTTTGTCACTGAAAGGGTGGTAGATGCTTGGAATGCCCTCCTGATGGACAAAAGCAGTGACTGAATTCAAAATGGCATGGGGCAGATACAGTGGATCCCTTTATAGAAAGAAAGAGGGTGAAATCAAAACAAACTTAAATGTTTTTTATGCTTCAACAATAAAAGGGATGATCTGCACAAAGAGGCGGGTACAACCCTCTAGCCACCTTACTGGGCAGACTTATGTTATGTTACTATCTGTCTTGGATCCTGCAATCCATTGGATGCCAAAAACTGCCTTTTCATTGGCTTTAGCAGCATTTCTGTTAATTTATTCACCACAGAGGTCAAACTAACCAGCCTGTAGTTTCCAACGTACTCCTCCCTTATGCTTTATTTTGAGCATGTGTTCTTCTCCGTTTCTCTGGGACCACTCCTGACTCTAAAAGAGCATTAAAAAGGTCAGACAGCGGAGTTCCCAGAACTTCCCTAAGTTACTTCAGTATTCTCAGATGTATCCTATTTGGACCCATTGCTTTGTCTATTTTTGACCTTGACAAATGTTCTAAGATAACACTTTTTTTGTGGACAAAAATTGAGCAAAATGGAAAACATCTCCCTAGCTGAGCACTGTAACATCAAGAAACCTGAACAGTAAAGGATACTACAGGATATCAGTAAAAAATACTATCTAGCTCACCATGAAATTTATTTATTTATTTATTTTTATTTATTTATAGTCTCTTCTATACCGCGCTATTCAGCATCAGCGCGGTTTACAATGAACAATGAATTTACACATTTCCGATGGTACTTTGTGTTTACAGTTGAACAGGTAATACAACTTGGATAACAGGGGTAACTATTTACAATTTATAACATATAAATCATTCATACATTACACACACACATACTCTGTTGATTCAAACACTGCATGCCCACTCCCACATGATTTGTTTGATGTGTAAACCACTTTGATTTCACAATAAAGCGGTATATAATTCCTTTTAAATAAAATAGGAGATTCAAATCACTATTAAATAGTGCTTTAACATTACAGAATAAGATACAAACCATCAAATTAGCTAGCAAGTCTTATATTTATTATACAGCTTTGGGATTGCAGACTAGCTTTTTAAAGATCTTGAAAACTGAATGTGCAAACATGAAAATGTCTCCATGACCATGAGGTAATTTACAAGAATCAGTTTATGCTGAGACTGTATATCCCTAGAGCTGAATGAGGACTGGGCATCATAGAGATTGATTACACATACAGGGCTGCTATCTTAGGCCTCCAGGCCTAACAACAGCATCACTGGATCCAAATGCACAAAAGGAGCTAAAATATGAAAGTAAACATTCACATCATTAAACTTGGACAAGCATTCAGACAACTAGAAGGAATGAATGAGAATCCACAAGCACAAATAGAGAAGGAAGCAACAGAATTTGCAAAACAAGAGAAAAAAAACTCTTCAGAGAATTTGATCAGCAAACAAGAAAAATCAAGTGGCAAATATACAAATACAGTGGGAAATAGTCTTACTTTATGAGCCCTTTGTTAATCAAGAATGGACACATGAATAGTTAAGGAGAGGTGAACTGAAATTGAAGGATGAGAGCTTGATAATTGACGTCCAGGACAGCGGATTATAGACGAGATGGTTTACAGTGAGTATTGAAAAAACTGGCAAAAGAGACATATGTTGATTCTGTAAGACAGCTGGAAACGGTGACTCACCTCATAGCCAGCTGTGCAGTTCTGATGGCAGAAAATTTCTATACAGAAAGGCACAATAAAGTAACACGCTCATCCACTGGAAACTCTGGAAACACTACAATATCACTGACTGAAAAGTACTGGGATAATGACCCTAAGAGAATTACAGGTAATGAAGAGGTTATGATCATCTGGGATAACTTCCATTTCAGTCGATAAAAAGCTGGATGTAAGGAAGCCAGACATAGAGTGAAAGGAGAGCACCACCAGAACGGCATTAATGATAGAGGTGTCAGGCACAAACAAATATTCTATGAATCATTTTCAGAGACAGAAGATCTTCAATACCAAGAAATATAGTCAAAGACAAAGCAAATGTGATAGAAAGATACTGAATTATTTCCTATTGTGTTAGATGCCATAGGCTTGATTAAGAAGAATTTCCTTGCACACCTTGATAAATTACCCATACATGTTACATCTTACGAACTCCAGAAGGAGGCTCTTTGGCACATGCAAGTACTATGCTGAACATTAACAGTAAATTTGAGAGACTGAGATCATACTCCACATACCTGTCTTAAAAGTGAGGTTCATGACTGTCATCCACAAAACTAACCCATATGGAGTAATTTCCCCAGAGATGCCTTAACCTTCCCTAAATTACTTCAATATCCTTACGTGTATCCCATTTGGACCCATCGCTTTCTCTATTTTGAGTTTAGCTAGTTCCAAGTACACGGTCTTCTGAAAACTGTTAAAGGTTCACCTCACTTCCGTTCCCATTTATGTTTGTTTTCTGTTGTCCTACTCCTGGCGCTTCGTCATAGAGGACACCTGGAGAAATCAGATCCTAAGGTACCATGAGATTAGAGAAGTATTCTGTCAGGAATGCTGGGAATTCAACCCATGACCCCGCTGTCCAGAGACCAGTTGTGACACAAAGCTTGCACAGCATCGATCACCCTTCAGTAGCATTTGAGGAAATGCAGTAAAGGGAGATTCCTGCCCCTGGAGGAAGCCCATTGAACCAGCAAATGGTGTGTTCACCATATATCGGTAAGTCAGTCCTACACACACCCTTGCTGATCTAACAAGTTATCCAATGTGCCTGTCCTGAGCATGACTTGTGTCCAGCTCTGCTTATTATTGCTTACCTGCATTATACCAATTTAATGCCATGTTGCATAACCAGCTTTTCCTCTGTTGCCCGGTTTCTTCTCTGTGCCTGGCTTCTGTTCAATGCCTGCACCTTTTACCCTGCCCTGGGCCTAGTCTATCCACCTTGCTATGGCCAGGGACCTGGCAGTGGGCTTGTATGTGTGTGTGTTTGTATGTATGTGAATATGTTTGCATATCACTGCCTGTATGCTTGTATGTCTGAGTGTGCTTGTGTGTGTAAGTGAATGTACATATGTATTTGTGCATATATGGACATGTTAGAATGTGTATGTGTGTAGCTATATCTGTGTGTGTTCTCTGTACATCTGTGATCGAGAGGGAAGATGAGAGGGGAGGGCTGTTTGACAGATGCAATTCCATAATAGTTATGTTACTATGAATCAGTTTTGTATGCTAGAGCTTTGATAATTGCATCTCCCACCACAGAGAGAAATTTATCTTGTTGAGCACAGGAACTTCCCCAACTCACCTCCTCCCTTCCTATGACTGCAGCTGTCTTCCAGAGCTCCACCCCCACAACCTTCCCATTGACTGAATCCTACCCACAGCTTCTGCTGCTAGCAGGGGCGGCCCAAGGGGGGTGCGGGGCCATGTGCGGAGATTCATTGTGGGGCCTCATTTGCATAGGGAGCCTCATTTGCATAACTATTTGCATAATGTTAACATGCATTTTTAGTAAACATGTTTCTTAATGAGTGTCTGGATAAAGAAAGACTAACAGATTTCTACGTTACTATATTCCAGTGCCAACCGCCAGGCCCATTAGGAAGTACTATAAACACTGACCATTTAGAACTCATAGCAAATCCACCATATCATAACAGCTCTGCCAGGACTCACAAAGCACCAAACCCTACCTATCAAAAGACAACACTGCAAATATTAAACCAATACATCTCAGAGAATACCAGTGCATCTCCTACTGGGGAAAGAGAACAAGTGACACGGTCAAATAGAAACTACATGAACAGAATCGTCACCAAAGAACAAGAGATAACAATTTAGAAATAGGAAGACAATAATTAAACTAGGAACCCCAAAAGCCAAACTTGGGATGTACGACACTGGAGAAATAAAACTATAAATTAATTTCTTCTTGTACTAAATAAAACACAAAAGACGTTAACGATGCACATTTCCCAGAGCTGATGCAATGCAATGTGTGCCTTCGAGTCAGTCCTGACTCCTGGCGACCCAGATGCTCCTGGGTTTTCTTGGCAGTGTCACTGGAAGTAGATTGCCAGGCCTTTCTTCCGAGGCAATGGAGGGTTAAGTGACTTGCCCAAGGCCACAAGGAGTGTTAGTGGGAATTGAACCCTGATTGCTTGGTTACCAAGCCAGTGTTCTAACCACTAGGCTACTCCTCCACTCCTTGCCCAGAGCTGATAAATTCCAGTTAATAAATTCAAAATAAAACAGTATTTTTCTACCTTTTGTTGCTTGTGGATTTTCTTTTTCAGTTGCAATTGCTCCAGTCACTTTCTTCTGGTTTCTTTGTGTCTTCTGCGAGCTATCCATTTGTCCTTCTCTTTTAGATTTTTTTCAAATTTTTTGTCTATATCTGCTTTAACATACTGATCTTTCCCCTTTTGCTCTTTCCTCCATTTCTTTCCTTATTCCTTTATCATCCACTCAAATTTCACCCTTCCATTCTCAATCTCCACTTACTCTCCCAATACCCGGCCCATCGTAGACTTTTCTTCCCTCCCACATAAAATATCTTTTCCCCTCTCCATTCTCACTCCCCATCCCTTTCTAGTCCTCCCCCAAAATCATCTCCCTTATAGTTCTAGACCCACCCATAATCTGCCCCCTTCTATTCCCAGTCTCCCAAACTTCCACATCAGCCCATTTCCAGTCCTAGCCCCCCATATGCTGTTTTCCAGTTCCATTCCAGCCCCCCATCAGCCCATTTCTACTCCAAGCTCCCCCATCAGCCCACTTCCAGTCCTATTCCAGCCCCCATCAGCCCATTTCCATTCCTATTCCAGCCCATCACCCATTTGCAGTCCATGTTCCCCCCATCAGCCCATTTCTAGTCCTATTCCAGCTCCTCATCAGCCCATTTCTAGTCTTAGCCCCCCATATGCTCTTTTCCAGTTCCATTCCAGTCCCCCATCAGCCCATTTCCACTCCAAGCTACCCTATCAGCCAATTTCCTATCTTAGCCCCCTTGTCAGCCCACTTCGTCCTATTCCAGCCCCCATCAGCCCATTTCCAGTCCATGTTTCCCCCCACCATCACAGCCCATTTCGTCCGTTCACCCCCCACCATCACAGCCTATTTGCAGTCCTATCCCCCCCAACATCACAGCCCATTTGCAGTCCGTCCGTCCCCCCATCACAGCCCAATTGCAGTCCATTTCCCCCCCACCATCACTGCCCATTTCCAGTCTGTTCCCCCCATTACAGCCCATTTCCAGTCCGTTTCCCCCCTCCACCCTCACAGCCCACTTGCAGTCTTCCCCCCATTACAGCCCTCCAGTCTGTTCCCCCCCAACCATCACAGCCCACTTGCAGTCCCCACAATCACAGCCCAATTGCAGTCCATTTCCCCCACATCACAGCCCATTTCATGTCTGTTCCCCTCCCTCCATCATCACAGCCCACTTGCAGTCCTCCCCCATCACAGCCCAATTGTAGTCCATTCCCCACCCCAACACAACCCATTTCCAGTCTGTTCCCCCCATCACAGCCCAATTGCAGTCCATTCCACCCCCCCCCCCCACATCACAGCCCATTTCCAGTCTGTTTCTCCCCCATCATAACCCATTTCCAGTTGGTTCCCCCCCATCACAGCCCATTCAGTCCTAGACGCCCCCCCCCTCCCTCCGAAGAGCCCCGCATCGTCTAAGGGGCTGCAAGGGGAGCCGGGGCAGGCATTGCCTTTATCCTTTCCCGGCATTCGCAGCTTCATTGAAACAGCCGCCAGCGTGAAGGTAAAGGCTCTTCACGCTGGCGGACTGTGCAGAGGGAGCCGGGGCCTCATGCCGGCTTCCCCGGCTCCCTCTGCAGCCGTCCATTGAGCGAGAATGTTGTTTGCACGGGGCCCTGTGCGAACAACATTCTCGCTCAATGGATGGGCCGGCCCTGGCTGCTAGTTACATTGGAAGCAGGCAGGGTAAACTCACACAGAAAGGGAGGGGGGGACGCTTAGACATACTGCAAACAGAAGTTTTAAACTCTGAAAAATATCCAACTGTGTTAGTCATCCTAAAAGCTTCCAGACCTTAATGTAAGAATCTATCTGAAAAAAGCCAGACAGTTATCAATCCTAATCTCTTGAGTCATGAGCACATCTGACAGCACCCTCCCCCCAACTATAGACCTTAGGTTTATAGTTTATATTTGCCATGGCAGCAGCTGTTAGCTGTCAGGACAGATATCAACCAATAAGAAAGCAGTACAGTTCAGTCAATAGCTTTTACAACAGAAATATTAGCAAACAAAATGAAATTTATATGTGAATAATTTAAAATGCAGCACATCAAGCTAGAGAATTATTTGTCTGTGTGAATGTGGTGTTTGTGTTTGTGTCATGTGTTCATGTGTGTGTGGTATTTGTGAATTTCTGTTGTGTGTTTTATATGTGCTCTGCGTGTGTTGTGACTTGGGGGGTATGGCAGTTCTAGAAGGTGTAGTTTTGGGTGTAACAGCAGTTGCAAGGAGTTTGAGTAATTTGCAGTGTGGTAAGGCAGCATTGTGGAGATTTTTTGGGTGTAGGAGACATTGGGGTGGTATTTTTTGGTGGTGGGGCAGTTTGCAGGATAGTGGGACAGATGTGGGGGTAGGTGGTGGCACAGTTGGGAGGGTGTTTTTAAGGGTGAAGGCAGTTTTCAGGGTAGTCAGACAGTTGTGTAGGAGATTTTTTAAGGGGGGACAGTGGGGCAGTTGTGTCGATGTATCTTTTAGGGATGAGAAAGTCAAAAGGGTAGGTTTGGGGTTGGAACAGTTCTTGGGGGTATTTTTGGGAACTGAGGCAGTTTACAGAGTGGTGGAGCAGTTGCGGGAAGTTGTTTATTGGGTTGAGACAATTGTGGGGGAGGAGCCTTTGGAGGTATGGTAGTTAGGGCAGTGAGGCAATTGCGGTAGGTTGCTTTTTGGGGGTGGGGAAAATGTGCAAGGTGTTTGGGCAGTTTTTATAGGTGGGGCAGTTTGGGTGGTTAGAAGACGAGGCAGTTTGCAAGGCGGAATCCATCAAGGTGACATTTTATCTACCAGATATTGTCCTTTCCTTGATTCCTTCTAGACCAGTCCAGACAAATGGGTTGTGTTCCCCTACCACCAGATTGATGGAGACAAAGACCATTGAAAAGCCCAGGTTTCAGTAACATCGCTCCCATTTCTCTATCCGCCACAGCCTACCAGAGTTCCCTTCAGTATTCATCCCAAAGCATATGGGAGATATAGAGCAACCTTGCACTACCTCAAATGTGGTTAATAATGAGTACTCAACAGTAGCAAACTATGGACAGGAAAGTAGAAACAGAAGGCTGTCAGTAGATGAGCCTGCAGAGCCTAATATAAAATCATGGCAGACCCAAGAAAAACAAAGCAATAGAGTTTCAGGGGCAGTCCCTGGATTGGTCTAGCAGGACTCAAGAAAAGAACATTATCTGGTAAGTAAAAGGTCAGCTTCCATATTGTTGTCCTAGACCACCCCAGGCAACATCACCGCACAGGAAGAAGACATAGCAGTTATCAAAACTCTGGAGCTGAAGACTGTGTTTGCCCACGCGTGGACATCCAAGTGATATGCTTGACAAAAGTGGAAAGAGATGCCCATGTTGCCCAACATATGTTTGCAGGGACCACCAAGCTCTGTTCCACCCACAAGGACCCTTGTGCTCTGGTAGAATGGACACACAAACCCTCCGGAATCGGCTGGTTCTGTAACAGATAAGTTGAGGCAATAGCCTCCTTAATCCAGCACCCCAAGGTCGACCTGGCCTCTTTCACCTTTGCACAGCCAGCAAACAGCACAAAAAGATAGTCAGACTTATGAAAAGAATTCTTAACCTCTAAGGAAATTGTAACCTCCAAGTACCAGAGAAGTACCCTCTGGACAACCACAAGGCTAAGATGCCAGGAAACCTGACATAATGGTAAAAGAGAAGAATACCAGAATGGCATTGATAATAGAAATGTCTGTACCGAGTGATTATTCTGTGAATCGCGTGGAGAGAGACAAGATCCTGAAGTACCAAGAAATGCAGTCATAGACAAAACAAAATGTGGCAGAAAGATACAGAAATCTTTCCCATTGTACTGGGAGTGACAGGCTTGATAAAGAAGAATTTCCAAGCACATCTTGACAAACTACCCATACCTGTTACATCTTACGAACTCCAGAAGGAAGCTCTCTTTGGCACGATGCAAGTATTACACCAAGCATTAGCAGTAAATCTGAGAGACTAAGATCATACTCGACATACCTTGGCTTAGTATGAGCAAAACTAACCCATTTGGAGAAACTACCCCTAAGATCCTTATCCTTCCCCAGCACTGCTCCTTAGAGAAGAAGGGCAGGTTCACATGAAAGGGAGACAGCACTTTAAGTAAGAAGGAAGGTACAGGCCGAATGGAAACTGCGTCAGCTGAAAACGACAGATAAGGATCTCGGCAAGACAAAGCCTGCAGCTTGGAGACCTGCCTTGCAGAACAAATTGTGACCAAGAAGACAATCTTGAGTGTCAAATCCTTCAAGATAGCACGCTTCAGAAGTTCGAAAGAGGCTGCCATCATGGCCCTGAGCACCAGACAGATCCCAGGAAGGGGAGGATGCAGACGTTGAACCCCTTGGAGAAAACTGGAGACAGGTGCAAGGCCAAGGACATGTCCGCCCCGGACCATGGAAACAGGCCAGAGCTGCCACCTGAACCTTCAGGGAGTTGAGAGAGGGCCTTTCTCTAGGCCATCCTGCAGACAAGCCAACATGGACGACATATTGACCACCTCAGGAGCCAAGTGCCACGTGCCACACCAGTGCTCAAAGAGGCACCATATCAGTGCGTGTGCTAACATGGTAGCCTTCCTTTGGGCACCAAGAATAGTACAGATTACAGCTGGAGAGTAGCCCTTATGTGCTAGCTTTCAAAGGCCATACCATAAGCGAGAAGGAAGCTGGGATCTTCAGGACTATTGACACCTGTCGTAATAGCCTCTGAGACAGAGGCAGCTGAATGGGGAGGTGCTTGAAGGAGTCATATCAGGTCTCCGAACCATGCTCTTTGTGACCAGTTCGGCGCCACCAGAACAATCCTGCCCAAGTGATGCTCTATATGCCAAATCACACCTCCCACCAGGGGCCACGGAGAAAACACGTATAGCAGCCACTGACTCGGCCAAGGCTGGGTCAGGGCATCAACGCGCTAAGACCCCATCTCCATGCGATGACTGAAGAAGCTGCACACTTTGACATGGAAGTAAGCGCCATCAGATCCAATTCAGGGTGACTCCAACAGCGCAGAATCAAATGAAAGGCTTCTTAACTCAACTCCCACTCACCGGGATTTATGGCGTGCTGGCTGAGGAAGTCTGTTTCCACATTGTCCACTCTGGCAAAGTGCTGATCTGACAAGGCTAGGAGGTTCTTCTCTGCCCAGGCAAACAGGGGATCTATCTCCAGGGCCACTCCGGAGCTTTTTTTGTGCTGACATAAGCCACCACCATGGCATTGTCTGAAAACATTTGAATTGCCCAGCCCATGACCAGGGGCTAGAAATGCAGAAGAACTAACCTGGTGGCCCTCACCTGAAGGCAGTTGATGGACCACACCACTTCCCTGCAGTTCCAGCAGCCCTGGGCTGTATGGTCTCAGCAATGGGCTCCCCAGCCTGAGAGACTGGCATCCATTGTCAGCAGTATCCAGGGGAAATTGTCCAATGGAACGTCACTCCTCAGTTGGCAGGGCTGCTGGCACTACCACAGGCTGGACTTCACCATCAACGGGAGTGGGAGCTTGTGCTCAAACTCCTGATAACTTGACCAAGTCAATAAGGACTGTTGGAGCCGGACGCATGCAAGCACGCGCCCACAGGACCATGTCTGTGGTCGCTGCCATCAATCTGAGGAGCTAAAGATAATTCTAGAGTCTCCATGAACAAGCAGGAAATAAGTTCTCATGTATGGGTGTCGTCACTGACAGTGCCCTGCATAGAATTCTCCCCAGCTTAAAAAGGGAGCTTTTGGGCGTGGTGTACCTTCCCACCCAACACAACATCATATTTGCTTGTCTTCTTTTTTCCACAGAGCCCCTAGGATGTGTTCCTGCAGTCCAGAAAAAATGTGTTCTATCTGGCCGTCGTGGCTTGGCTTTCTCTTTATTTCTTTTCCGCCTGTTGTCATAGCTGTATTTTCCCTTTGTAGGTTTTTTTGTGTGTTTTTCTATGCTTTTTGCATGTTTTTCCCCTTTCGGGTGGTTTTCCCACCTGTGGCAGTTTTTCAGCTTGATTTTGCCGAGGTGGTGTTTTTTGGTATGTCTAAGCCAACTAGTGGCTTTAAGAAATGCCTCAAGTGTGGCAAGACCATTTCTGCCACCGACCGCCATAATTGGGGATTGCAAAGCCTTGGGCCCGACCACCAGCTGTTGTCCTGCGAGCTCTGCTTGCAGATGACGTGCTGATGGCTGAAGTGACAGGAAAAGCAGGAGTCGTCCCTCTTTGGCTCATCTGATTCAGCATCCTCAGCCCCGATCCCCTCGTCTACATCTGCAAAACGTCCTGAGGCAGCCAAGGGGAAGGAACAATGTGCTCAGTCAGAGAAGAGGGGCCTGAGCGGTGAGGGAAGACTCTCTGCAGAAACCTGTCAAAGTCAAAGGGTGAGTACCGGGAGAAATTCTGGGTGAAGCGTCATCGCAGCCCTTCTCGATGCGAGGTGGAGAGTGATTGCTGGGAGCAGCCTGCCAAGCTTCCCCGGTGGGAGAATTCGACCTGAACAAGAGTCTACCCCCAGTCCCCAGGAGGGCAGCCGGATGTCTCCCAGTGCACCTGTCATCGTGGAGTCCCCCGCTCATGGTGTTGACGCTAGTATCTGTGGCTGCACAGGTGGTGGTTCTGGAGGAATGCCTTCAAGCCCTAGAAGCTTACTTGGTGATGGAAGCCTTGCGGAACGCAAGCTTTGCAGCATGGAGTGTCATCACCTCACTCCTTCCAGCCTATCCTGGAGACTCATGCCCTGCCCGCCTAGGTAGGGACATCTGGTGGGAGATCGGTATCGACTCCAGTTGCCAGAGCCATCTCCCTCTCCAGTGTGTCAGAGTCCAAGCCCCAGGGACATTGCCATCAGCGTCCCTTCTCTCCTAAGCCACATAGCCGGCGGGAGGAGGAGATTCGGCACTATTTTGACTTTCTCTCAGAATCCAACTTGGAATGAGAGACCAAGGTAGAATCAGTGGCAGCGGACCTCTGGTCCCCTGACCTCCTGTCCAACCCATCGCCCCCACCCAAATGGCGCAAGTTGCCACTGGAGGACATGTCATTCCAGGACTTTGTTCAGGATATGGCTAAAGCCATTCCCTTTTCTTCGGAAATGGAGGAGGAACCGAGGACGTAGGAACTGGAACTCCTCCAGTACCTCTTGGCTCCCGGGAGGCGGTGATGGTTTCTGTCCACCATGTCCTGCAGAGGTTGCTGTTGCTGCGGCGGCTGTGGAAGGCACCGCTCATGCTTTCGGCCATCAGCTGCCGACTCGATTCCCTGTACCGAGTCAGAAGACCCCGGGATTTACGAAGTCTGTTACCTCACAATTCTATTGTGATTGAGTCAGCTTTGAAGCGCATGAAGAGTGCTAAGATGCACTCCTTTTTTCTGCCAAGTTGTGAGGCTCCTATCCTGGACTCTTTCAAGAGAAAGTGCTTCCAGGGTTCCATGCTGTTCGCCAGGATTCTGGCTTACCAGACCTGCATGAGCATGTTCCTCAAGGATGGAATGTTGGACTTGGAGGACTTTGCTGCCCTAGTTCCTGAAGACCGTCTTGAGTCCTTTCAGGGCTTAGTGGCTCGCGGCAAAGATTGCTCAAAGTTCATGGTGTGGGACACCTATGATGTCTTTGAATCTGCGGGCAGAGTGGCAGCTGTGGGCATCGCCTCCCGCCAGATGGCATGGCTACAGTCTTCAAACCTGGTGCAGTGGTTCCAGGACAAAATCGCTAATGTCCTCTGCCATGGTAGAACCTCTTCAACAAACCATGAAGGAGAAAGCCGAAGAGCTGGAGAAGGAACATGTGACTCTCACCAGGCTCTCAAGGAAGGCCACAGATCCCACGCAGAAGAAATATCAGGCCAGGAAGGCCTTCTATCCACACCAATGCCGGTATTTCTTGCCCCAGCTGCAGGCACAGCCTAAGGTGCAGATTCCCCTCCAACAACGGAGAGAGAAGACCCCAAAGGCACAACCCACATCCCAGCCCAAGTTGGCTGTGAGATTTTGACGGGCTCCTCAAGAGCAAAGCAAGACAACCATTGTCCATTGAGGTCCCCCAACAGGTCAAGGGGCAGCTCATCCACTTTGCCCACCAGTGGTCCCTCGTCACCTGGATACTGCAGATCATCCAAAACAGTTATATCAATCTGATGCACTTCACCCAGCTGCTCCCTCCATGCCTGCCTACAAATAATCGTCTGCATGCCTCCTCACCCATTGTTCTATGTAAACCCACAAGTTATGTTGTAAACCGCTTTGATTTTAGGATAAAGTGGTATAGAAATCCAGTTAAATAAAAATAAAATAAATAAAATACGACTCTGAGGAGTACCCCATGGACCCCGCGCATCAGAACCTGCTTCAGATTGAGGTTGTAGCCCTGTTGACTGACCTAGTCATAAAAACCAGTTCCCCTGACTCAGATCAAGCAGGGTGTCTACTCCAGGTACTTCCTCGCCCCCAGAAAGACCTGCGGGTTCCATCCCATTCTGGATCTGCAACTGGTTGTTGGTACGCAAAAAGTTCAAAATGATCTCATTGGGGACACTGCTCCCGTATCTTATACAGGAGGATTGGCCATGCTCCTTGGATCTGAAGGATGCGTATACACACATTCCAATCCACCCACATCACAGGCAATACCTTCAGTTCATGCTGGGCAGCTGGCACAATTCAGGTGCTCGAACTCGACTTCCCGGTCAACCCAAAGTCTCACCTCCAACTGATGCAGCAGTTGGAGTTCACCGGGGCCCTCCTTCATACCGCATGGGCCTTTCTGCCAGCAGACCGTCTGCAGCACCTTGCTGAGGTGGTGGGCGTGGTTCAGTGCCAGAGCCACACCATGGCCCGCAGTCTGTTGAGAGCTCTCGGACACATGGCTGCCATGGTGCACGTCACTCTTCAGGCCTGGTTCGCCTCTCCATCCAGCAGGCCCAGTGGACCTTGTGAATGCAATGAAAGCAGGCATCTGGCCATCTGTATGACAGGATAGTAGTCATGGTACCACTGGCACAGTCCCTGACATGGTGGCTTGAGCCAGACAACCTAATTCAGGGCCTCCCATTCCTACTGGTGACCCCCTGCAGGATGCTAATGATAAATGCTTCAAAGCAGAGTCTCCGAGACCATTTTGAACTGGATGGCCTGCGCACCCAGGCTCTGTGGTCCTAGCAGGAGAATCTCCATCAAATCAACTTGGCCACGTGCCATAGCAAACCTGGTAATCCAAGTGGTCGTGATTCAAACAGACAACCAGGTAGCAATGTTCTTTGTGAACAAGCAGGGGGGCATGGGATTGTACTTCCTGTGCAGGAAGGCTGTTTGCCTCTGGAAGTTTGCCCCGCTCCATGGCATGGACCTCAGCGTGACTTGTCTGCCTGGCGAGCTCAACGACCTGGAAGATCGCCTCAGCTGGGGCCTTCAGCTGAGTGGACCCTCAAGAGGGAGGTGCTGCACCAGATCTTCCAAGAGTGGGGCCACCCCTGTGGTGGATCTTTTCGCTACAGCTCAAAATGCCCAGTTAGCCCAGTTCTGCTCTTGGAGGCTGGCCAGCAGTCACCTGGCCTCAGATGCCTTCCTCCTCCACTGGGGGGAGGGCCCACTTATGCCTACCCCCCGATACCACTTATGGCAAAAACTCTCCTGAAGCTCCAGGCTGAGAGGGGCTTCATGATTCTCATCACCCCTTACTGGCCTCACCAGCCGTGGTTCCCTCTGCTGCTGCAGCTCGCTGAGGGAGCTTCTTCACCTGGGCTCTGACCCAGACCTCATCTCGCAGGAGAGTAGCTCCTTGCTCACTGGCGCTCATGGCATGGATGCTGAGAAGATAGTGCATGTGGAGCTTGAACTCCCTGAGGGTGTTACCAACATCCTGCGGGCTTCCCTCAAGGACTCGATACACAAGACCTATGCGCTCAAGTGGCAGCGGTTTGCTGTCTGGTGCATAGGTAAGGGCACTTGACCCCTTCGCCTGCCCTGTGAACTGGCAACAGGAGTACCTCTTCAACCTCTCTGACTCTGGGCTGAAGTCTAACTTGGTGCGAGTTCACCTTAGCACAATTGGGGCGTACCATTGTGATTTTAGGGGGAAGCCCATTTCAGCCAAGCTTCTGGTAGCCCGGTTCATGAGGGGCCTGCTCCTCTCAAAGCTCCCGCTCAAGCCCCCTATGGTCGCTTCGGACCTTAATGTGGTCCTCGGCCAGTTAATATAGGCTCCTTTTGAGCTACTGGATTAATTCCCTCTGAAATTCTTGACTTGGAGGATCATCTTCCTGGTGACCATTACATTGGCATGATGCATCAATGGGCTTCAAGCTCCGGTCACTCACCCTCCGTATACCAGATTTCACCAGAACCGGGTGGTGCTCCGTACACACCCCTCCTTTCTGCCGAAGGTTGTTTCAGTGTTCCACCTCAACCAGTCCATTGTCATTCCAAAGTTCTTTCCCCAGCCTCACACGAACTGTGGTGAGGCGGTGTTGCACACGCTAGATTGTAAGCATGCATTGGCCGCCTGTCTGTAGTGCACAAAGGCGCACCGCTGATCCATCCAGCTGTTCGTCTTTTTTAAACCAAGTAGGCTGTGTGTTGCTGTCTCAAAGTGAATGTTATCCCTCTGGCTGGTGGATCATATTGCCTGTGTGTAGTCTGTGGCTGGTTTGAACCTAGAGGGCCATGTCACGGCACACAATGTCCATGTGATGGCTACATCGGTGACCAACTTCCATTCTCTATCTGCAGAGGAATTCTGCAGGGTTGCGATATAGTCTTCAGTCCATACTTTACAGACATAAGAACATAAGATATGCCATACTGGGTCAGACCAAGGTCCATCAAGCCCAGTATCCTGTTTCCAACAGTGGCCAATCTAGGTCATACGTTAGTAGTTTCCCCAAAAGACACAGGTTCCACAATGCTTGTATTGGGTCAAGCATTGATATCCTGGGTCCCATTTAATAATGGTTTATGGACCTTTCTTCCAGGAACTTGTCCAAACCTTTTTTAAACCCAGCTACACTAACAGCCTTTACTATATCCTCCGGTAACAAATTCCAGAGTTTGATTACACATTGAGTGAAAAAATATTTTCTCTTATTTGTCTTAAATAGTTTACCCTGTAGCTTCATTGCATGTACCCTAGTCTTTCTATATTCTGATAACGTAAACAGTCGATCTACGTTTACCCGTTCCACTCCATTCATTCTATCTATCATATCTCCCCTCAGCCGTCTCTTTTCCAGGTTGAGGAGCCCTAACCTTTTTAGCCTCTCTTCATAGGAGTAGCCTTCCATCCCCTTTACCATTTTGGTGGCTCTTCTCTGTACCTTTTCTAATAAGATAAGATAAGGCGACCAGAATTGCACACAATATTCAAGGTGCGGTCGCACCATGGAATGATACAGAGACATTATAATATCCTTTGTTTTATTTTCCATTCCTTTCCTTATGATACCTAGCATTCTATTTTCTCTCTTGGCTGCCGCTGCACACTGGGCGGAGGGTTTTAACATGTTATCCACGATGACGCCTAAATCTTTTTCCTGGGTAGTGGTTTCCAATGTGGAACTTTGCATCATCTAATCATAGTTCCTGATCGTCCCTCCAGTCTAGTCCCGGAATCTCTGGGGTTGTCATCCTCTTCCAGCTGCTTTGGAGACTGAGAACTGTCAATCTTGTGACATCACTGGTATATAAGCCCCGGAACCGCCTCCTTTCACCAGTTATCTCAGTCTCCAAGCAGCTGGAGGTTGGATGAGCCCAGGGATTAGGGCTCACTTGAGGATTATTAAGAAGAGTTTAGGTTTAGCGTTATTGGGATGCTAGGCTACGGTTTAGGAAGAAGGAAACAAAAGGCACGTCAGCTTACTGGGTCGGGGGTTGAGAATCCTGGTGCCAGTCTGCTCGGGGGTTCAGTTTCCCTTCACTGTGCCTTTAAAGTCTCTGCCTTTCTCCTCTCCCTGCCCCCCCTCCTCCTTCCTTTGTCCTATCTCGTTATTGCTCTCCTCTTGGTAACGAGCATTGGGGACTATTATAGGAGCAGAGCACAGTCACCGGGGGCCGTTCCCGTCAGTGGTGGAGAGGTCCCGGTTCTCTGTAAGGCTCAGCGCATGCAGAGGAACTGCCTGCAAACGCGACTGAAGCCGGCGCTTCGGGCAACGGATCAACAGCGAAATCTCTGCTGCGGTCTTCACCTGAGGAAACATGCAGCTTCCCGGACCTCGGTAGAGCGCAGGGAAGGCAGCAAAGCATCCAGTGATTGCACCAAGGAAGGTAGGATACTGGTGCCTGTGAATGGAACGCTGAGTAGCACGGTTCGCAGCTGTGCAGGCCGGACCACGTGGCTCTCACACGGGAAATGCGGAGTGCCTTTTTCAAGTTTTTCTAAGCGGTGTATCTTGCTCGTGGAGCCTCGTTTTGAGAAAATGTCCTCATACTTTTAGTGGGGGAACGTTTCTGATGAGTGCACAGTGAAAAAAAAAGAAATTCATTTTTTGTTTTGGTTTGGTTGTTTCAGTCTGCTCAGGGGCTAGGTTCTGTTTTCAGGGTCTGCTGTATTTGGTAAGAGGCTCAGATAAGTAGGATGGCTTCTAGGCCACCCTGTTTATTGTGCGGCACTAGACAGAGCTCTGTGTCTCCGGAGGGGGTTTGTAGAGGCTGCAGTCTGGAGTCTACGGCTATGGAGCAGGACGCAGCCGTTGCGGGGGTTCAGGAAGGGATGGCTTTGAGCCCTGTGGAACCTCTGTTGGACACAGGGGCTCCGCGGGAACCTGTGCCTTGCATTTCTGCGTCTTCAGACCCTGGGAGTATGCAACTGCCCTTGCCGGGAGGCCTGGCGGCAATTTTCGCACCAGATTTTGTATCCTTACTTCAACAGGCTTTAGGCAGCTCTCTAAGTAAACCTGTTGGCGGCTCGGTCGAAGCAGGTCTAGGGGATAAGAGACCAGGGACCCCTTTGTCAGCGGCGGGGTCCAGCATAGCGACAAAGAGATCCAGAGGAGACGGAGACCGAGTAGGCGGGTCGGTCGTGTCTGAGGGTCTAAGGTCGGAGGATTTGGATCCTGACGCAGGTCTGAATGAGGATCTAGAAGAAGGCGAGATTGCGGAACAGGAAGACCAAGTGAGGGTGGTCCCCGTGTTTCGTAGAGAGGAGTTGGTGGCTCTCATTGCGGAGTCACTTAAGATGCTTAATATGCCGACCGAGGGTCCTCCCAAGGACGCCACTCTTGAAGATCCTTTGTTGCAGGCTGTTCGGAAGACTCAAAGAGTTTTTCCCGTACATAGAGTGTTTAAAGAAATGATACAGGAAGAGTGGGACATGCCGTAAGCCGCGCTTAAGTGTGCCAGGGTTATGGCATGGTTTTACCCTCTGGTACACGAGGAGAAGGATTTGTTTAAGTCATCGAAGGTAGATGCGGCGGTGTCAGCGGTTACTAAGAAGACCACAATTCCAGTAGAAAGTGGTGCAGTGCTCAAAGATGCTCAAGGTCGCAAATTAGAGACCTTGTTGAAACAAATTTTTGAGGTGAATGCCCTCTCTTTACAGGCGGCTATTTGCGGGGCCTGGGTGGCAAGGGCTTGCCTACGCTGGGCGCAGCGGATTCAGGGAGGTATCTCAGAGGGTGCAGACAAGGAGGCCTCCAGGCTGGAATCCGGGGCGGCTTATTGGCTGACATCCATTATGACCTTATTAGGGGGTTAGCGAAGAGTATGGCTTCGGTGGTAGCCGGATGGCGTTGCCTGTGGCTGCGTAATTGGGCAGCAAACAGTCCTTCCAAAGCGCGGTTAAGTAAGCTTCCCTTCAGGGGGAACTGTTGTTTGGTGAAGATTTAGATAAATTGGTGAAGGACTTGGGTGAGTCCAAGGGTAGAAGGTTGCTGGAAGATAAGCAAAAACAGGGACGGCCCACTCCCGGGTTGTGAGGGCAGCAACGGGACTTTTGCCGTTTCCGTTCCCCAAGATTTGACCCAAATCAGCGGGCCCATTTTCCCAGTAGGAACCAGGGGTTTCGGGGATTTAGGGGAGCAGGCAGGGGGTTTGCGGCCCCTTCCACGTCCTCAAATTTCAAGAAAGCGTTATGAAGTGAGGGGAGCCCAGTTGGGGTTGGTTCCCGTGGGGGGTTGGTTACGGGAGTTTTACCCCGCCTGGGCCCAAATCACCTCGGATCAGTGGGTGTTGGAGGTCGTTCGAGAAGGTTATGCGTTAGAATTTTTGAGACCGGTAACCGACGCGTTTGTTCAGTCCCCGTGCAGATCGGCCGCAAAGCGCAAAATAGTAGGGGAGATGGTGCAGAGACTGCTCTCCCTCAAGGCTATTGTGCCGGTGCTGCACGCCCAGTTAGGGTGCGGTCAATACTCCATTTATTTTGTGGTCCCGAAAAAGGAAGGAAAGTTTCGGCCTATTATAGATCTCAAGCGAGTGAATCGGTGTCTCAGGGTGTCTCATTTCCGCATGGAGACTCTCAGATCTGTGATAGCAGCGGTAAGAAAGGGAGAATTTCTAACGTTCTTGGACCTTTCGGAGGCGTATCTTCATATCCCAATTCGACAGGAGCATCAGAAGTATCTAAGGTTTGCCGTACCGATGGGACATTTCCAGTTTCAGGCTCTGCCCTTTGGCTTGGCTACGGCGCCAAGTATGTTCACCAAGGTGATGGTGGTGGTGGCAGCGGCCTTGCGAAAGGATGGAGTGTTGGTTCACCCTTAACTAGACGATTGGTTGATCAGAGTGAAGTCCCGAGAAGAGAGTGTGTTGGCGACAGCCAAGGTAGTTGCGTTTTTGCAGAGTCTCGGCTGGGTAATCAACATGTCAAAAAGCAGGTTGGAACCATCTCAGATGTTAGAATACCTGGGAGCGTGGTTCGATATGAGAGCGGGACGGATTTTTCTTCCGCAGCAGCGGGTGCTGGGGCTCAGGAAGTTGGTCATGCAGTTTCTCGAGAGGCAGGGTCCGTCGGCCTGAGATTATCTTCAGCTGTTAGGGACCATGGCGGCGACGCTCGAGTTGATGCCGGGGGCGAGAGCCCACATGAGACCATTACAGAGGGCGCTGTTGAGGAGGTGGTCGAATCAGAAGGACCAGCTTTCACAGCGGCTTCCGTGTCTGCCGTTAACACGCAGGGCGCTGCAGTGGTGGTTGCGTCCAGGGGTGCTGGAGAAGGGGATGCCCTTGGAGTCACCTGCATGGATCTCGCTGATGACAGATGCCAGCCTCTTGGGCTGGGGAGCTCACTTTCAGGGCCGATTCGCCCAGGGGCTGTGGTCCGAACTGGAGAGGAGTTGGCCGATCAACAGGCTGGAGTTGAGAGCGGTGGTGCTAGCGTTGTGAGAAATTCGGCCAGCGCTTCAAGGGAAGGCCATTTGAGTGTTCTCAGACAATGCGACCGTGGTGGCTTACATCAATCGACAGGGTGGCACCAGCAGCGTGGCGCTGGAGGCCAAGGCCGAAAGTCTGTTGGACTGGGCCGGGAAACATCTGGTGGCTTTGTCGGCAGCACATGTGGCAGGGGTAGACAATGTGGAAGCTGACTTCTTGAGTCGAGTAAGAGTGGACCCGGGAGAGTGGGTGCTCCACCCAGACGTGTTTGCGATGCTCGTGCGTCGCTGGGGGACTCCGGTGATGGACCTCATGGTGACATTCCAGTCGGCAACGATAGAGCGCTTCTTCAGCAGAAGAAGGGAGAGAATGGCCGAAGGCTTGGATGCTCTCATACAGGAGTGGCTGGAGGAACAGCTTCTCTACGTGTTTCCACCTTGGGTGCTGATCGAATGGGTGCTTCAGCGCATAGAGCGGCACAGGGGGCTGGTGGTTTTGATAGCTCCGGATTGGCCCAGGAGGCCGTGGTACGCGGACCTGATGAGGTTGCTGGTGGAGAAGCCGTGGAAGCTTCCGGCTCAAAGGGATCTTCTCACGCAAGGGCCCCTGTGCATGCCTCAGGTGGATTGATTCTCGCTTATGGCTTGGCTCTTGAAAGGGCTAGGTTAAGGGCACGAGGTTATTCAGCGGGAGTGATTTCCACTTTGCTGAAGGCTCGGCGGCGGTCTACTTCTTTTGGCTTATGTTAGAGTCTGGCGGGTGTTTGAAGCTTGGTGTGCAGATAAAGGTTTCATGCCCTTGAGGGTGTCTGTTCCGCAAGTCCTATCGTTCCTACAAGAGGGATTTCAGAAGGGACTGGCAGCCGCTTCCTTAAGGGTGCAGCTGGCGGCGTTGTCCTGTTTTCGGGGCAAGGTGCGGGGCATTGCACTCGGGGTGCATGCGGATGTTAAGCTTTTTTTCCAAGCAGTATCCCTGTTACGGCCACCAAGGAAGCAAATAGTTCCGTCATGATATCTCCCTTTGGTGTTAGGGGCCTTAGAGAGGGCACCCTTTGAACCTTTGGCGAAAGTGTCTCTAAAGGATCTGACTCTGAAGGTGGTGTGTTTGGTGGCAATTGCTTCAGCAAGGCGAATCTCAGAGTTGCAAGCGCTGTCATGCCGAGAGCCTTTTCTGATTTTCCTGGATAATAAGGTGATTTTGAGGACGGTACCCTCCTTTTTGCCGAAAGTGGTTTCGGTTTTTCATGTGAATCAGGCAGTATCTTTGCCGGTGTTTGCGGCACAGTGCAGGGGGCAGGCGGCGGAGCGGTTACATCTCCTGGATATTAGACGAGCGTTGAAGAGGTATGTTCGCAGGACGGCCAGTTTTCGTAGGTCAGATAGGCTGTTTGTGTTGTATGGAGGGGCGAGAAGGGGCGAGGCGGCCTCTAAAGCCTCGATAGCCCGGTGGCTGAAAGAGACAATCACGTCGGCGTATCTGTTGAAAGGCCGTGTCGTGCCAGATGGGCTGAGAGCTCATTCCACTAGGGCACAGGCAGCCTCTTGGGTGGAATGCAGTCTGGTGCCGGCGGTGGAAATATGTAGGGCAGCGACCTGGTCGTTGTTGCATTCCTTTGTGAAGCATTACCGTCTGGATGTTCAGGCGGAGAGAGACACCTGTTTTGGATCAGCGGTGTTTCAGGCTGGTCTAGCAGGGCCCTCCCATTGAATCTATTCACTGCTCTATTACATCCCCAGAGATTCCGGGACTAGACTGGAGGGATGATCAGGAAGATTAAATTAGACTTACCTGCTAATTGTAGTTCCTGGAGGAACTCCAGTCTAGTCCTGTATCCCGCCCGAATGGGTGAGTGAAATGCGGCCTGAAGCAGATCTATCCTAACAGGTAAGCATCGCAGGTGGCTGTGCTGCATCTCAAGCACTATGGTACGGTTGTGTTTGGGGGGTGTTTTGAGGGGGGGGTTCAACATTCCTTACAGTGCCTCAGTGAGCACGGCACATTTCAGAATGTATGTACATAGTGGGCACGGCATCCTTCTGGGACCATTTTGCCGGTTAGTTGTTTGGTTTTACTACTTAATGGTTTTTCCGGTGAGTCTGCTTTGTCAATAGGTAACTGGTGAAAGGAGGCGGTTCCGAGGCTTATTACCAGTGATGTCATAAGATTGACAGTTCTCAGTCTCCAAAGCTGCTGGAAGAGGATAACAACCCCAGAGATTCCGGGACTAGACTGGAGATCCTCCAGGAACTACAATTAGCAAGTAAGTCTAATTTAATCTTTGGGTTGTTCTTTCCTAGGTGCATAACTTTGCACTTGTCCACATTAAATTTCATCTGCCATTTGGATGCCCAGTCTTCCAATTTATCAAGATCCTCTTGCAATTTTCCACAATGCCCTTGGGCTTTAGCAACTTTAAATAGTTTTGTGTCATCTGCAAATTTGATAACCTCACTCGTTATTCCCTTTTCCAGGTCATTTATGAATATGTCAAAAAGCAGCGGACCCAGCACAGATCCCTGGGGTACTCCACTATTCACCTTTTTCCATGGGAAAAATTGGCCATTTAGCCCTATCCTCTGCTTTCTATCTTTTAACCAGTTCCTGATTCACAATAGTACACTGCCTCCTATCCCATGACTCTTTAGTTTTTGCAAAAGTCTCTGATGAGGGACCTTGTCAAAGGCTTTCTGAAAGTCCAGATACAGTATATCAACCGACTCACCTTTGTCTGCCTGTCTATTCACACCTTCAAAAAAAAAAAAAACAGATTAGTAAGACAAGATCTTCCTTGTCTAAGGCCATGTTGGCTGACTCCCATTAGGCCATGACTATCTATATGCTGAGTAATTTTGTTCTTTATGATGGTTTCTACCATTTTTCCCAAGTACTGATGTCAGGTTCACCGGTCTGTAGTTTCTCGGATCACCCCTGGAACCTCCAATCTTCAGGTATTACAGATGATTTTAATGATAGTTCACAGATCACTAATAGCAGGTCTGCAATCTCATATTTCAGTTCTTTCAATGCTCTTGGATGTATACCAGGTGATTTGCTACTCTTCAGTTTATCAAATAGTTGTAGTACATCTTCCTGGTGTAACTATATTTCTTTCAATTCTTCTGCAGTATCACCTTTAAATACCACTTCAGTCATAGGTAACATCCCTACATCTTCCTCATTAAAGACCGAAGCAAAGAATTCATTCAGTCTCTCTGCTATAGCCTTGTCCCTTCTTACTGCCCCTTTTACCCCTCTATCATCTAACAGTAACTGACTCTCTCACAGGTTTTTTGCTACGAATGTACTTGAAAAATTCTTTATTACGCGTCTTTGCTTCCGTAGCAAGTTTCTTCTCAAATTCTCTCTTTGCCTGCCTTATCAATGCCTTGCATTTAAATTGCCGGTGCTTGTGCTGTTTCCAGTTTCCGTCATTTGGCTCTTTTTTCCATTTCTTGAAAGATGTTTTTTTGGCAACAACAGCTTCTCTGACCTCACCTTTAAACCATGCTAGCAGTTTTTTGGACTTCCTTCCACTTTTCTTAAAGCGTGGAATACAGCTGGTTTGGGCTTCCAAGATAGTATTTTTCAACAACACCCAAGCTTGATGTAAGTCTTTTACCTTTGCAACTGCTCCTTTTAGTTTTTTCTCAACTATTTTCCTCATTTTATCATAGTCTCCCTTTCGAAAGTTAAAAGGTAGTACTGTGGATTTACTTACCATCCCTCCTCCACTAATTAAATCAAACATGATCATGCTGTGATCGCTATTGCCAAGTGGCCCCAACACCCTTATCTCTTGCACCAGATCTGGTGTTCCACTAAGGACTAGGTCCAATATGGCTTCCCTTCTAGTCAGTTCATGAACTAGCTGCTCCAAGAAACAGTCATTTATTTCATCTAGGAACTTTATCTCCTTAGCATTTCCTGACGTGACACTGACCCAGTCGATACCGGGGTATTTGAGATCACCCATTATTATTACTGTGCTGTAACATTTGTTAGCTTCCTTGATTTCTTTGAGCATTTCATCATCACTACTATCTGGATGGGAATTCCAGATGGGACAGCAATTTTGGCCAGGCCGTACTCCAGCATCTTTTTTGAGTCTTAGTCAGTTCCTGCCCACCAGCTCTTCTGTCCATCCAGGCTACGTGCGCAAAATCCTCTCAGATTGATGACTGCTGAGGATACTGAATCAAATGAGTCCCTTGGCAGGACTTCCTCTCTGATCTTCCTGACTTCTCCAGTTCTGGTTGCCCGGTTGAGCTTTTTCTCCTCAGGTTCCGGTAACCATACGTGAGGACTTATTTATTGCTTGTCCATGGAGCAAGCATAGTTACTCATCTGTAGCAGGCATTCTCCGTGAACAGCAGGAATAAGTCCTCACAACCCTGCTATATATATTTTTTGAAGGTAGACCAAGGTGAGCTAGTTGATATCTGGATTTTCAGAAAGCCTTTGACAAGGTTCCTCATGAGAGACTCTTGGCTAAATTAAAACATCATGGGATTGGAGGCAGTGTAGTATTGTGGATCAGGAACTGGTTAAAAGATAGAAAGCAGAGAGTAGGGCTAAATGGCCAATTTTCTCAATGGACAAAGGTGAATAGTGAAGTACTGCAGGGATCTGTGCTGGGTCCACTGCTTTTTAATACATTCATAAATGACCAGGACATGGGAATAACAAGTGAGCTGATCAAGTTTGCAGATGACACGAAATTATTCAAATTTGTTAAAACACAAGAGGATTGTGAAAAGTTACAAGAGGACCTTGATAAATTGGAAGACCGGACGTCCAAATGACAGATGAAATTTAATGTGGACAAGTGCAAAGATATGCACCTAGGAAAAAAACCCCAAACCCAAAAAAAACCCCAAACCCATGTTCCCTGTAAAATAGTTATCTCCAAGTTATAATGCCCTGTTCAATGTAATTTCAATTTGTTCAATGTAAACCACACTGATGCAGAATAGTGCGGTATATAAGAGAATGTAAATAAATAAATAAATAAACAATGTTACATGATGCAAAATACCATATTAGAAACCACCACCCAGGAAAAAGATGTAGGCGTCATCATGGGTAATAAGTTGAAACCCTCCATCTAGTGTGCAGTGATGGCCAGGAAAGCAAATAGAATGCTAGGAATCATAAGGAAAGGAATGGAGAATAAAGCAGAGGATATCATTATACCTTTGTATCGTTCCATGGTGTGACTGCACCTTGAAGATTGTGTGCAATTCTGGTCTCCATATCTCAGAAAAGGATATCACTGAATTAGAAAAGAAAAATGGTAAATGGAATGGAAGGATACCCCTATGAGCAAAGGCTTAAAAGGTTGGCACTCTTCAACTTGGAAATGAGACGGATGAGGAGGGGATATGATAGAGGTCTATAAATTAATGAATGGCGTGGAACGGGTAAATGTAGATCAATTGTTTACACCATCAAAGGTAGAGACTAGAGGACACACAATGAAGCTACAATGCAACCCATTTAAGACTAATAAAAGAAATTCTTTTTTATTCAACATGTAGTCAAAGTCTTGAATTCATTACCATAGGATGCAGTAAAAGCTGTTTGTGTAGCTGAGTTTAAAAACGGTTTGGACAAGTTCCTGGAGGAAAGGTCCATAAACCATTATTAAAGAGGACTTGTGAAATCTATTGCTTGCCCCGGGACAAGTATTGTGGAATCTGTGTGCCCCTTTGGGAACCTTCCAGGTACTTGTGGCGTGGATTGGCCACTGTTGGAAACAGGATACTGGGCTTTGATGGACCTTTGTCTGACCCAGTAAGACATTTCAGGACAAAGCATTATATAAATCCTTTTAAATAAAAATAAAATAAAATTTCTTATGTTCAACCCTCCCAACTGTCCGGGAAGTTGCCTTTTTGGCTCCTGCTATGTTGTACTGGAGAATATGGCACCATGGGGGGGGGGGGGGGGCAGAAAGGCAGGCATGCATGTGCAGTGTACCTCCCAAAAGCTTCCTTTGGAAGTTGGGGAACATTCCGTGTAGGGCTTTGTCAGTGACATCACCCATATGTAAGGACTTATTCCTGCTGTTCACGGAGAACACCTACAATTGGTGAGTAGCTATGCTCTCTGGGGGCCTGCAGTGCACAGAACATCGTCAGGCAATTAAATAGTCTTTTGACTTTCTTCTCTGGCAGGAAAACTCTGCCAACTTGAGTATTGAAACTTGCTCCCAGAAACTCCAGAGACTGGGAAGGCAAAAGCTGGCTCTTTTCCTGATTGATCACCCTACTGAGGCTTTCCAGAAAGGACACCACTCAGGATGTCACCTGAGACACTTCTGACAGGGAACGGGCCCAGATGAGCCAGTTGTCCAGATAGGGATGGTCACAGATCCCTTTGTACTGCAGCCACCACCATGCCTTGGAGAACGTCCTTGGGGTGGTGGAAAGTCCAAAAGGAAGGGCAGTAAACTGATAGAGCCAAGCACGGCAAAATGCAGATACTTCTGCTGATCTGCCCGGATAGGGATATGAAAATATGCCTCAACCTGATCCAGAGAAGCAAAGAATTCTTCTAGGTGCACTGCTTGAATCATGGAGCTCAAGGTTTCAGTCCAAAAGTGCAGGACACGCAAGTGCTCGTTGACCCTTCTGAAGTCCAGGATGGGTTGGAAGGAACCATCCTTCTTTGGCACCACAGAATAGATAATCTGCCCTTGCCCTGCTCACCTGGGGGTATAGGCTCCACCACCTTCAGGCGAAGCAACATGTCCAAGGTGGTACGCGCTGCTGCACCTTTGATTGCATACCTGCAGGGAGAGATGATGAAGGCATCAGAAATCGGCTTTTTGCATTCCAGGACATAGCCGAATTGAATGGTATCTAGTGCCCAGCAAGCCTTGGTAACCCAGGCCCATTTCTGAAAGAAAAGGCGAAGCCTGCCGCCTATCGGAGATACCAGGGTATGTGTCCCCAAAATTGCAACTGCATGGCCCGGGAGGGTTCTCCTCTGGAGGGGGCCATATCCCTGGATCCACGTGGTCCACGAAAGGACTGAGAACATGTCAGAGGCCTTGAAACAGAGGGGAAGAAATGTTTTCTAGCTTGGCGGTGACGATAGTCCTGAGACCCCTGAGAATCCGGCCAGCGCGCCCTTGGTGTTTGGGCAGAGGCTGACAAGAAAGGGGCACTCGCTCACTTCATGGGCCCCCTGGACCTGTCTTCTGAGAGGCAGTAAGATTTTGTCTTGCCTATGTCCTTCACCAGTTTCTCCAAATATGTTCCAAACAGGAGCTTCCCCTTAAAGGCCAGTTGAACCAACCGGGCTTTGAAGGATGTGTCTGCCACCCAGTGAGGAAGCCAAATCCAGCGCTTTGACACAGTAGTCAGGGCACCATTCCTGGCTGCCAAGTGCACCAGGTCATACATGGCATCAGAAAGGAAGGCCATAGCAGACTCCAAGAGAAAACTATTATCATCAGGCGGAAGAGACTGAATTCACTGAAGCAGCGCTCAAAGTCAAGCTGGTGCATAACCCCATCTATAAAATAGCCACCAACATGACAAACTGGCTCTTCAGCAAGGAATCAACCTTGTGTCCAGGCCATCTTTTAAGGCTAATCCACCTTCCACGGGAATGATGGTCCGTCTGGTAACTGCCATGACCTATGCCTCCACTTTGGGAATATTAAATCACTCACCACGCTATTTCTCTGGAAGAGCTTAGATCTTCTTATAGATCCTTAACTTTTTAGGCAGGGAGTCAGGCGAGTTCCACTCGGACCAGATCATTTCTTTGATCACCTCCAGGAATGGGAAGATAGTAGTGGGTTTCTGTACCCCTTGAAGATGCTGGTGTACTTTTGGCTCCTGCTCCATGCCGGAAGTATCTGCCAAGTTCAAGACAGCCAGCTCCTCCTTTCGGAACATCAGAACATGCCAGCCTCTTCATAGTCTTTTGAAGGCAATAGGTCCTCCTGTACATCAGAATCCAATACTGATTCATCTGAGTCTGAGGTGTAGTCAACATTTTGGATAGCTCCCAAGTGGTGTTCATCTTCAGGGAGTGTCCCATGCTGAGGAAGCTTAGCCAAAGGCAATCAAGCAGGGCTTCTGCTTACAGCCTGCCTTGTATGAGACTGTGTCTGGGGGCACCTAGAGGCCTCAGGGTCTGAATTTCTCTGCCAGAAGGACCAGGCCTGTTGCAAAAAGGAAAACAATTCCAGGGAGAACAATCCAGACTCTGGAAGCTCTTCTCTTAGAAAAGGCTCCCCGACACCAGGTTGCATAGCTGCCACAGATCCTCTCGAGGATTAAGAGCAGTTCATAGCATGGTTGCCAGAGCCTCTGGCCAGCTGAGCATCCTTACCCTTAGCGCTATATTGCATCTCCTTCCCTAAGGCACGTAAGGACGGACTAACTGAATACCCAAGCCGAGAGGGGGGAAGCATGCTCTCTAGGGGCGACTCAGAAGCTGCCATACAGGAAAAACAGAGTCCAGCATCCATGGATGAGACTCCTTGCTTACCACAGGTTGAACATTTCCTGGACAAAGACATAAAGAGTTAGGGTAAATATCACCAAAATATGCATTAAGGTTGCATTGGTTCACAAGCACATGTTAACTGCACTTTTACAGTGCGCGCATTAAAGGCGCTAGGGAAGGAGTGCACATTGGAGCCACTTGGGCAGAACGTGCATTAGGACTGCGTGACCCCCAGGCACACAATAGGCAAAAATGTTACTCAATCGTGCAGAAAACGGTGGGAAACCCCTTACACAGTGCCAACAGCCGCAAGCAGTCCACCCGAATTGTGTCCCTCAGAGACTGAACTGAGTGCCCCTAACAAGGAAAATGACACGGTCAAGCCTTGATACGCACCCCCTGAAAGTCCCGGCTGTAGGATTCGTGCCGGGCTCAGCTCTAGTTCCCTGAAACTGCTTCACTGACTGGGTTTATTTTTCAGCAGCACTGTGTGAAAGGTGGCTGGCAGGCAGATCCCTCTGAGAGCCTTCTGTAATCCTCAGAGAGAGCAAGGGTGGAAAGGAGATGGATGGAGGGGGCCCTTAGGTTGTGTGAGGCTGCTATACTCGTTCAGATTCTTCCAACTCCTTTGAATTTATGGCTGCTCAACAGGCCCTTATAAGGGTGTGGAACTTGAACCAATTTTCCCTCCTCCAGGTACTACCAGGTACTGCTCCTTGGGCGCACTCCTTGGGTTAGCTTGGCAGTCCCTTCATCTCTATAGTATTTACAGACTTTGGTGTTGTTCATCCCTGTGGAACATCTCCTTTAATTAAGGTACTGATTTTTTCTTCTTTATCTTTTTATGGCCCTATCTATTCCTGTTACCAGGGGAAATTGCCCTTCTTTTTCTCCTTCCGATTCAGTTCAACATCAACCTCTTGTCCTTGACATGTCCTTTAATGCCTTCCCCTGATCTGAGTCTCAGTCCTCCCATCCCTTCTTTAACTGCTACCTGTGCACTCCTCAACTGCTACTCTATTCGGTCCAAATCTAACCTTGTTTATGACCTCATAGCACAGTACTCTCTTGAAATCTTGTTTCCTTTAGGAGATATGACTCCGAGATGGAGAGGAATATTTTCTTTATTATCGATTGCCACCTGGTTTCACCACCTTGTCAGCCTCATGGACAATTAGAGCCAGTGAGGGAATTGCTGTTATACTCTGAGATTCTTTTCACATTATGGAGATTTCCTCTTCTACTATTTACTACCCTGAATACTCCTTTTTTTTTTTGTTTTCTTCACCACATGCTTTCCATGTTCTAATTGTCTATGCCCCCCCCCTCACTTTCCCCTCATCCATGGGATTCTCTCCTAACCACTTTGAGTCCTCTACCACCTTCCCAGATTTGCTTATATTGAACATACATATTGACACACTCACTTGTCCCCATGACAGGGCATTTCTCTCCCTAATTTCCAATCTTTCCTTACTACATGTGTCAATTCCAATGCACTTGGCTAGGCACATACTGGATCTCCTCTTTATTACCTCTGCTTCTCATTTACAACTTACTGCCCTTCGCAGTTTGTCTCTCCCTTGGTCCAATTGTTATGCTATTCTTTTTCAAGTTTTCCACCCTTCTTCCTCCCAACACTTCCAGCTTCTCCTCCTCCTATTACTGCTTTCACTCTACGGGCTTTTTCATCTTCTGACCGATTGTTCCCTTCAAACTTTGACGCTTTATCAGCGGATGAGCAAGCATCCACTTGGAATTCTGTACTGGGGGCAACTCTTGATTCACTGGCACCTTTGGTATCTAATAACAGTTCTCTTTTCCATGTGCACTGCTTTGACCCGGATAAAAGGGGTATATAAACCCTTATAAATAAATAAACAGATGTAGCGGAAAAATCGAAAGACATATCAATAAACCAGGAAGATGTAGTACATCTATTTGATAAACTGAAGAGTAGTAAATCACCTGGTCCAGATGGTATACATCCGAGGGGGTTGAAAGAGTGGAGGAGTAGCCTAATGGTTAGAGCACTGGCTTGGTAACCAAGAGACCAGGGTTCAATTCCTACTAGCACTCCTTGTGGCCTTGGGCAAGTCACTTAACCCTCCATTGCCTCAGAAAAATTCCAAGTTATCAATGTCCCTGTTTAATGTATATTACCAAGTTTAAGTTATAATGTAAACCACTTTTATTGAAATGATAAAGTGGTATAAAAGACCTGGTAAATAAATAAATAAAGAACTGTAATATGAGCTTGCAGACCTACTATTCAAATCTGTGAACTATCATTAAAATCATCTGTAATAGTGGAAGATTGGAGAATGGCCAATGAAACGCCAATTTTTAAAAAGGGTTCCAGGGGTGATCTGGGAAACTATAGACCGGTGAGCTTGACATCAGTACCAGACAAAATGGTAAAGACCATTATAAAGAATAAAATTACTGAACATGTAGTCATACTTTAATGGGAGAAAGCCAACATGGATTTAGCCAAGGAAGGTCTTTTCTTATTAATCTGTTATATTTTTTTGAAGATGTGAATAAACAGATAGACCAAGGTGAGCTGGTTGATACATATATGGATTTTCAAAAAGCCTTTGACAAGGCCCTTCATGAGAGACTCCTGCTGAAATTAAAAAGTCATGGGATTGGAGACAGTGTACTATTGTGGATCAGGAAATGTTTAAAAGATAGAAAGCAGAGAGTAGGGCTAAATGCCCAATTTTCTCAATGGAGAAAAGTGAAAAGTGGAGTACCCTCTGGATCTGTGCTGGGCCCACTGCTTTTTAACATATTCATAAATGGAAAGGCTAAAAAGGTTAGGGCTCTTTAACCTGGAAAAGAGACGGCTGAGGGGAGATATGATAGAAGTCTATAAATTAATGAACGGAGTGGAACGGGTAAACGTAGATCGACTCTTTACGTTATCAGAATATAGAAAGACTAGGGGACATGCAATGAAGCTACAGGGTAAACTATTTAAGACTAAAATAAGAAAATATTTTTTCACTCAACGTGTAATCAAACTCTGGAATTTGTTACCGGAGGATGTAGTAAAGGCTATTAGTGTAACTGGGTTTAAAAAATGTTTGGACAAGTTCCTGGAGGAAAGGTCCATAAACCATTATTAAGAAGGGACCCAAGATATCAATGCTTGACCCAGTACAAGCATTGCAGAACATGTGTCTTTTGGGGAAACTGCTAGGTATGTATGACCTAGATTGGCCATTGTTGGAAACAGGATACTGGGCTTGATGGACCTTGGTCTGACCCAGTATGGCATATCTTATGTTCTTATGACCTGGAAATGGGAATAACGAGTGAGGTGATCAAATTTGGAGATGACATAAAATTATTCAAACGCAAGAGGATTGTGACAAAGAGGATCTTGATAAATTGGAAGACTGAACCTGCATATGGCAGATGAAATTTAATGTGGACATGTGCAAAGTTATGCATCTAGGAAAGAACAACCCAAACTATCGTTGCACATTAGGAACCACTACCCAGGAGAAAGATTTAGCCATCATCTTAGATAATACAATGAAACCCTCCATCCAGTGTGCAGCGGTGGCCAAGAAAGCAAAGAGAATGTTTGGAATCATAAGGAAAGGAAAGGAATGGAGAATAAAACCAAGGATATTATAATGCCTCTATATCGTTCAATGGTGGGGTCACACCTTAAATGTTGTGTGCAATTCTGGTCGCCATATCTTAAAAAGGATATAGCAGAATTAGAAAAGGTACAGAGAAGAGCCACCAAAGTGGTAAAGTGGGTGGAAGAATACCCCTTTGAGAAAAGACTTAAAAGGTTAGGGCTTTTCAACTTGGAAAAGAGACTGCTGAGGGGAGATGATAGAGGTCTATAAATTAATGAATGGAATAAGTAAACATACATTGGTTGTTTGCTTCTTAAATAGTAGAAAAACTAGGGGACTTGCAATGAAGGGACAGTGTAACCCATTTGAGTCTAAAATGAGAAAATATTTTTTCACTCAACATGTAATCAAACTCTGGAATTCGTTACCGGAGGATGTAGTACAAGCTGTTGGTGTAGCTAGATTTAGAAAAGTTTTGAACAAGTTTCTGGGGGAAAAGTCCATGAATCATTAAGAGGACCCGGGAAATCCACTGCTTTCCCCGATACAAGCATTGTGGAATCTGTGTACCTTTTGGTAACCTGCCAGGTACTTTTGACTGGATTGGCCACTGCTGGAAACAGAATATTGGGCTGACCCAGTATGGCATTTATGTTCTTATGACCTTCGCCTGGTGGATGTCCGTAGAGTGCTTTTCATTTTGCAAGTCAGACCATCTATTTGTGCTGTTTGTAGGACCACGTAAAAATGATGTGGCTGCCAAGTCTACTTTGGGGCAATGGATCAAAGAGATGATTGTCTCCGCAAATCTGTTACAGAACTGACCATTTCTGGAGGGTTTGTGTGTGCATTATACTTGGATCACTGTTCCCTCTAAGCTGTGCGCGTGTGCGCGCGCACACACCTCACCGAGCGAGCACACATACTTTACAACAGAGCGCACAAAAATTACGTTTCTGATTCCGATAGAAAACACCACAGACATCTTAAAATTTAAAAGTTGTGATTGTAATTACTAGAAATTTTCTGCTTCATTTAGTAATCGTCTATTTTCATTTAATTTGATTAAAATCAATGTGGTGTACATACTGTATTCTGACGTGTAGTCAAATTTTAAAGTATATATCTCCGAGTGTCGTGTTATGGCGCACAAAAATTTAACCTTCCTTCAAAAGCTGCACAGCTGATATTTTATGCGCACACAGCCTACAGAAAATTAGAGGGAACATTGACTTGGATACAAGCATCCTTGTAGGCAGAACATAGTTTGGTATCTCCCTCAGACATTTGTTGGGTGGCCACATGGTCATAACTTTCCATTTTTGTCAGGCACTACAGTTCACGTCCTTTAGCTCAGAGGTCTTGAAAGCTGCTGTGTCGTTTCCTCACCCAATGGTGGTGTAACTTGTTTGACCACGTCTAGCAGGATGATATGAAAGGTGACATTTTACTTACTAGATAATGTCCTTTCCTTGAGTCCTGCTAGACCAGTGGTTCTCAACCCAGTCCTCGGGACACACCTAGGCCAGTCAGGTTTTCAGAATTCCCATATGAATATGCATGAGATAGATCTGCATACAGCAGAGACAGTATGTATGGTATGCATATTTATTCTGGTAATCCTGAAAACCTGACCTAGGTGTGCCTTGAGAACTGGGTTAAGAACCACTGTGCTAGACTAGTTCAGGACCCTCCCTGGATAACTGCTATTCTCTGTGATTGACCTTGCAGGTTCATACCTTTCTGACAAGCTTTCTATTCAAGCTGCTCCTGTACATTCTTATCGTTATTATTCTGGTGAACTGTGTTGCCTTCACTAAGGTTGTGTGAGTTCTGAGGTTCCTCACCATATGCTTTGTTATTCATAGGCCCCTTAAGGTGTTTCTAGTTGATATGGCATGATCAGCACTTTTTAAGAGGATACGTAGTGGTATGGCATATGGCACCTTTTTCACTGTCTGCTAAAATTGACTCATGGTCCTCATGTATTAATGAAAGAGCCCACCATATGAGTACTGGCACCTTTTTTTTCCAGGAAAAATGCACTGGGCATGATGATGTCATAAAGAAGCCTATGGGAGTTTCCTCTGTCTTCACATGTGCTAGTAGGGGGACAGAACCCACTTGTCTGGATGGATCAAACAGGACTCAAGAAAGGAGATTCTCTGGACAAGCAGGAAGTAAGTCATCATGTATGGGTGCCATCCCCAACGGAGCCCATCGCGGGAACGCTCCTCAGCTTCTACTAGAAGTTTATGGGAGGCTCCACTGTGCATGCACACCTGCCTTCCTGCCTGCCATGCCATAGTCTTCTCCAGGCATCTTTTTCCACGGAGCCCCTAGGACATATTCCTGCACTGTCAGAAAAGGTTTTCTCTCTTTTGCCCCTTTGGGGCTTTTCTTTTAACTGGTTTTCACTGCCTGTTGTCAGTAGTCCCAGTCCCAGTGCCATCGCTCTCATTTTTCATGGTTTTTTCCTGCAACTTGCACCATCAAGCCATTCAACCTTGCCATGGCCATGTTCTTGGACATGTCCCAGAAGCCAGCAAGTGGGTTTAAAATATGCACCAAGTGTGCCTGGACCATCTCTGTCCTGGACCGGCACAACTGGCACTTTCAATGCTTGGGCCCTGTCCACCAGCCCGCCTCTTTTAACCTGTACTAGCAGATGACCATAAGGGGCCTGAAGAGTCGGGAGGAGAATTAGCAGAAGTCCTACTTTCTGGCCTATGGGATTCTGTATCTTCAAGCTCAGCATCAACCCCAGTGTCCTCGGGCACTGCAAAGGCATTGCCATCCAGAGGAGCTTGAGCGAACTGAGCTGAGGGACAATGGTGCCCTGGAGCGAAGGATCTCTGTCGACCTTTGCCCAGAATCGACTGCATTGACCCCATCATTGTTGAAGGGGCGTCCGAGCACCAGGCCAAGGTCCACGTGCACTGATATTGGAGCCCTTCCCAATGCAACATGGAGAGCGATGGCCGGGAGTAGCCCTCTAAAGTACCCTGACAAAAGGAATAGTCATCCAGGGCACCAGAGTGGCACTGGGAATCCCCCATTGTCCCCACCATTGTAGATTCCTCTGCAGGGGCACTGGGGCCGGTGGCTGAAATTGTAATTCTGGCCCCCATGCCTTCAGAGATGGCAGTCTTGGAGGAATGCCTTCGAGCCCTCAAGGCCCTTATCACGGTAGTGTTGTCTACACAACTGGTGGGCCCCTTGCTGCCTCAGGCATCGCCCCCACAAGCAGTGCAGCTGAACTTTGAGACCTATGCACTGCCTGGTAATTGGAATCTATGCCGGTTCTTATGGCCTTCTCCTTGCCGAGGCCATGAAAGCAGTTGATGCACCATCAGCCTCAGGCACTCTTCCTCATCACTCAGCCAGAGTTGCCTGAATGAGGCATGATGTTACTTCAATCCTCTCAGAGTTGGACTCCGATGGTTGGGAGACTGAAGCAGAATTGGAGGTGTCCGAGAGCAGAGGATAAGTCCTTCCAGGACTTTGTGCAGTATATGGCTAAGGTCAATCTCTTCTTCCTGGAGTCGGAGGACGAGCCCAGGGTGGAGGAACAGGAACAGTATCCTTCAGCCCCCAAGGAGGCGGTGACGATGTACCAGATCCTACAGAGGCTGTAATTGAGGACATGGGAGAACCCCCACACAGTGCCAGCAGTCAGCAGGTGGCTGGACTCAATCTACTGGATCCAGAAGGCCCCCAGGGTTTGAGAAACTTTCTCTCACACTACTCAATAGTGGTGTAGTCTGCCATGAAGAGGATCAAGAGCAGCAAGATGCACTCCGTGATGCCCTCAGGTAAGGCAGCGAGAACCTTGGTCTCCTTTGGCAGACAGTGTTTTCAGAGCACCATATGGTGGCCAGGGTCCTTTCATACTAGTTCTACATGAATATCATGCAAGATTTGGCCAAGTTTATTTATTTATTTATTTATTAACATTTCTTATATACCGCACTATTTGACATCAGCGCGGTTTACAAAGAACAAAAACATCCGACAAATTGCATATGTCTGGTCATTACAATTAACAGGATATGGAACTTGGATAACCGGGTAAACTATATACATAATAAGTGTAACGAGAAAAGGTTCTTGTTTGATGTTTACATAGCTGGGGGTGCCTGATGCGAGGGCCTGCCTAGTTGACTACTACTATTGCTGAGGTGCTCGCTATTCAAGTGGGACTGAGGGTCGGTGTTGTCAGTGAGGTACTTGATGAAGAGGAAATGTTTAATGGCCTTCCTGAACTGATTCAAGTTGGGGATTGCCCTGATATGTGCCGGTAAGGTATTCCATAGTCTTGGGGCGCAGAGTCGGAAAGCTCTGTTAGCTGTTGATTTGGTGCAACTTGTCATAACTTTTGGGATCGTTAGCATGTTGGACTCTGCGGTTCTTCTTAGTCTGTTAGGTGCAAGTGGTTGGATGAGTTCAGATAGTGAGGAGGAGGAGAGCCCTTTGCCAGCTTTGAAAGTCATCCGCAAGATCTTAAAACTGATCCTGGCTTGGATGGGGAGCCAGTGTAGCTGTTTCAGGAGGGGTGTAACATGGTCTCTCCTGGACGCCCCAAAGAGTACCCGTGCTGCACTGTTCATAGCAAGTTGTAGGGGGCTCAAGGTGGATTGGGGCAGCCCCTGTAGTATGGAGTTTGCATAATCGAAATGGGGAATGATCAGGGCTTGGTAAATGGTGCGGAAATCATCTGGGTCAAGTAGCGAGCGTAGGTGTCTGAGGGATCTGATCTTGAAGTAGATTGCTCTTACGGTATTGGCGATGTGTTTCTTCATGTCGAGATTTTGATCCAGCGTCACTCCAAGGTAACGTATCGCAGGTTTCACTTGTAGTTCGGCATCATTTACCTTCACACAGGTGGGTGGTATGAAGTTTGGATTCCTCGAGATGAAAAGAACCTCGGTCTTCTTGTGTTGAATTCGCAGATTTTGTGAGAGGAGCCACTCCGATATGGTGTTGAAGCAGTTAGAGGGGCGAGGTCTATTTTATCCAATGATACCGGCATGTATAATAACACGTCGTGTGACGCCGCCTTGCCCTACCAGGTGGCTGCCTAGTGGGGGCGACGGGCCATCATACTTGCGTCCATGCTTCAGCGTAATAGCTGAGGCCCTTATAGTGTAGTTGTGGGGCTTATGAAAGCAGTCCAAGTGGATTAGGCCGACACAGGAAAATTTGTTATAAATTTTTATTTTCTTTGCATCATCAAGTTAGCAACAGGCCTTGGTAAAGGTTCCCAAAACACCAACAGAAAAAGGATATTTTCTACAAAACAAAAAGCTTTCCAAAAGAGACACGTAACTGCTTTGGCAAAGCAGTTTCTTCACTCTTTGCCTTTGTAGTTAAATTCTTTGCCACTAAAGCAAAACAGTTTAAACTCACTGTTACATGCACAGTCCAGCTACTCTTCTCAGTTTCTCTCAGCTGCTACAAACCAGCTTGTGATTACATGCTGCCTCTTAGCCTGGAAACTAAACAGCAGTTTAACACACTTCCAGTATTAGTAGAATGGCTGTTTTAAAACATGAGGTTTCTTCCTTTTTATCTGCCCTTCTCAATGGCATGTACTTGGCAGAAATACCTCTTATATTTTCCTTCTCAGCAATCAATAAAACTTCTAAACATTGCTCATACAAAAAGCACATTCCATGGACTCATCAAAGGACTCTGAATTCCCTTGGTAAAATTCAACTTCCATTTCCTCCTCTGTGCTGCAAGGCTCGGGGTCTGGGACACGTTCAGGGATTTCTAGCTTCACTTTCTTTAAAAGCTTAAAAAGTTTCTCCCACTGGAGATTCCTTCTTCCCTTTGGAACTATGTCAGAAACACTTGCCCTTCTTCCCCTCACTGAATCATATAGAGGTAATGTTTGGTTTACCTTGCTTGCAGATGTCCTTCCTTTACTAGGCTTTCTGAAATGTTTGGACACTTGCTCAGAGTTTGTGCTGCTGGCCTCCGAGTCAGAACTGTAGTTCTGGAGCTCTCCCCAGCTCCTTTCTCTCCTCTGGCCCTGCCACTCGCCTTGGCAGTTCTGGCTGGTCCTTTTGGAATCCCCAGGTCTTTCAGCCCTGCAGTGCTGTTTCCTCTCCTGGCTTCTCTGGACTCCCGGAACTCCTTGAATTCTCTGCCCCCTCTCACTTGCTGAGTGATGCAGTTTAAATGCCTGGTAGCCTGCTTCCTTCTCTGGCCCCACGCTCTCTCTCCCTGCAGTTGCCCTGGAGAGTGGGCGTGGCTTCAGACTAGCTTTGCAAGTGTGTGTTTCAGTATTGGTTTCACTTTGGGACCTATGCTTAGGTGAGCCCATCCCCCATTTATGGAAAAAACCTTCTTTTTTTTCTCTTTCCCAGGGCTGTGCTGCACCCGCATCACCACAGTCGTCGGCATATATCATACAACTGACATTGAAGGTTCTAATGATGTTGCAGATGGGTTGGATATATATATTAAACATTAAGGATGATAGGGAGGATCCTTGAGGCACTCCTTGCGTTTGTTGAAATGGTTCCAATGTAGCGCCATCTGCTCGAACATGCTGCCATCTTTCTGACAGGTATGATCTGCACCATTCGAGCGCAGTTCCGCTGATACCTTTCTCTCTTAGCCAGCAGAGAAGAATCTCATGACATACTGAGTCGAACGCTGCTGCTATATCTAAAAATATGAGTGCAAATCCATGTTGAATGTTGTCAACGCCGGAAATTATCTTGTTGAAAAGGGTTGTGAGTAGTGTTTCCACTCCGTGTAACTCTCTGAATCCATGTTGGGATGGATCTAGTGGGGCAGTAGAGTCAGGAGTGGAGGAGTAGCCTAGTGGTTGGGGCAAGGTACTTCAGGCCGGAAGGTCGGGGGTTCAAATCCCATTAGAGGACAGCAACCTTGGGCCGGAAGGACTGGGGTTTCTAGTCCCACAGATGCTCCTTGTGGTTTTGGGCAAGCCACTTAACCCTCCATAGCCCATGTTCCCTGTAAGTATTAGTGTATGTGTCTCATATCCCCGCGTGTTAAATGTATCCCCCAATTGTGTTGTGACCGCTTTGATTGAAGGATAAGGCGGTATACAAAAACTGTCTAAATAAATAAATAAAATAAAATATGATCCTGTAATTGCCTATGCACTACTTTTTCAATGATTTTCAATGAAGTTGGGCCCGCTTCCCTGAGTGCCTGGACGTCTTCCAAGCCCTGGTGACTGTTCCAAATTCATGGTCTGAACAACTTGTGACACCTTTGAATCAGCCTGCGAAACCGTGGCAGTGGGCATCGGAGCATGGCTTCACTCCTCTGACCTGTAGCAGTGGGTCCAGGACATGCTTGCCGACATGCTGTGCTGGGGTGAGAAACTCTTTGGGAAGCAGGTGGAAACTAAAGCTGGTGAGACTGAGACACAGCATGTCACCCTCACCAGGCTTTCGAGGAAGACGGCTGATCCTTCTCGTAAGAAGTACCGGGTCAAGAAGATCTACTTCCAGCGTAAGCACCAGTGCTTCCCAAGCCCACAGGACTCTCAGATGAGCACATACGCTCCTCTTCAGAAGCATTGTGAGAAGCTGCAGAAGGCCCAGCAAGCCCCACAATCCAAATCGGGGACAGGGTTTTGACTTCTTCCTCCAGAGCATAGCCAATCTCTCAGTCTCCGCAGGGAACAGCCCTCCAGTGGGCCGGCAGCTCATCCTGTTCGCCTACAGGTGACCTCTCATCAATTCGGATACATGGGTACTGCAGATAGCTACATGCTGCACGTTGCCAAGTTGCCACCGCCTTTCTCTCTGAGTAGTTCCCACTCGACCCCCTGCTACAGGGAGAGGTCTCTGCCCTACTCACAAACCTTGTCATTGAGACGGTGTCTCTAGCTCATGGGGTGGGCTTCTACTCCATGTACTTCTTGGTCCCCAAGAAAACGACCTATGAGATCTCAACACCTATCTAATGCAAGAAAAGTTCAAGATGGTCTAGCTGGGGACCCTGCTCCTATACCCAAAGACAATTGGCTATGCTCCCTAGATCTCAAGGATGCACTTATGCACATATGGATCCACCTTGCTCACAGGAAATACCTCAGGTTTGTCCTGGGGGACTGGCACTTTCAGTACTGGATTCTTCCCTTCGGGCTGACCACACAGCACCCCGAGTCTTCACGAAGTGTCTCGTGATCAGTCTGTGCTGATCCAGACAGACAATCAGGTAGCGATGTATTACGTCAACAAGCAGGGTGGCACGGGGTCGTACCTCCTGGGCTGAGAAGCGGTCCGCTTGTGGAAGTTTGCCTTTGCTCACGGAATGGAGATAAGGGCAGCTTATCTGAGGGAACTCAAATCCCTGGCAGACCAGCTGAGCCACGTCCTTCAACCGCATGAGTGGACCCTCAACAGGGAAGCTGCTGAGCAAATCTTTCAGGTGTGGGGTACTCCCACAATAGATCTCTTCACCACTCGTCACAATGCCCAGGTGGATCAGTTCTGCTCTAGGATCATGTTCCATAATCTGCTGACATTGGATGCCTTCCTCTTTTGCTGGACTTGCTATACTTATTTTATTTATTTAGACTGTTTTGTATACCACCTTATCCTTCAATCAAAGTGGTCACAACACAATTGGGGGATGCATTTAACACAAGGGGATATGAGACACATACACTAATACTTACATGGAGCGTACATCTATCCTCCCATTCTGCTCATGGTGATGACCTTGCTGAAACTTCAGGCTGACAGGCACAATGATTATTATCGCCCTGTATTCGCGGTTCACGCTGCTGCTTCAGTTCTCTCGGGAGCCTCTGCGCCTGGGCTGTGCCCCGGATTTCATATCTCAAGTGAACAGGACCTTACTACATCCCAGCATCCAGTCCTTGGCCCTCACAGCATGGATGTTGTTCGGGTAGTTTTCTCTGAGTTCAACCTACCCGAGAATGTTACAGAGGTTCTTCAAGTCTCCCACGAGACTTCACGTGAAGGTCTTCTGCATTCAAGTGGCGGAGGTTCTTCTCCTGGTGCACGGAACGGGCTCTGGATCCCTTCTCCTGCACTGTAGACTGGTTGCTGGAGTACCTCCTGCACCTCTCGGACTCTGGGCACAAGTCCATTTTGGTCCGAGTCCACCTGAGCATGATTGGAGCCTACCATCGCAGCTCAGAGGGAAAGCCCATCTCAGCTCAACCCCTGGTGGCTCACTTCATGCGGGGCTTACTCATTTCTAAACCTCCGGTCAACCCCTCGCTGCGGGTTTGGGACCTTAATGTGGTTTTGGCACAGCTCTTGTCTGCTCCATGTGAGCCGCTCGCTTCCTGTCATTTGAAATTCCTGATCTGGAAGGTCTTGTTATTGGTGGCGGTCACTTTTGACACACCATATAAGTGAGATCCAGGCATTGGTGGCTCATCTGCTGTACACCAGGTTCCACCACAATAGGGTGGTCTTGTGCACGCATCTGCATTCCACCTCGACCAGTTGCCAATAGGGGGAGGCAGCACTGCACATTTTGGACTGCAAACATGCCCTGGCCTTCTGCCTTTAGCGGATGAAGGCACACTATAAATCCACCCAGCTGTTTGTCATTTTTGACCCTAGCAAGCTAGGAGCTGCCGTCTCCAAACGTAGTCTGTCAATTTGGCTGGAAGACTGCATCTCTTTTGCTTATGCCCAGGCAAGCCTGAGCCTTGATGGTCATGTCACGGCTCACAATGTTAGAGTCATGGCTGTGTTGGTGGCCAACTTGCATTCGGTTTCCATAGAGGAAATCTGCAGGGCTACGACGTGGTCTTCCATCCACACTTTCACAGCACATTACTGTTTGGATTGGGATTTCTGACACGACAGTAGCTTCAGCCAAGCCGTTCTCTGGCATCTCTTTGGGAATTAGGTTCCAACTGTTTCCCACTGGCCCTTCTGTGTCCGTCCAGGCTACCAAAAAAGTGTACTTCTCAGTGATGCTGTACACTGAAGATGCTGAATCAGTTGAGTCCCCTAGAGGGACTACTCATGCTATATTCTCCTATTCTCAGGTTTGGTTGCCCCTGTTAGGCTTTTGGCCTCCTCAGTTTTCAGTAACCTGTAGCTTGAGAGTCCCATATGTGAGGACTATGTTCCTCCTTGTCCATTGAGAAAACATAGTTATTCACCTGTAGCAGGTGTTCTTTGTGGACAGCAGAAATAAGTCCTCACAACCCTCCCACCTCCCCAAGGAGTTGCTTTTTGGGCTACAGCTTTGTATTCTACTGGAGAAGATGGCACTGTGGTGGGCAGGAAAGCAGGCACAAATGCATGGTGGAGCCTCCCAAATACTTTTAGTAGAAGCTGGGGAGCGTTCCTACACGAGGCTCCGTCGGGGACATCACCCATACATGAAGACTTATTCCTGCTGTCCACGGAGAACACCTGCTACAGGTGAATAACTACGCTTTATCTAATTAGTAAAATGTCACCCCTCTCATGCCTTCCTTTCTCCCCTTCCTTCATTGTTTCTATCCATGCTGAAGGTTCTCTCTTTAACAACTAATTTTCCTCACATTGTAGTCTTTTATTTTATTTATGTAAATCTCTTACATGCCTAACACAAAAACAGTCAGAGTGTGGTGCAATAAAATCACCACCATACCCTTGCTATTCATCCTTCCCTCTCACTCATTGCCTTTTCTGCCCCTCCTCCCGGGCTTGCTTTTCACTGTCCCTCCTCCCTTTTGCCCCTCCCTGGTTCAGGCAGAAAGCATTACCTCATACAGGCAGCTTTCTTCTCTCTCGGCTTCAGAAATCTAACATCTGAACGTGCACGGCAATCGAGTTTCATTGGCTTCATGTGCCCATATGTAAGCCTGAATCCAGCCAAGGTAGCAGCCACATGTAGGAAGCACTGCTGTCTACCTGCCTGTGGGAGGGAAAGGGATCACCATAACCGGACTTAAGATTTTGGAGTTCATCTGTACGACAAGATAGCAGATTCCAGAGAGCGTGGCTGGGGTTGTCAGAGGTCCAAAAGACTGGACAGGCCATAGTACTACAGCGATGTCCCTTTGAAGCAGCACATATACACATAGCCCTAAAATAAGAGGGATCAGGCTTCTTTTATGGCCTGGATATTTGGGGAAACTGCTAGGTACTTATGACCTAGATTGGCCACTGTTGGAAACAGGATACTGATGGACCTTGGCCACTGTTGGAAACAGGATACTGATGGGCCTTGGTTTGACCCAGTAGGCATTTCTTATGATGTTATGTTCAGAAGTGGCACTTTAAGCAGTTGCCTATGTTTGTGCCTGGATCCAGACCTGGAGATTGCATTTTGCGGGATGCTGGATTTTTTGCTGGTAAATCTGGGGGACACTTACTGAAGTATGGGGGGGTGGGAGGGAGGAAGGGAACACCTTAGTTTCAGGTTTAAGCAACAAGGCACGGAGGAGGGAAGAGGAGTAGTCTTTCTGCCTCCTCCCCCCATCCATTCCATGCAGACAAATTGACAGAAAAATAGAAAAGTTGATGGATTTCCCCCATGCAATATAGAGATAATGGATACAAATTCTAAAATCGGACATATGCAAATCACTAAATATAAAATAAAATTGGGAACAGGAGGCTTCCCAAGAGGTGGTAGTTTGGGCAGAACTCTAAAATCAGGGACAATCCCTGAAAATTGGGGACATCCGATAGCGGAGGGATAGAAGATCACATTGAGATTCCTACTGCTACAACACAGGAAGATGGTACTTCATGTACCCTGGTGAAATCTGTACATTGCTTCATGGGTAAAAAGTAACCAGGAGAACGTTATCCCCCACCTTTGGCTCAAGGCCCTCTACTGCCACTGCCCCATCAGATCTCTATCGCTTCTCCTGTTGTTGATTCCACCTCCTGCCTATTCCCTGTGCTGAAGTAACAGTGGCCAGGATCCTCATACTAATGTGCTTTCCTTCTAGAGCTTTCATCCAAGGAAAAGGCCATTTTACATTTTACAACTTTTTGCCCTCCTTGTGTAATTCTCTTCTCCGTCCCTGTGTGTCTGTTCATCTTTCCCTGCCCTTCCCGTGCTCCTCTCCCATCCTTCCCATATATCTCCCGTGACAGTGATGGGGAAGCTTTGTGAGCTCGGACATCTGGAAGCAGCAGTGCTGGTGGAGCAGCGTTTTTGATGAGATGGCAGTTTGTCCTTTCAAAATTAATTGTGGGTATCCTATTGGATGTTCAGAAGTTTAAGTTTGGTTTCTTACAGCAGTAATGTAGGTGACATAGTATTCAATAGATTTTTAAGACCAGAGTATAGATTACCAGTGTGATTCCAGTACCTGTTTTATAATTGGGTATCAGTAGATTGGTGGTAGAAAGCCCCCCTAAACGAATACAATGTGCTGCTTAAATCAGGGATATGAAGTTAGAACATGGGCTCAGGAGCTGCTATTGGTGATGGGAGGTGCTGCAGTGTTGCGTTTTTAGACACAAGGAGCAGACGCGATATCGCAACAGCGCAGGTGGGAACTCCCACACAGCTTCACAGCAACATTGCTCAGGAGTGTCTGCGAATGTGGCTGTCTCCAAGTTCCACCTCTCTCTTTCCCCCCTTGTAGATCTTGGGAAATTATTCTATGAACCTTTGTCCATCTGTAGTCTGGTAATTTGTTCCTTTTCAAAATGTCATGTTTGTAATGTGTTTTGGAACATAATTTGATGAAAGGTGATGATATGGGAATTCTTTTTTTTTTTTTAAAGGCGGAAGAGGCGAAATTTCAACAAGCAAGCCACAGAAATCCTGAACGAGTATTTTTACTCCCATCTCAGCAACCCCTACCCCAGTGAGGAAGCCAAAGAGGAGCTAGCCAAAAAATGCGGCATCACAGTCTCACAGGTGAGGTCTGAGAGGCTGTGTATTTTCAAATAAGCAGGGAATCTGTGGCCAATGAGAAGCCAGAAAGACTGTTTTAAGAAACTTAGACCCAAATTTCCTTTATGTACCAAGGCTGCTAACTTTCAGGTCGATGCAGAAATCCTGCGCCAGAGCCCAGTGCTTAAAGCTCAAGCACACGGTTTCATAGAGTGACTTTAACGCTGACTCTCTGCACTGGACTGCAATATGCAAATTACCCAGTATGCAAAAAGTCAGCATTAAACTGAGAGAGCAAGCCAAACACATGCACACAGAAATCAGCGCAAGTTTCGCATGCTGTCCTGATCCCCCACCCGCCCGATGATAAATTCCCTGGTGGCCCAGTGACCCTGATCCTCCCACTCACCCAGTACCTCCCACTCACCCAGTAAAAAAAAAAAAAATCTGCGGTGGCCCAGCGGCCCCGATTTCCACCTCCCTCCTATCCACCCAATAAAAAGCCCTGGTGGTCCCTGATCGCATCCACACAATAACACAATCCATGGTGGCCTCAGACCCCCCCGTCCTCTTCCCGGTACCTTTAATCTTGAGCGGGCGCATTTTCCACATACTCCTGACCCTGCACTGCCATCTTGAATAATGACTGCGCCTGGCCTCCACACGGTGCCTCCTGGGATGTACCGTGCAGGGCCAGGTGCCACCATTTTTCAAGATAGTGACGCAGGGGTGGGAATGTGTGGTAATGCTCCCACTCCAGATTAAAGGTACCGGGGCGGTTGGGGGCCAACCCATGTTTTTTGTTATTGGGTGGATGGGATTAGGGCCTATGGGCCACCAGGAATCTTTTTATTGGGTGGGTGGGGGATTGGAACCGGTGGGTTACCTGGGATTTCATTTCTTGGGGGGGGGGGGGGGCTGGTGTCGGTGTCAGAGGAGGACACCGGCCCCCTGATTCTGATGGTACTGGGGGCTTTTTCCGATGCCTGGATAATCAGAGGTGAAGTATCAAACCACCTCAGATGATACTTTTGCTCCCAGCTGGATCTTCACGCCTGCCCGATGCTGGCATGAAGATCCAGCATTATAAGATATGCCATACTGGGTCAGACCAAGGTCCATCAAGCCCAGTATTCTGTTTCCAACAGTGGCCAATCTAGGTCATACGTACCTAGCAGTTTCCCCAAGGGACACAGGTTCCACAATGCTTGTATTGGTTCAAGCATTGATATCCTGGGTCCCTTCTTAATAATGGTTTATGGACCTTTCCTCCAGGAACTTGTCCAAACCTTTTTTAAACCCAGCTACACTAACAGCCTTTACTACATCCTCCGGTAACAAATTCCAGAGTTTGATTACACGTTGAGTGAAAAAATATTTTCTTTTATTAGTCTTAAATAGTTTACCCTGTAGCTTCATTGCATGTCCCCTAGTCTTTCTATATTCTGATAAGGTAAACAATCGATCTACGTTTACCCGTTCCACTCCGTTCATTAATTTATAGACTTCTATCATATCTCCCCTAAAAACCAGTGTAAAAAACTGCATTAATTTCAGCACAGTTTTTAACATCGAGCGCAATTACTTATACAACGATTTGATTGCCAAGTGTGTTGAGTGTGTTGCAGTTTAGTGCTGCTGTTTTTTTAGTGTTTTTCCGATGCTAGCTTGCTTTCTGCATCGGACAGCAAGCCTGGCGTGGGAATAGCAACAGAAAATGCCGTGCTAAGGTTGGCCTGTTTGATATTTAATGGAAAAATGTCAGCATCTGCCATTTGTAAAATGTATAGCTTGGCATATAGTGGGTATTTTGGCTTAATAATTCTAGCTATTGGATTGTTGTATATTTCCTATATTGTATATTGCCTATATTTCTTTACAGAGGAGTGCAAAGTGGTTGTGCTTGTGACATAGCGAGTCACATTTTACTTAAACAACAAAAAAAAAGAAAATATGACATGAGTACCAGGAGTTGCATCTTGTGCATTATGTATGGGCCTGTCTGCATGCAATACCCTTCCAAAGTGCCAGCAGAAGCGAGTCCAGTACATCCGTCCACCCCACCTGAGGCAGACTGAGAATCTTCATGGATGAGTAGTCACTGCTGTTTATCTCAAAGCAGGAATTTGGAGCTGTCAGACACTGGGAATCAAGTGATATACCTTCTTATCACTTTCAGACTCGGGGATCTCTCCATATGAAGCCTTTGTAATGGAAGTAGTGGCTGCATTGACTGTTATTGATAACTCACCATTCACATGCACAAGAACTGTGCAAGAGACACAGACATGTGTAAGGATGTGAAATGTCTATCCAGACAAAATGAGATGGGGCAGTCAAGGTACCCAAAGAGCAGCCTCCTCAATCTTCTTTTTTAGCATGATAATTTAGCCTCAAATTGGAATGCTACAAGATGCACAAGGATCCATGTTGAATGATGCTGAGAAGATCAAGAAAAAGTGGAAAGAATATGCAGAGTCGTCATACCATAAAAATCAAGTTGACCAACAGCCGTTTCAACCTGTACCTTATAATCAGAAGTCATTGGTGATGAAAGAAGAAGCAGCATTGAAAGCCTTATCAAAGAACAAAGCGCCGGGCATTGATGCCATTCCTATTGAAATATTACAGCAATGGGATGCAGCTGTTACTTTACTTACAAGGCTCAGCCAGGAAATTTGGAGGACAACATCTTGGCCAATTGACTGGAAACAATCTGTGTTTATACCAGTACTGAAGAAAGGTGATCCAACTGACTGTGGAAATTATCGCACAATTGCTCTGATCCCACATGCCAGCAAGATTCTACTCAAGACCATTCAGCAGAGACTACAACCATACCTAGAACTAGAACTGCCTGAAGCAAGCAAGGTTCAGGAAAGGGTGAGAAATGAGAGACATCATCGCAGATGTGATATGGATACTTGAAAAGACAAACTAATACTAAAATGATATTTATATGTGTATTACTGACTACAGTAAGCCTTTTGACTATGTAAATCAGAGAGACTCTGGGACACATTAAGAAGCATGGGTATGGAGATCACGTGATGCGGTGAGGACAGCAGACGTGTGCTGCATGTGCTCCGGTCCCCCGCGCCCTTAACTGGATAATTACTGGGCTTTGACCGACCCCACCTGGGTTGATTATTTGGGCAGACTTCCCCTGCTGCTATTGGCATCTGATTTCGGCGGATACCGCAGGGCTCCGGATGGCGGTTTCTACAAAAACGACGCGGCGGGAGAGGGAGCGAATGGCCTCTGCTCCCAAAATGGCCGACAGTAACACGCCGCGCTCCCCTTCCTCTCCGGCCTTCCTGGAGGAGGTCTCGGCCGCAGTTGCCGAGGCGCTATCCACGCAGTTCGCGGCACTCCATGAAAAAATGGATGCCCTCCAAAATTCGACGGGAGACTTGGGGGGCCGTGTCCGGGAGGCTGAGGAGCGGATCGGGAGAGCGGAGGATACGCTTGAGACCGCCTCCCAGGAGCTGAACACTCTGAAGGCCCAGGTACTTGCGCAGGCCGCCAAGATCGACGATCTCGAGAACAGATCGAGACGGAACAATCTCCGGCTGCTTGGGATCCCCGAAACGGTGGAGGATAGAGATCTTAAGCGGTATGTGGAGAACTTACTACCCCGGCTATTGGAGGGCGGTTTGGAGAGCGGCGAGTTGATGCTGGAGCGAGTCCATCGGGTGGGGAGTAGGAGAACCCGAGACTCCCGCCCGAGGATAGTCCTGGCTAAATTCCTCCACTATCCACAGAAGGAGGCGATTTTCAGAGCTGCACGCCAACGGAATGGATTTACCTGCGATAATTTCACCCTCCGGGTAGCCCAGGACTATTCAGCTTCTCTCGGCCAGCGGCGCAGAGCGTACGCCCCTCTCTGCACCAAAACTGCTTGCTGCAACCATTAAATTCTCGGTGCAATATCCCGCCCGCCTGCATGTTTTTCATGGGGGAGCACATAGGGTGTTTGACTCGGCGGAGGAAGCTGCCACGTATGTGGAGAGCATTGTTCAGGTTGGGACCCCTTCTACTTCAAGTTCTTGAATGTACTGTGGCGGACTCCATGGACTCCACGTGGCGGGGACCGAGAGTGCCTCGAGACGTTTTTGTTCAGCCTAATGTTCCCTGCTGGTCCTTCGGGGCTGCTCTTGGACTAGAAGGGGATGAGGGCTACAGTGCCCTAAATACAGACGCTTGGTGAAATGTGTGAGGTTGGAGTGGAGGGCCTAGCAGCATTGAGGGAGAGTTGGCCCCATCTCGGTTTAGGGTCTTGGCCTGCTCCCCCTCCCCCCCCTCCCGTTTGGGTATGGGGTGAGTGGATACTCCTTGTGATCACTACTATGAGTGCCTGAGAAAGGAAGAAAGAAATTATTGTTAATGTACTGTTATTTTAATTAATTGTTCCAGTACTGTTGTAGTAGATGGGGCTTGTGGCTCTGGGATCAGTTGGGGGAGGTGGGTGAGGGAAGCGGGATATCGGGTTGGGTATGGGATGGGGGGGGGAATCTTTGAATACTGGGTTGGGGGTGGCGTGTGACTGGGGTAGAGAGAGGGACCATTAGAATAGAGAAGGGTGAGCGAATGGAGGGACGGAAGTGGGGTTAAGAGGGAAAAGCGCATAGGAGGATATAGGAAGGTAGGGGTGGCGGTTTAGTTGTTAGCTGCGTATCCTTAGTGGGTGGGGGGTCTTGGGATCCTGATTTGAGTACGGCCCCAGGAGGGGGTGGGGGTTTATTAGTGGGAAGGGGAGGTTCTTGTCCCCCATCTTAATACCGCCCTCCCCTAGATAAGGGGAAAGAAGTGGGGAAAGAAAAGCAGGGAAGTGCTCCTCCTCAGCTACCCTTGATAACTTGAGTGCTAGTTGGGATTGGCTCCTTATGTCATCCTAACCAGGAGGTAGCAACGGGGATAGCTGGCACGATGTGAACTGGTAGTAAGTAAAATGGCTTAATAACGGTGTCCGAGACCTCCCTTGGGTGCATTGGCGGGTATTGTTCTAGGTTTCTCGGTTCCTGCCTGGTGGGTAATGTTAACCGCAAGATGACAAGAGGAGAAGCTAACAAGAGATATATGCTGTATAAAGTGATTATGTGTTCCCTCCCCCAGGCTTATACGTGATGTGCGGCACTGTACGTTGGACACTATGGAAGCTTCTGACGCAGTCATGGGGTGTCCAAGGTGATAGTGGGGTGCTGTACGCCGCAGGTACCTGGTAGGTGTTATATGCAGTACTTCGACGGTTTTAGACGTCGGCCCTAGTGGTGGGATCTTTGACACCCCATGGCTGCGATATGGACTAGGAGTGGTGCCTACTTGGTTGCTATCACGCTATCACGCTACAGCGACTGCGGTGGTGAGGTTGGCGGGCGCCGCTCCTTATTGGTCTTGCGATGTGCAGTGCCGTACAGGGCGTTGTCTCAGTGGATCATATGGGGGATTTCCTCCGTGGGGGTTCGCTGAGATATGCCTGCAATGTGGTCCGGAGATGGGGTTTATACCTTTTCTGTGGAATACTATGTCTGATTGTTTTGTACTGACTGTGTCCTGGGGGTTGGGGAAGGGGAAGAGGGAACAGTTTTATTGCCTGTGTTCCTGGACCCGACCCGCGCCCCATTATTGGGGGTCCGAGCTGTCTTTCAGCCCGAGACCGTTTGTATCAGGGGCGCGGGGGACTGGTCGCATCTTAGTGATCTTTATAGGTAGTTTACGCTGCCTAGGGGTGGTGCAGTGGCTGATGTGGTGTCACTTGGTGACTGGGGAGGGGGGGGGAGGGGGGATGGGGGGATGAGTTTGGGGAGACATGGTCATGCCCGTGCGGGGAAGCCTCACCTAGGAATGTGCCATTTTGAATGTGAGTGGGGAGGGCCCCAGGCTGGGGGGGCTCTCTCTGGAATAAGAAAGTGTTTACCGTTGGAATACTTCACCCCAGCTGTTGTGCACTGAGGTGTATTTCCTGGAATGTGTGTGGTTTGGGGAGCCCACTGAAGCGTTCAAAGGTGTTACAGGCACTAGCCCGACATAAGGTAGATATAGCTATGCTCCAAGAGACGCACCAGCCCGCTACAGAGCATAATAAATTGAAGAGAATGTGGGTAGGCCAGGTTTTCGGAGCTCCGGCTTCGGGAAAGAAAGGTGGAATTGTTATATTGATTCATAAGCGCATAAGGTTCGATAGCATTCGGTTAATTTGTGACCCCACGGGGCGTTTCTTACTCCTGCATGGAATGTTGGAGGGACAATTGGTAACCTTGGGGAACCTCTATTCGCCTAATGTTCTCGACCAGGGTTTATATGCTAGTTTGCTCTCTAAAATGGAGCTATTACCAGAGGCTCCGATCATTTTGGGGGGTGATTTTAACGGAGTGATGGATGTGGACTTGGATACCACGGCTGGGGGGTCTAGAGAACGACGACAGTCTACCCGGGCAATACAGCGGTTGTGCGCAAACGTGGGGTTGGTGGACCCTTGGCGGTTGTTACATCCTTCGGAAAAGGATTTCACGCACCAATCGCGAGCTCATGGATCCTCGGCACGTATAGACTATTTGCTGGTGACGAGTGCCTTGTTTGCCGCAGTCCAGGATGCTCGGATAGGGCCGGGGGAGATTTCCGATCATGCGCTAATCTGGTTGGATCTTCAATGGGGAGTAGTGCAAACCGAAAACACGCCTATGGAGATTCCCCTTAGAGCTTTACCATGATACTCAGTTTCGCGTTTTTCTGCGCCAGCGGTGGCAGGAGTTTGAATCAGATCATAGAAAACATTCAGACGATCCGGAGTTGGTCTGGGAGACGGCCAAGGTGGTTCTACGGGGTGACATCATAGGTTTTCAGGCCCGAAAACGGAGACTGCTGTCTGAGCGTATCATACGGCTGGAGAAGGAGGTTACCATATTGCGTCGACTCTGTGCCCGCAATGCATCTGCTGCGAATAGGAGACAGCTCTTGGAGACTCAGGTGTTATTGAATGAGATTTTGCATCAACGAGCAAAAAAATCCGTCTTATATTATCGGTATCGGTTGTACACCAGGGAGATAAGCCGGGGAAAATGCTGGCTCGGTGTCTACGGGGCCCCCGGGGATCCCGCTTAGTTTCAGCTTTAAGGGATGACCAGGGTCGGCTGTATAGGACTAGTCCTCAAATTGCCGAGGTCTTTAAATCCTTTATTCAGAAACTTTATTCCGCGGGAGCCGGATTTTCCTCAGGAGCGGCGAGATTACTTTGCCACCCTGCCTCTCCCTCAATTAAACATGGCGCAAAGGGAACAGTTGGATTTGCCAATTACGGTGAGTGAAGTGCAGGCCGTTATCTCTAAGGCGAGTTGCTATAAATCCCCGGGCCCCGATGGGTTGGGGGTGGAGGTTTATAAGATTCTAAATGACCTGGTCTCTCCGGCCCTCCTGGCCGTGCATACCCAGAGAGTGGCTCAGGGCTTTTTTCGGTGGGGTGATAACCAGGCCTATGTTACATTACTACCGAAGCCAGGGAAGGACCCGCTATGTGCTGCGTCTTATCGCCCGATTTCATTGCTCAATTTTGATCTTAAATTGTTAGCGAAGATTCTGGCAGAGCGCTTGGCTGGGGTCCTGGGCCAACTGGTTCATGAGTCACAGGTCGGCTTTGTGCGGCAACGCTATGCCGTATGCAATCTGAGGCGGATAGTGGCATCCTTGGAATGGGCACGAAGAAGGGCCCAATCGACGTTACTTATAAGTTTTGATGCCGAGAGAAAGCCTTCGATAGGGTTAGTTGGGCCTATTTGGAGGACCTCCTTCCGCGTTATGGCCTGGGGGAGTCTTTCTGTAATATGGTGAAATGTTTATACGCAGACCCCAGGGCAGCGATCTTATGTAATGGGTTGCTTTCGGAGACTTTCCCCCTCAGGAGAGGAACGAGGCAGGGTTGTCCCTTGTCCCCCCTCCTTTTTGTTCTATCCCTGGACCCGCTTATACGTCGACTGGAGCAATCTCGTGAGATCTCAGGCATAGCAATGGGTAGACAGGTCTTTAAACTGGCTGCCTTTGCAGACGACCTTCTCGTTCATCTATCTAATCCCCAGGGGTCATTGCTGGCGCTCTTACAGGAATTTCAGGCCTTTGGTCGCTTTGCGGGCTTTACCATTAATCAGGAGAAATCTGAGGTGCTGGATGTTTTGGGAGATGTTCGGGCAGCGTGGCAAGGTGTGTTTCCTCTTAGATGGGCGGAGGGCTCCTTTATATATTTGGGGATTATTCTGACGCCCGGAGTGGCGCAGCTCTATGCGGCAAATTTGCGTCGAGTGCTGGATAAATTGCGGGGCCAGTTCCAATCGTGGGGACCCCTCCCCCTGTCGCTATCAGGCAGAATAGCGGCGATTAAAATGGTAATTCTCCCTCAAATTCTTTACTGGCTCCAAACTCTCCCGGTTTGGGTCTTACGGCAGGATTTAAGGCGCCTTGAAGGCATGTTGAAAGGTTTTTTATGGCAGGGGGCGAGAGCCCGCATTCCATGCGTGCGGCTGAAGGGGAGATGGAGGCAGGGGGGTATGGGGTTGCCTGATTTGGAGAACTATGCGATGGCCTGTCAGGCTCGGCACTTGGGGGATTGGCTGGGTGGGACGGAGATTTTTACGCCGCTGCGAGTGGAGGAGTCATGTGCTGCCCCCTATTCCTTGTTGGCTATTCTACATCTTGAAGATCGCCTGCTTCCGAGTTATATTACTGATAGTGTACTGCTTGGAGCCGTTCGGAAGACTTGGCGACAGCTTAACCGTTACTGGAAGGGGAATTGGAAAATTTCCAGTTGGCTTCCCTTCCAGGGGAACATTAACTTTACACCGGGCACGGAGAATGCCGTTTTAAGGGCATGGGCGACGAAGGGGATACGCACTATTGGGCATGTGGTGGACACTGAAGGCAGGTGTAAGCCCTTTCAAACGCTTAGAGTCGAATATGGACTGACCTCCGCACACCCGCTCTCCTATTTGCAGCTTTCCCACTATGTGACTTCGTTGGCTGCCGGGGAGCTCCATGCAGATCGCTCGGCGCAGATCATTGCATTTTTCGACCTGGGGGGAGACTTTCTGCCGTCCATTCGTCGCTTAAGATTACGGTTAGATGACTTTCGGCAGGTACCCGACTACAGGCCGGTGGAACTCGCTTGGGCCATAGAGTTGCAGCGTGAGGTCCCCCGGGTACGGTTATCCAGGGCCTCCGGCGTATGGTCTATTTAGCAGAGGGAGTGCGATGGCGAGAAATACACTTTAAATCGCTGACACGTGTATACTTCTCCCCACGGAGGGCCTTTCGTAGCCATCTGACGGCGGATGGCAGCTGCCCAAGGTGTTCGACACCAATGGCGACTCTTTTGCATATGTGGTGGAGTTGCCGGCGAATCCGTTCTTATTGGTCACGGATTTCTGCGTATATGCAGGGCTTGTTGGGGCAGCGGGTGACTTGGGACGCCTTCTTTGTAACGCTGGATTGCCTGGCGCTTACCTCGCCCAAAGGTAAATGGGGGAGGTTGTTGGTGCGTAAGGCCTGCCTGATAGCTAAGGGACCTTTGCTTCGCCGATGGCGGGAATGTGATCCGCCCTCCTACTGGGAATGGCGGAATAATTTTCATCAAGTAATGCTGGCTGAGTGTTGGAGCGCTCGAGGTAGGCCCGCGAGGTGGCTTGCCTTTCAGTCATTGTGGGATCCTTATATTCAGCGGTTGGGCTCCCGTAGTCGTAATGAGGTGTTGCAATGGGCGACTCTGCCGTATGAGAATGTTGGAGTGGGTGATTAGCGGTTAATGTGTGTGGCATGCTAGTTTGCTCCCTGGGGGGGGCTCCCGGTTTGGGTTTGGCCATGTCTCGGGGAGGGGGGGAGGGGAGGGGAGGAGGGTGGGGGGGAGGGGGGGGAGGAGGGGAGGGGGGTAAGGGGAGGAAGTTTGGTTTCTTTACAGTGTAAAATTAACACCACCTCTCTGGACTCCTTTCATTCCCCTGTTGTGGGGATCAGAAATCCACCCCGCTTGGGGACTGCTGTACTGTTTGTTTCTTGCTGTGTTGAGTTGGTGTTTAAAATAAAGTTTTGAAAAAAAAAAAAAAAAGAAGCATGGGTATACCAGAAGACGTGATCGTTCTCTTGCACAACCTTTACATTGATCAAGAAGGAAGAGTTTGAACGGAACAAGGAGAAACAGAATGGTTTTAAAACGGCAAAGGTGTACAACAAAGCTGCTTACTTTCTTCCTACCTGTTTAATTTATATGCAGAACAAATCATCAGAGAAGCAAGACTGTATGAAGACAACTGATGTATAAAGATTGGTTGAAGACTCATCAACAACCTTCGCTATGCTGATGATACCACATTACTGGCTGAAAGTGAAGATGATCTGAAACATTTGCTTCTCGAGATCAAGGAACATAGTCTTAAAATGGGCCTGCACCTTAACATAAAGAAGACAAAGATCCTGACAATTGGCAAAATCAATAAGTTCATCATTGATGAGAAGAAATTGAAATAGTGGACAACTTTAACCTACTTGGATCAACAATCAATAAAGAAACGGTAAGCAGTCAAGAAAGCCGATGATGCATTGCTCTTGGCAAAATGCTATGAAGGACCTAGACAAGATTCTCAAGAGCAAATGTCTCTCTCCATACAAAGATTTGACTTGTCCAAGCCATGGTATTTTCAATAACATCATATGGATGCAAAAGTTGGACAGTGAAAAAGATAGTCAGGAAGAAAATTGATGCCTTTGAATTATGGTGCTGACGATGAATACTGTGTATACCATGGCCTGCTCAAAGAACAAACCAGTTAGTACTAGAGGAGATGAAACCTAAGCTTTCTTTAGAAGCTCAGATGACAAGACTTCTACTTTCATACTTTGGGCACATCATGCGAAGAGAGAGAGATCATTAGAGAAAGACATCATGCTTGGCAAGGTTGAAGGTCAACGTAAAAGAGGAAGGCCAACAATGAGATGGATCGATACAATAATAGCAACTATGGGTGCCACTTTATCAATAATGAGCCGCCTGACTGAAGACAACAAAGTTTCAGTCAACTCTCCAGAGAGTTGTCATGAGTCGACACTGACTCGACGGCACCTAGCAACAACAACGTGAGTGAATGCAGTCTTTAAAATGTGTGGGAAAAATTATTTTGATTAGAGTATCATCTGACTGCACATCCAATGCCTGTGCATACCTAATCAGCATGGCATGACTGGTTAGTTGATGGCAAAGCAGTTTCAGTGCAGTCCCGGTTGGGATGTAGAACACAGAATGGATTAAGGCGAACCATTTTATTTCAGACATTTAATCTACAAAATAGATCCAGAATATTATTGCCAAAGTGTTGGATGGTTTTTCCAGCGACCGGTTTAGGTGATCTTCAGTGCTTGCTTCTGTGTTCCCCTTTTAGTGCTGCATTTATGACAGAGACCTGGGTTGTGCTGTGGTAGCAGGTGGCTCTGTCTGGCCAAGTACTCCCTCCAGCATGTCAGTACAGCCAAACCAGAAGTATTGCACTGTCTGTGTTGTACGGACAATCCTCTTGTAAGCCAAAATAATATCTGACATTATTAGCTGGTGCAAAAGCTTTGGCTGTGTGTCCTAAGAATTTGATTTTCTCTTTCTTGGATCCTGATAAGACCAATCAGATGGTCACTACTTCTGCACAGTCTTCATGCTATGACTGAAGAGGGAAAATCTCGGGCCAGCCTGATTCGTATTTTGCATGATGTAGAAATTTGTTTGCGTCCCTCAGGAATGGGGATAGCATTATGCTTTGCAGTCTTTCAGTGCTGTTACTCAGAGTCACCATCGGAAGCTGCTCTTCTCTGTGAGAACAGTAATCTCCATGGGAGCCAGGGGCATGGGATGTATCGTGCTACAACATCACTGCCTGTGTTTTTTGCTGCAGTAATGTACTCAGGATAGTTCCTTCCATTGGCTGTATGTAAGGCTCTTTAGAAAGCTTTATTAACAAGAGATTCCTGGTAGCACCAGTACATACGTGTGTATAAAGAGTCAGCGAGACCTTTTGGGGAATGGTCATAGCTGCAAGTATAGGAGTGTCTTTATAATGATCCCGAGTGAATTAAGGATAGGTTTTGATGATCATGTCAGCAAAATAGCCAGCTGGCTTTACACAGCTTCATGTGAGTATTGGCAGGTCTAAGTGTGCTGTTACTTTGGATTGCATTGGAGTGTAGATGCTAGCTCAGTAGACTATTCGTCTGACCCAGCATGGCACATCTTATGTTCTTATGCTTTACTACTACTGCTGCTACTTTAAGTCAATTTGATATGGATGCAGAGAGGATTATAATTTAATTTGTTTTATCCTGCCCAGGGTTCTTTCCTGAATTTGACATTGTAAAAAGCGATAGCTACCAATAAACCCCATATCAACATATCATTAACAGCTTTCAGAAAAAAAGATTTTTTTGTCGGTCCTATTCATTCACTAGTCCCTTTTATCATAAAAAGTGAACCATGTGTTTTTGTCTTTGTAATTTGAGATTGCTCTAGATGCACACGAGAAAGGTCTTGTGAAAGATGCACCACCATAACTACTTTGTTATGGAAGTGTCACAGACTGCCTTCCTTTTACCATTAAATAAAAGGTCATAGAGCCGGGCCTGTAGCACCCGGAATGCTCTGAGGCATGCTGTCCTGTGAATCAGTCCTACTGCTTTGTAAGAAAGATACTGGCAAGGTTCTGGGCCAGGTGCAAAATAGAAAAGGTTTCTGTTTTAATTGCCCTTGTATACTCGTAAGGTGTTCTCTGAATCCTCTCTGCCTTTCCTTTTCAAGGTAAATGGGTTATTTACAGACTCTGACATCGTAATTTGGTCATTATAAGAATTCTGCCCAAAAGAACTCACTAACTACCACTCAGAGACCGACAATGCGAAGAGAAACTACCACACCAAAATCATCACGACAGCTATAAACAAACCTCGAGAACTCTTCCAAATTGCCAAAAAACTGACTAAGGCACCAACCACTTCCGATCAACTCCCAGATATCCCCTCAGATCTTCTGGCACGACAATACAAACAATTCCAAAAACCTCACCTCTGTGCTACGGCCGCAAAGACAAATCCTCATACCTCAATGAACACAACCTGGAGTACATTCAATGAAACCTCAAAAGAAGAGATCTCTTCCATCATCTCCTGTCTGAATACTACTACCTCCCCGCTGGACCCTTGCCCTACGGAATGGATAAAGAAGACAAAAGAAGACCTGAGTGCTCCATTAACCCACATCATAAACGAATCGTTTAAACAAGGATACATACCAGACGCTCTCAAGACGTCAATCATTCGACCAACAATAAAAAAGAACAACCTGGACCCACTAGACCCCACCTCCTACAGACCAGTTGCAAGCCTTCCCCTTACCACCAAGATAATGGAAAAGATAGTCCAGCATCAGCTTCAAGATCACCTGGACATCAATGACATACTTGATCCGCAGAAACATGGATTCCGGCCACTTCATGGAGTTGAGACCCTCATGACCATTCTAATGAACACCCTCATCATTGGAACCCAAGAGAAACAATCCGGATACATCCTGATCTTTCTAGATATATCAGCGGCCTTTGACACAATCTCCCACGAAATCCTCATAAGCAGACTACAATCAATTGGAATCAAAGATACTGTACTTCAATGGTTCAGATCCTATTTAACCAACAGACAGCAACGAATCCGCACCCTCTCCAAAACCTCGACCCCCTACCAACAACACCAAGGAGTACCCCAAGGGTCCACCCTGTCAGCCATGCTATTCAATATATACCTCCGTCCACTATGCTCAATCATTCGCACACACAACATCAACTTCCACATATACGCCGACGACATAATGCTCTACGCACCGATTACAACCACCAATCCAAGAAACGACCAGCTATCAGCCTGCTTCAACGACGTAGCCAACTGGCTACAAGAGAACAATTTATCCATCAACATGAAGAAAACCGAAGCCCTTATAGTAACAAAAGAACATGGCTTCAAACCACCTACCCACTTCAACATAGGAACCACGCAAATCCAAATCCGGCCCCAAATAAGGTATCTAGGCGTTATCATTGACCAGGCCCTCACCTTTAAACAACAAATCAACAAAACTGCCGGGACAATATTCCACAAAGCTAAAACTGTGCAACGTCTCCGACCCCTTCTGGAACCCCACAACTTCAGGACAGTAATGCAAGCGGTAACACTGCCTCATCTGGACTTCTGCAACATAATCTACCATGGACTACCTGCCTCACACACCAACCCCCTCCGAACTGCTTTAAATACCACAGCAAGGATTATTCAGAATGCGAAAAAACGGGATCACATCACCCCAATCCTAAGGGACCTCCACTTCCTGCCAGTTCCAGCGAGAGTCAAGTACAAAGCTATCCTACTCATCCACAAGACTATCCACCAAACACGGAACACCTCACTCCACCACCTTCTGCCTCGCCCATCTCACAACAGATCAACCAGACAATCCTCCAACAACTCCATTGTCGTCCCCCACAAAAGAACCAAGTCCACACAACGGACCTGCAACAGAGCTTTCGAACTTTATGCCCCATCCCTCTGGAACTCTCTACCAAACCACATCAGAAACAACGCTGACATCACATCATTCAAGAAACAGCTGAAAACAATACTATTCCGTGAACACCTTTGAACAGAATTGCCATCCTATCCTCACAATCTAATACCTAGATACAGCAGAAGTGTACATGTCTATGTCCGCCCAAATCTTTAATTGTTGTCCCTGGTGATGGCCCCACCCTGTAAATTACTACCCCCCCCCCCCCTCATGTTATATGTTTCACCGCTTTGACCCGGTGAAAAGCGGTATATAAATGCAGTTAAATAAATAAATAAATAAATAAGATGCTGTGTTAATGTCTGTGATCTCCAGAGCTGCCGTACAGCAACTTTGGAACATTGTTACCTGGTTCTGATGTTTTCACAGCCTGCATAAAACCCAGTGTTCTCTAGAATTACTATAGATATTAAAATGCTGTGGTGAAGATTAAACAAAAGGGGGCATTTGAGAGTGATCAGATTCTTCCATGTACTTTTTCTTTTATATATGTAAGCCTCCTAGAATCATTTTTTCCAGAATAAGTGGTAGAAAATGTCAAATTAAATGAAATAAGTTTGGGAGATTCTTTTGTGGCCATACAAAACAAGAGGATTTGTAGCTTTTTCCATCCATCAAAAGAGCAGGATTATATTAGGAAACCTTTGACTCCTTTGGTATTCTAGCATCTGGAATGGCATGGAGTAACGTCTTTGCCTTGCTGTCGATACAGTATAAGAGTATATCAACAAGCACACAAAGAGAAGGCTTGTCTCAGGTTTCTCTTAATGGATTATATCTTGTCCAGAATAGAGTGCTCAAGCTGCTATGTGGGTCTAGGCTTTCAAGAAAGCGTCACCACTTTATGCTGCAAAACAATCGTACTTAGACAATTGTCTAATCCTCTGTATTCCCACTCAGAGTCTGCGTTCATCGCAACTCACATAAATATGAGCTGACCTGCCATTGTGCGTTTGCAACCCGAGCTGCTTCGGTTTGGGATGCCCTTTGGATTTACTTTCAACAGCAGCATTAATTTAAAACGTTTAAGAAGAAGCTGAAGACCCTTATTTTTGAGAGGGCCTGTGAGGGGAGACTCTGGGGTGGACTGGAGGTGTGACTTTTCTGCAGATTAGATGTTTTTCTAAGTAATCATTTTTTTCTTTTTAAACTTACATGCCTTATGTGTTTGATTTTTTTCTGTGTTTTAAGCGTTGTACACCACTTTTGATAGGCCTGTTTACCTGAAGGGCAGTATAGAAAGTACACGGAAATAAATAAAAGGGCCTCCTTAGAATCATTGACACCAGGCGCAGTCACACTTTTTGGCACCCCTGGGAAGAGAGGCTAGGGCCTTGGATTCTACCAGCTCTTCATGGGCATGAGCGATGAGTTTGCGGACTTAAGAAATGTGGAAAATACATTGTCTGAGTGACATGATATTTTCGATATGACATCGAGATCGTCTTCCTTGTGTATTGACACTCAGAGACACTCATAACTATGGGTCTCAGACTTACAGCTCAGCATATAGGAGCAGTGCATTGCCAGGCCATGCTGTGGAGAGAATCTCTACAGAGAAAAGATGCAAGAGGCTAAAACCATGATCAAGCAGCACAGTGCTGCCCTCAAAACCCTCTCCAGGTACCAAATTGTCCTCTGAGAGTTCATTACCTATATTCCCTGTACCAGAGATACTTCGTCAAGAACTCCCAGCCCTTTGGGCCGCCAATGTGATCGAGCCTGTTACACCAGGGCAGGAAGGGCTGGGATTTTACTTGAGGTATTTCCTGACAAGAAAATAGGGGGTTGCTGTCCCATCTTGGATCAAGGGATCTGAACATATACCTGATTTGTGAAAAGTTCAGAATGGTTTCCCTTGGCACCATGCTTTTTATTCTTCAAAAAGAGGACTGATCATATTCTCTGGACCCAAAAGATGCTTACAGCCACATTCATATACATCCCAGTTACAGGAAGTATCTGTGCTTCGTTGTAGGAAAACGTCAATACCAGTACTGACTACTGCCTTTTTGGCCTTGCGTCCAATCCTCATATGTTCACCAAATACCTTGCAGTAGTCCGAGCATGTCTACACAGACTGGGCATTCATGTGTTTCCCTGCTTGGATGATGGGCTGGTCAAGAACACCACTCAAGAAGGAATCCAAGAATCCGTATGCATTACCATCCAGGTGTAGGAGCTACTAGGGTTCTTCATCAACTCCCCAAGTGAAGCTTGAGCCCATCACACTAGTTGGAATTCCCTGGAGCTCTGACACTCGGGCAAAAGACTTTCTCCTACTAGACCGACCCACCTGCTGGTGGTGATTGTGGACATCATAAAGAAAAACATGTTCAGAATATTGGGCCACATAGCATATGCCAACATGAAACAGTCTGTGAGCATGGAGTGGATGCAGTCCACTTAAAATCTCACTGATGTAGTGTCCGTCATTACTCCCCTCTGGGCCTCCCTGTCCTGATGGATGATTGATTCCAAGCTGGCTAAAAGTTTCTCTTTTCAACTTTCTCCCTACCAAAAATTGTTCATGACAGATGTGTCAAAACTGGGTTGGGGTTTTACACGATGCAAGTTTCCACATTAGGCACCACCACCCAGGAAAAAGATTTAGGTGTCATTGTGGATAATATGTTGAAACCCCTCGCCCAGTGTACAGCAGTGGCCATGAAGGCAAATAGAATGCTAGGAATCATAAGTAAAGGAATGGAAAATAAAACAAAGTATCTATATCCATTTTATAATGCCTCTTTATTGTTCCATGGTGCAACCACACTTTGAATATTGTGTGCAATTCGAGTCACCATTTTTTAAAAATGATATAGCAGAATTAGAAAAAGTACAGAGAAGAACCACCAAAATGGTAAAGGGGGATAGAAAGATACCCCTATGAGGAAAGATTTAAAAGGTTAGGGCTTTTCAATTTGGAAAAGAGACGGCTGAGGGGAGATATGATAGAGGTCTATAAATTAATGAATGGAATGGAACGGGTAAACGTAGATGGGTTGTTTACTTCTTCAAAAAGTAGAAAGACTAGGGAAAATGCAATGAAGCTACAACGTAACCCATTTAAGACTAACAAATGAAAATATTTTTTCACTCAATGCATAATCAAACTCTGGAATTCATTACTGGAGGATGTAGTAAAAGCTGTTAGTGTAGCTGGGTTTAAAAAAGGTTTGGACAAGTTGCTGGAGGAAAGGTCCATAAACCATTATTAGAGAGGACCAAGGACATACACTGCTTGCCCTGGGACGAGTATTGTAGAATCCGTGTGCCTTTTTATTTATTTTATCTATTTATTTAACCAGTTTTCTATACCGCCGTATCCTTCAATCAAAGCAGTTTACATCATGTAATCACTACAAACAGGTACTGAATACATTCCCTTGTCTCCAAAGAGCTCACAATCTATGTGGACTTGAGGCAATGGAGAGTTATGTGGCTTGCCCAAGGCTGCAAAGAGTACCTTTAAGACTAGAAACCCTAGTCCCTCCAGCCTGAGATGGCTGTCCCCAGGTGGGACTTGAACCCCCAGCCCTCTGGCCTGAGGTACCATGTCCAAACCACTCCTCCAGGTACCTGTGACCTGCATTGGCCACTGTTGGAAACAGAATATTGGGCTTGATGACCCTTATGGCATTTCTTATGTTCTTATGTCATCCCAGGAGAATTCCTCTCAGATCAGTTTCTTGAAACTGCTCTAAAGGCTTCAGCAATAGCATGGAGTTCCATAGTCATCCTAAATTCCTTCCTAAAGTGGTGTCTGAATTCTATTTTAATCAGTCAATAGTCCTTCCAGCATTTTTCCCAAGACCAAGATCTATCAGATCATAGTCCTCCAACTCTGGTCCTGGGGGGGGGCACCAAACCAGTAAAGTTTTTGGGATACCCCTAATGAATATGCATGAGATATATTTGCATGCACTGCCCCCATTGTATTCAGAATTATCTCATGCATATTCATTAGGGATGTCCCAAAAATATGACTGGTTTGGTGCCCTCCAGGTCTAGAGTTGGAAACCCCTGTATTAGACATTTCCTCGAGATAGAAGCTTTGCTGTTTCTAATTTATACCCTTGTGATTGCCAGAGCTGGACTATTATAACTCCCTGTATAATGGTCTGCTGCAAGCACATTTGCAACAACTACAACTAATTCAAAATGCTGTGATAAAATTGGTAGCATCAGGTAGACATTATGACCATGTGACTCCTCTGCTTTTGGCAGAGCACTGGTTACTCATCAATTTTAGAATTAAACTTAAGGTCCTGCTTTTAATTAGCCCCAATATCTATCTTATTCCTTCTACCATGTACACCGTCTTGCACTCTTAGATCCCAGAACCAGAATCTCCTAGTTCACCCTAAACCCAGTTAGGCATAGCTGGAGTCCAATTACCATGCTGCATTCAATGATAGCAACTCCCCATTTAACAAAGCACAGGGACTTGGAACAGCACATTTTGAATATAATTAAGGAGATTTAACTGCTGTTTCTCTGAAAGGACAGCTGGGAAACCGGCTGGTACTTTGGTGGATCTCTCTCTTTGCTTTAACAGATACCTAAGCTCCACGAACAGAACAATGGCTGGGAAAAATCATATCGCTAAAGCTGTTGCCCCCATTACAGCTTCTGCCTCTGTCCAGACAGAGGTCCCAATGACAGTTGAAGGACCGGTTCCATGTGCAGGGTGCCTGCATGCTGAAAGTCTGAGAAATACCAAAATGCTGGAACACCCTACCCCCCGACATTAGAGCCATTACCAATCTATATCAGTTCAGAAAGGCTCTCAAAACATACCTTTTCCGCCAATATTTCCCAGACAGCAACTGAACCAGATATCCCCTCCAAGAAATAACCCAATCTAGAAATGCCCGCACACTGCAGTGTAGATAGATTATGTATATAGTTAACCCAGTTATCCAAGTTTGTACTCCTGTTCAATGTAAAACCTGACAGTTTGTCGTAAATGGTCGTTTTGTTATGATGTAAACCGCGCTGATTCTAAATAGCGCGGTATATAAGAAACTGTAATAAATAAATAAAATAATAAAATAAAAGAAGTGGAGGAACTCAGAGAGGAGGTGGCGAGGCTGAGGAGCATTCAAGACAGTGAGAAGTTCATTGATGAGATGCTTCTTGCAGCAACCAAGCTCTCCAGCAGAGGAGAAGATGGGTGCCAACAGAATGACGAAGGTTGGACACAAGTCACCAAGGCCTGCAGAATCACTAATCCAACTTCTCCAGCCCTTGAATTGGAGAACCATTATGCAGCCCTGGAAGTGGAGGAGATGAAAGCATCCCTGGAAAGGGAAGAACCAGAGCTCAAGTACCCCAAAGTTGCAGAATCATTGACCACAAGGAAGCGAAGGGTAGTGGTGGTTGGTGACTCTCTTCTGAGGTGTACTGAGGAGTCCATCTACCGACCAGACTTGATGTCCAGAGAGGTATGCTGTCTGCCTGGTGCAAAAATCCAAGATGTTATGGAGAGTTTGCCGAGACTCATCAAGCCCACTGACTATTACCCAATGTTGCTAATCGATGTCGGAACAAATGATACTGCCAGCCAGGTATCCCTCTGAGCGTATCAAAAATGACTTCATGGCTCTGGGACAGAGGGTGAAGCAGTTAGGTGCACAGGTGGTGTTCTCTTCAATCCTCCCTGTTGAGGGTAAAGGCCAAGGCAGAAAGGCTCGCATCCTAGAGATGAATGCATGCCTGCGTGGATGGTGTCATTGAGAGCGTTTTGGTTTCCTAGACCATGGGATGCTGTTCCAAGGGTTGCAGAGCAAAAATGGCATCCATCTGTTCAAGAAAGGTTGACGTGTCTTCAGTAGTAGACTGGCTAATCTACAGAAGAGGGCTTTAAACTAAATTCGTTTGGGATGGGTGAAGAAAACCCCCAGGTAAGTGAAAGCCCCCAGGTAAGTGATACATTAAATACCTTTATGGAAATGGGTAACAGGGGTAACATATGGAAAGCAGTGTGTATAAATGCACGTAGCATGGGAAATAAGATCCCTGATGTTGAAGCTTTGGTGGGAGTGGCCAACTTGGATTTAGTGGCAGTTACAGAAACATGGTTCACAGAAAACCATGACTGGGATGTAATTATACCTGGCTATACTTTATTCAGAAAGGACAGGGCAGGAAGAAGGGGAGGAGGAGTGGCACTATATGTAAAAAATACTATTAAAGCTTTGGAATTACAGAGCTTAAAATGGAGAGAGGAGGCATTGTGGGTTAAACTAGAAAGAGGGAAAGAGAAATCTATTTGCATTGGCATGATATACAGACCTCCCTCACAAGAGGAAGAGGTGGACAGAGAGGTAATTGAAGACATACGCAGCATTGCTAGGAAAGGGGAAGTGCTACTGATAGGAGATTTCAATATGCCAGATGTTGATTGGCACATTCCTGCTGCAGTATCATCTAGAAGTAAAGAGATCCTGGATTCTCTACAGGGAGAACTATTCAAGCAATTGGTAACAGACCCCACACGTGAAGGGGCCATACTTTACTTGGTGCTTACCAATGGTGAAAGTGTTTCTGATGTTGTAGTGGGAGATCATTTTGCATCCAGTGATCACCCGATGGTGTGGTTCAGTATTAGGACTAGGGCTGTTAGAATCCATTCAAAGGTGAGGAAGACTAACTTTGCCAAGATGGGCCAATATCTTAGGGAGTCGTTAGCGGTATGGGAACAGCTGAGGGATGTAGAAAAACAGTGGGCAAAACTGAAAGGGGATATTTTAAGGGCAATGAACCTTTTTGTTAAAATGGTAAATAAAGGTAAAAGGAAAAGGAGACCGCTATGGCTTTCGAAAGAAGTAGCTGAAAAATTGAAGAAAAAGAGAGAGGCCTTCATGAAATACAAGAGATCACAGAGAGAGGAAGACAGGCATCTATATTTGGAAAAACATAGAGAAGCTAGCAAAGTAGTCAGGAAAGCAAAGATTCCAAAGAAGGAGGAAATAGCCAATGCAATAAAATGTGGGGAGAAGACATTTTTCAGATATGTTAGTGAGAAGAGGAAGGTCAAAAGTGGTATTGTCAGATTCAAGGGTGAAGGGGAGGAATATGTAGAAGTTGATGAGGATAAAGCGGAATTGCTTAACAAATATTTCTGTTCTGTGTTCACAGATGAAGAATCAGGAGCAGGACCTCAGAAAACACCCGCAAACAGGAACAGAAGCGAGGGACATCTTGAACAATTTTCAGAAGACTGTGTTTGTGAGAAACTAGCTCAGCTTAAACTAGACAAAGCGATGGGACCGGATGGGATACACCCTAGAATACTGAGGGAACTTGGGGACATTCTAGTTGCTCCACTGACTTACCTATTCAATGCCTCATTGGAGTCGGGATTGGTGCCAAAGGATTGGAGAGAGGCTCATGTGGTGCCTTTACACAAAAGCGGAAGTAAGGATGTGGTTGAAAACTACAGGCTGGTTAGTTTAACTTTGGTGGTGAGTAAATTATTGGAAACTCTTCCGAAAGAGAAAATAGTGAGGTTTCTGGAATTCAGCGGATTACAGGATCCGAGGCAGCATGGATTCACCAGAGGCAGGTCTTGTCAGACAAATCTGATTGATTTCTTTGACTGGGTGACCAGGGAGATGGACCGAGGGAGAGCCTTAGATGTGGTGTATTTAGATTTCAGTAAAGTCTTTGACACTGTTCCTCACAGGCGACTTATAAACAAACTGAGCACCCTAGGGATGGACCCTAAAGTTACTGCTTGGGTTAGAAATTGGTTGCGTGGGAGGCGACAGAGTACAGGTAAATGGAGCTCACTCTGAGGAGAAGGATGTTACCAGTGGTGTGCCCCAGGGATCGGTCCTTGGTCCGATTCTTTTTAACATCTTTTGTTAGTGATATAGCGGAAGGGCTGTCTGGTAAGGTTTGCCTCTTAGTGGATGATACCAAAATCTGCAATAGAATTGACACCCAGGAAGGTGTAGAAACATGAGGAGGGATCGAGCTAAGCTTGAAGAATGGTCTAGAATTTGGCAGCTGGGATTTAATGTTAAAAAATGTAAGGTCATGCATTTGGGCTGCAGCAATCCAAGGGAGCAATATAGTATAGGGGATGAAGTACTTTTGTCCACTAAAGAAGAGCGGGACCTAGGCGTGGTTGTGTCTGATGATCTTAAAGTAGCTAAACAGGTTGAAAAGGCGACACAAAAGCTAGAAGGATGTTTGGGTACATATGGAGAGCAATGGCTAGCAGAAAAAAGGAGGTGATAATGCCTCTGTATAAGTCTTTGGTGCGACCTCATTTGGAGTATGGTGTGCAATTCTGGAGCCCGCACCTTCAAAAGGATGTGAACAGGATGGAGTCGGTGCAGAGGGTGGCTACTAAAATGGTTAGTGGTCTTCATTATAAAGCATATGAGGACAGACTTAAGGATCTTAATATGTACACCTTAGAGGAAAGGCGAGATGGAGGTGATATGATTGAGATGTTTAAATACTTCCGTGACATAAATGTTCAGGGAGAGAGCCTCTTTCAATTGAAAGCAAGTTCTGCTACGAGGGGACATGGGATGAGGGTGATGGGGGATAGATTCAGGAGTGATATGTGGAAATATTTCTTTACGGAAAGAGTGATGGATCCGTGGAATAGTCTCCCAGTGGAGGTGGTAGAGACGAGGACAGTAACTGAATTCAAAAAAGCATGGGACCAACACAGAGGATCTCTAAAGGAAAAAAAGGGGACTGTTGTAGTTGTTGATATGGAAGGACAGACTAGATGTGGTCTTATTCTGTCATCATATTTCTATGTTTCTATGTAACTTGCACAAATGCATAGAAGAACCATTTCAAAAATATCTAGAAGCAGCTGGGAGAGGATCCTGCTTGGGGCTCCATCGATGACATCATCCATTTGACAGAACTTACCCTGCTGTTCATGGAGAACGCCTGCTACAGTTAAGTAACTCACTACCTTAAACATCTTTAGTCTGCTCTGTATCGTATTCATAGCTTATTACATTGGTATGCTGCCCATATGGCACTCTGATAAATATCTTTCTCCAGCTATCTGCAAGAATCTGTGATGAAGATCCAGTCTGTGAGTGTGACATCAGAAAAAGGATCTGAAAAAGGGCACCACTGCCACAGTGTTTGGAGTGATTAGCACAAATAGCATCCCTTTGAAATTGAAATAAAAATGGGACTTAAAGGAGGATCTTGCTCATTTGCTTTGTTTTAACTGCAAATTATTTTTCCTAATATATTTTTGCCAGTTTTGCTGCTTTGAAGGGAAATATTTTTGCATACAGTTCTGCCTGTGGAATTGTAACTTTTCTGAGCTTTTTTTGTGTGCGATGTACAGCAGCTATACCTCCCTTTTGACAAAACCTACAGAGCTTCAGGTGCTAGTTTCCCTTTGCAATAACAGAATACAGAACACGTAAATACATAAACCAATATAGCAGAGTACTAAGTATTCTCCATCCTGGAGCTATCCCACATGCTCTCACTGGAGAATTTAGAGGCCTTTTCGTGAAGGGTAACTTTCGGGCATGGGAAGAACAGGTGACAGTGTTCTCGGCCCTGGGATAATAATTCTTGTTTTTGATGGGTAAAACAATTCTTGCATGTGAAAACAGAAGACACAGGTTTGTACTATGTTCTGTAGTTCATACACAGCTGGCGGCATTAGCAGGCAGCTGTTCGGCATTTGATTATAGGGAGTACAAGGGAACACATACTAGGTACCACAATCTGTTTTCTCTCAGCAGGGCATGCAGTGAGAGACTTTTATTTCTTTTTATTTGTTTGCAGTTGTAATTAGTACCAAAGATGTTTCACACAGCATTGTCTTTTGTTTACTGACAGGTGAAAGAAAGAAAAGGGAAGTAAAGATTGAAATATAACCTATGTCTTCTCTTGAACTTACTGTAGGTATCAAACTGGTTTGGAAATAAGCGAATCCGGTACAAGAAGAACATAGGTAAATTTCAAGAGGAAGCCAATATTTATGCTGCGAAAACAGCAGTCACAGCTACAAACGTGTCAGGTCATGGAAGCCAAGCAAACTCACCCGCAACTCCCAATTCTGCTGGTTAGTTTTTGTTTTGTTTTTCGGTTGTTGTTAGTTTTTTATTTATTTTTTTTATGATTTTAGTATTTGGGGTTTTTCGTCTCTATAGTTTCACTTTTTTCTTTTCATATTTTTTTTCGCAATAATGTGATCATGGTGTGTTTTAAGTGTCTTTTAAGTTTATTTTGTTGTTTTGATTTGTTTTCTTTGTTTGGCTAGGCTTGTTTGGGGAGGGGGTTGATAGATGGGGCTGTAATTTGCATGTACATAAATTCTCTTATTCTATTCAGGTGAAGATCTGTGTGGAGGTGGGGCTAAAAGATGATAACGGGTGAGGATACATAAAGGATGGGTAGATAGGAGGAAAATGTATACCAAAGGATGTCGTCTTTGTGGCCCCTTTTAGAAAATGAAGACTGACAAAAAATAGTCAAGTTTTGCAGAAGGTGATCTGTTAATGAATTACCCTCTCTATCTGTAGTGTCAGTATTATGTTCTGTATAACTGTCATGGATCATCTTTATTACCAGAGCCTTTTGCCTGCTCACTGCACTTTAAAAAAAAAAAAAAAAAAAAAAAAAAAAAAGCCCAGCTGAGAGTTGTTGGTAACAAATACTTTGTAAAGTGGGTGCAGGCTGACCCTGGCTGTGGCTGTTTGGATACCTGTAGCACTTCCACCTGCATAAAAAACCAACATTACCATAAATATGTGTGTCAGATAAAACAAGGTATTTGGAACAGACCAAATCTTTAGAGTCAAATATTTATTTCTGATTTTTTTATGGCAATTGAAGTAAATTGTTTTCCTAAAAGTTTGTATTTTAAACATCTCCTGCTTGTCCCTATCTCTGCAAAACTGTAATTCAGGGGTCTGCTGTGCTGATCATTACCAGAAATGTGCCTCAGCCAGATACATATAAAACAGCGCCACATTACCTTTGTCATTGTGGAGCTGATTCCAGTGGCTGCACGAGGGTTTCTGCTACCCTAAGCAAACCCTCCATGCCACCACCCCAAGAAACTGAGCCTCCATCCAGCCTGCCATGTCACCCTCCCTTAGGGCATTGTCAGATCCATAATTGATACCACAAAGATACTGCCTCGATCAGGCCAACCCTCCAAGTCGGTAGCCATGAGTTAAGGTTACTGTTGAGGAAGGTGTGACACAGCAGACGGTACAGAGCCCATGGAGTTAGGGGAAAGTAAGGAACTTACCTTAGAAGCAGGTGGGCAGCAGACAAACTCAGCTCATGTAGAATTAGCTGAGCAGCAAACAAACCCAGCTCATGTAGAGTTAGCTGAGCAGCAGACAAACTCAGCACATGTAGAATTAGCTGAGCAGCAAACAAACTCAGCACAAGAAAAGCAAAAAGGCATTAGAGTAAAATGTCCTTGCACTAGTCCTGACGTAGCTAGAAGCAGGAAGGCTAATCAGGAACACCTGTTTATGTTTATGTTTATGTTTTATTACACTTGATAAAAACCGCCTTTCACGGAAAGCAAAGCGGTGTACATTTAAAATTCAATAAAAGGAGGCCAAGGCCAACGGAAAAGGAAAAGAAATATGCAGTGGTTGATAGGACAGCTAAAATCAAGAGAGACAGGACAAGACATAGACAAGGAGTAAACTAGGAGGAGCGAGAGGAGGGCAGAGAGGTATCATACAAAAGGAGAGGGAACATTAAACGCTAAGGAGAACAGGTGTGTTTTTAACTGTTGTTTGAAGCTGGTGAATTGTGGATCAAGACGGAGGGCGGGAGGGAGGACATTCCACAGGGCAGGAGCGGCAAAAAAGAAAGCGGAGGAGCGGGTAGATTGCAAGTGAGCACGGGAGGGTGCAGGAAGGGTAAGACGGTTGAGGTGAAAGGAACGGGGAGTGTATCTGGGAGAATGAAAGAAAAGAAGGTCTGTTAGATATTGAGGAGTGCTAGTGTGAAAAGCTTTGTGAGTCAATATCAGAAGCTTGAAGGTAAACCGGAAAGGTTTAGGCAACCAGTGAAGGTGAAAAAGCAAAGGGGTTATGTGATCCCGGGGAGAGGAGCAAGTGACCAGGCGTGCAGCAGTGTTCTGGATACGACGAAGACGGGTAAGTTGATATTTTGGAAGACCGATAAAGAGGGAGTTAGCAAAGTCCACCCGAGACATGACTAAGGATAGAACCAAAGTGACCAGAGCTGAGGGGGAGAGAAAAGGACGACTAGAACGTATCTGACGAAGAAAAAAGAAAGATGTGGTAGTGACATGTGATATGTGAGAGTGAAAGGATAGATCAGAGTCAAAAAGTACACCGAGGTACCGGAAGGTGGAGACCAAAGGTACAGGGAAACCAGAAAAGGAAGGAGCCAGAGTGGGGGAAGGACCTCCGTGAGAGAACCAGATCGCAATAGTTTTAGCAAGATTCAAGTGGAGACAATTAGTTGAGAGCCAGTCAGCAACAGCAGTGAGACATGAATCAAGAACAGAGAGATCAGGACAGGAAGGGGAAGTGTGATGGAGCAGTAGAATGTCATCTGCGTATAGAAAAGTAGATATACCAAACTGCTGTATCAAGGACGCAAGGGGGGCTAGGAAGAGGTTAAAGAGGAGAGGAGCAAGAACAGAACCCTGAGGGACCCCACAAGAGAGAGTGTAAGGATCAGAGGAGGGGGAGGAAGGGGAAGGGGAAAGGACCGTGCAAGACCTAGAAGATAGAAAGGAGTGAAACCAGTGAAGTACAGTGCTGCAAAGGCCAGCATCCCGAAGCCGGTGAAGAAGAAGAGAGTGGTCGACTAAATCAAAGGCAGCTGAAAGATCCAAAGCAACTGCCACCGAGATGTCACCACGATCGTGTGCTACATGTAAAGCGTTGGTGAAGGCAAGAAGGATAGTTTCAACACTGTGACCAGAACGGAACCCAGACTGACGGGGGTGAAGGAAGTTAATAGAGTCGAGGTGATGGGATAGCTGGGCAAAAACAAATTTCTCCAAGAGTTTAGAAAGAAAAGGAAGATTTGAAACAGGACGATAGTGAGCGGGAACCAGAGGATCAAGTGAGGTGTTCTTAAGAATGGGGTGAATTAACGCGTGCTTCCAGGATGACGGGAAAATCCCAGTGGAAAGACTAGAGTTGAACATAGAGAGAATGAAAGGAAGAAAACCTAAAGAAGGGGTCAGCAGCCAGGAGGAAGGAATGGGATCAAGAGAACAGGTGGTTTTCTTGGAGATAGATAGAAGATGAAGAAGCTCAGGGGGAGTGATTGGTTCAAAAGAGGCCCAGAAGTGAGAAAGGCAAGACGTAGGAGGAGGGGAGGGAACAGGGGGCGGAGAGATAATGGGGGGAGGACAGGAAGGCAAGGATGATCGTAAAGAAGAGACCTTGTTGCTAAAGAAGGAAGCGAGTAGTGAAGGAGGCGGAAAGGAAGAGACTACTGGAGTGGAAAGAGAAGCCTGAATGGATGTAAGAGTACGGAGAACAGAATAGAGGTGCCTAGTCTGATTTGGGGCAGTAGAGATTGCAGTTGAAAAATAAGAACGCTTAGCGGAGTGCACTTGTGAGCGGTAGAAGGAGTGTTGAGCGTGGAAGATAGATAAGGTCGCTGGGGAGGGAGATTTGCGCCACAACCGTTCTGCCCTACGAAGTTGGGAACGGAGGAGCCGAAGACCGCTGTGATACCATGGGTGAGAAAAACGACGGTGGCTAGGGCGAGGACGGAGAGGGGCAATAAGGTCAAGAGCAGAGGAAAGTGACGAAGACCAGAGGGTTGCCTGGGAGTTAGGGGATAGTAGAGAAAAGTCAGATGGAAGGAGATCTGTAGCCATAGAAAATTGCCGGAGTGTATGGGAGTTAAGGACACGACGTAGCTGTTGTGGCGGTGATGAAGAGGAAGTGGGGGAGGTGGAAGACTTTGCTGGACCAAAGCATGAGGCGGAAAGGCAGACATGGTCTGACCAGGGAAGGGAGGTGGTGTGGATGTTTGATAGAGAAAAAGTGGAGGAGGAAGGGGGTGAGGAGTAGGTCAAGCGTATGACCTGCCTGGTGAGTAGGAAGAGTAACATGCTGTGTCAGAGAGAGATCATGAAGGAGAGTGAGGAAAGCACGTTCCCTACAGGAAGAGGGGGCATCAACGTGAAGGTTGAGGTCTCCTGCAATGAGGATCTGAGGAAAGGCTAAGGTTACATCTGTAAGAGTTAACAAGAGGGCATCCCAAAGTTCCGAGCGAAGAGCAGGAGAAGAGTAGATAAGAAGGATATGGATGGGGGGTGAAATATGAAGGTGAAGTAAAAGAGATTCCGGGTAGTGCAACAGAGAGGAGGATATCTGTGTGTACTTAAGTGATGGATGAATTAAAGCAGCAACCCCACCACCTGGGCGACCGGGGCGAGGAACGGAAATGGCCGAGAAGCCAGGTGGCAGACAGCGGGCGAGCAAAGCAGCCTCGCCGTCTTTGAGCCAGGTTTCTGTAACAAGAGTGAGGTCGAGAGAAAGCTGAAGAACGAGGTCCTGAATGAGAAGGGTCTTATTGCGCAGGGACCGACAGTTGACCATACCAAGAGAGAGATGAAACTGGGAAGGGTTAGGAGGGAGGCAAGATTGAGAAGGCGAAGGAAGTGAAGAGACAGAAAAGGGACAGAGATGGAGATTCGCGGTACAGCGAGAGCGGTAACGGAGAGGCTTCAGTGGCCTCCTGCCCCAGAAGACAGGGATAGAGGCCATGGGAGAATGAGGATATAGGAAAGGGCAGGCAGAATAATGTAACAATCCACTTACCAGCCCTAGATTAAAAGCAGATCCAGGGGAGCAATGCAATGAAGTAGAGAGAAGGGCAGGATTACAGAACTGAGGGAAGTGATACGGTATGTAAAACACTAAGCCAGAGAAAAAGCACAGGAAGTCCTCTGCGGCCGGAGCGGCCCCAAGGAGCGCACCTAAGGAGCACGTCGTGCTCCTTAGGTGCGCTCCTTTGGTGCACGCCCCAGTCGCACGCCGCGGCGACGGGCGCCACAGGCGCCGATGTTTTATACTGTAGGGACAGCGTACCTCGCTGAGCAGGAGAGCTGGGAGTGACTTCCGGGAGGGCCGAGGCCCAGGAGGGTGCAGGTGAGAGAAGGCCCGATTGGAAAGGGCACACACTGGAGAAACACAAAACAAGCCACAAATAACTAGCAAGCCAGCAGGAGAGCAGCATAGAGAAGAGAATCACAGTATTGCAGGCGCCGATGTTTTATACTGTAGGGACAGCGTACCTCGCTGAGCAGGAGAGCTGGGAGTGACATCCGGGAGGGCCGAGGCCCAGGAGGGTGCAGGTGAGAGCAGGCCCGATTGGAAAGGGCACACACTGGAGAAACACAAAACAAGCCACAAATAACTAGCAAGCCAGCAGGAGAGCAGCATAGAGAAGAGAATCACAGTATCGCAGGCGCCGATGTTTTATACTGTAGGGACAGCGTACCTCGCTGAGCAGGAGAGCTGGGAGTGACTTCCGGGAGGGCCGAGGCCCAGGAGGGTGCAGGTGAGAGCAGGCCCGATTGGAAAGGGCACACACTGGAGAAACACAAAACAAGCCACAAATAACTAGCAAGCCAGCAGGAGAGCAGCATAGAGAAGAGAATCACAGTATCGCAGGCGCCGATGTTTTATACTGTAGGGACAGCGTACCTCGCTGAGCAGGAGAGCTGGGAGTGACTTCCGGGAGGGCCGAGGCCCAGGAGGGTGCAGGTGAGAGCAGGCCCGATTGGAAAGGGCACACACTCGCTGAGCAGGAGAGCTGGGAGTGACTTCCGGGACGGCCGAGGCCCAGGAGGGTGCAGGTGAGAGCAGGCCCGATTGGAAAGGGCACACACTCGCTGAGCAGGAGAGCTGGGAGTGACTTCCGGGAGGGCCGAGGCCCAGGAGGGTGCAGGTGAGAGCAGGCCCGATTGGAAAGGGCACACACTCGCTGAGCAGGAGAGCTGGGAGTGACTTCCGGGAGGGCCGAGGCCCAGGAGGGTGCAGGTGAGAGCAGGCCCGATTGGAAAGGGCACACACTCGCTGAGCAGGAGAGCTGGGAGTGACTTCCGGGAGGGCCGAGGCCCAGGAGGGTGCAGGTGAGAGCAGGCCCGATTGGAAAGGGCACACACTCGCTGAGCAGGAGAGCTGGGAGTGACTTCCGGGAGGGCCGAGGCCCAGGAGGGTGCAGGTGAGAGCAGGCCCGATTGGAAAGGGCACACACTCGCTGAGCAGGAGAGCTGGGAGTGACTTCCGGGAGGGCCGAGGCCCAGGAGGGTGCAGGTGAGAGCAGGCCCGATTGGAAAGGGCACACACTCGCTGAGCAGGAGAGCTGGGAGTGACTTCCGGGAGGGCCGAGGCCCAGGAGGGTGCAGGTGAGAGCAGGCCCGATTGGAAAGGGCACACACTCGCTGAGCAGGAGAGCTGGGAGTGACTTCCGGGAGGGCCGATGCCCAGGAGGGTGCAGGTGAGAGCAGGCCCGATTCGAAAGGGCACACACTGGAGAAACACAAAACAAGCCACAAATAACTAGCAAGCCAGCAGGAGAGCAGCATAGAGAAGAGAATCTTCTATGCTGTTCTCAGAAACCTAGGCAGCATGCAAAGAGAACAAGGATAAAAGCTGCAGGGTAGAACCAGGGAAGGCCAGTAGGGGCAGCTACCTGGGAGGACTAAGCCAGCATCCAGTGAACACACGTCATGCTGGAGGAAATCCACTGAGGGAAGGAAGCAGTAGGTGTGGCAGCAGAGCAGGAAACAGCCAGCATCGTGCCCAGGACCCTGCTAGGATTCCTGGTAGTTGGAGAGCCCAGGAGAGAGCTGCCAGAAGCCCAGATATAAGAGACAGAACCACAGCTAAGAGGTGGGAACCTAGCTTTGCTAAAGAAAAGGCAAGAAGTTCTGTTTGGTTTGAAAGGCAAGGGCGTGGCACCAGAAGTAGCTTTGACACTGAAAGTTACACAGTAATTCCACCAGCGTGGAGAAGAAGGGAAAGCCAGAAGGAAGCTTTTAATATACCAGGCATTCAGAGCCCTGGATTTAAAGAGCCCTTTCTGGAAAAGCTAGCCCATGACTCACAGGAGAGTTTTAAGGAAGACAGCATCTGTGAAGAGTGTGACCCCTATGTAGTCGTAAGTGACTCTGAGTTAATGCAGTGGGAAAACAGCAGCTATAATTCTGACCCTGTGCCCATGGATTGTACAATTTGTTTATCTGACGATATCGTATCTTTATGTTGAATGTGTGCAAAGCAGCCAGCTGATGGTGCCTAAAGGAAAGAAGATATTTTTCTGTGCGACAGTTCTTTTGTTTCATATTGTTTGTTGTATCCCAGGAATATCCCCTCAGGGCAGGGAATAAAGCCCTAATATTATTTTTGCCTTACCACTTGACTACAAGACTCTTTTTGTATCAAAGGCAACTTAAATCTTAACACCCTAGGCAGCCGCCTAATAGGGTCATATGAGGTAGCTATCACTCACTATCTCTCACAAAGGTCACCGTGAGGCCTAAAATTACGTTAAAATAACTGCAGTGATCTAATCACTAATTTCAAGATTACTCCACGAACTTGATCTGTATGTGAGGATGGCAAGAAGGAAGCCATTGTTGTCAAAAAGTCATATGATATGCCACAAAGAGATGCTCAGGGGATACTGCATGCAGGTTGGAGAAAGTTTTGTGGTTTGGTTGAGACCAAAGTGGAAGCAGGTAATTTTCTATCACAGCACCTAGGATAAGACAGTAAGTAAGCACAAATTTTAAGCCTATTTTATAAAGACACGTGGAGCGTGATTCCAGAACATGCACATCCGGCCTGCGGGCACATCCAAATCAAAAATGGGCCCGATTTAAATCAAATTAAGTACCCGCACTGATACACATCAGCAGTTCCGGAATCGGGGACATAGATGTTTCTGGCGTCGCACAAACAAAGCACTATGGAGTATGAGACACAGCTATACGCAGCAAACGGCTTTGTATGTCTCCGTGCTCACCGTTTTCTGAAACGATGGACGTTTCGATCCCGCCCATCTCTGCTGCATACCTGCAAATTGCTACATCGCTCTGTAAAACATGCATCTCCTAAGCTGCTCCTCACTGACAGTGCTTTGCTAATGCGTACTACACATGAATACTGATACATAAATGTTAATGCAAACCAGACTAATATATACCAGGCTGTTGCATGCCCAGAACACTGCAAAGTAATCTCAGTGCACTCTAAGTTAGTATATTCTCTGTTCAAATGTAAAGCGCACTGATTATAATAGCACGGTATATAAGAAAAATAAATAAATAAAATAAATAAAAATAAAATAAAAGCATGTAGAAAGTGATATGTTTGTCACGACATACCTTGCATCACAACATACCTGGCACGAGAAGACATCCTTAGTTATGCTTGCATTGGCCATCTCTGAAAACAGTCTGTACAATGCTAAGTAAGAAGCAGAAAAAATAAGAAGAGGTTCTCCATAGCTAAATGTCCAAACATTCCCTGTCACTAATAAGGGACCCTCAGAATGGGAGCATTCAACAGTGCAAACAGCACTAAGACATGCCCAAAGGCACCATCATCAGTCTCTACAAACGCTCAGATTTTTTATTTATTTATTTATTTATTTATTTACATTCTCTTATATACCGCACTATTCAGCATCAGCGCGGTTTACATGGAACAAAATGCTCAGTACAAATAACATGTATGAGTTTACAGATAACGGGGAACAAAAAACTTGGATAACAGGGGTAACTATTTACAAAACTTACTACATGGAAACAAAATCAAAGAGGATGCATAGAAAACACAATCCACGTCATGGGTTTGAGTTTCAACTTGGTGTGTTGTTGGTATGCTATAAGTTTGTCTGGGAATGAGGATGGTATGGGGTGTCTTGGAGCTCTAAGGGATGCAGTTGGGCTCAATAAGGTACTTGTTGAAGAGGTGACCTTTGAGGGCTTTCCTGAACTGTGGTAGATTCTTAATAGCCCGGATATCATGGGGTAATGAATTCCAGTATCTTGGGGCACTGAGACTGAAAGCCCTGTTGGCTGTCAATTTAGTGCAAACAGTAAGTGCCTTCGGTACGGTTAAGGAGTTTATAGCCGTGGATCTTCTTACTCTATTTGGTGATGTGGCATGGATGAGGGAGGTTAAGGATGTGGATGAGAGATTGTGAACAGCTTTAAAAGTGATTATCAAGATCTTGAAAACTATTCTGGCCTGGATGGGTAGCCAATGCAACTGTATTAGCAGAGGCGTCACGTGGTCGCTCCTGGATGCTCCATGGAGGATTCTTGCTGCCGTGTTCATGGCTAGCTGCAGCGGGTTTAGTGTAGACTGGGGGAGACCTTGTAATATGGCATTGGCATAGTCGAAATGAGGTATGACCAATGCCTGGAAAATTGTCCGAAAGTCAGATGGTTCAAGCATGGAGCGTAGATGCCTAAGTGAGCGGATCTTGTAGTAGACTGATCTGACTATGTTTCCTATGTGAGCCTTCATATCCAGGCGTTGATCTAGGATGACTCCCAGGTATCGTATTGATGGTTTAGAGTGCAGCTCAGCTTCTTTTACTTTAAGATATTGTGGTGGGGTAAAGTTGGGGTTCCTCGTAATGAAGAGTACTTCCGTTTTCTTATGTTGTATTCTGAGGTTTTGAGAAAGAAGCCAGTCAGATATTGCATTGAAACAACTCGTCAGTGGGGAGAGGTCCAGATGCTCAGTAGAGAAAGGAATGTAGAGAAGGACATCGTCTGCGTATAACATGCAGTCGACATTGAAGGACCGGATGATGTTACAAATTGGCTGCATGTAAATATTGAACTAGAGCGCAGAAAGGGAGGATCCTTGTGGGACTCCTTGACTTTGGTGTAAAGGTTCAGAATTTGTCCCTCCGGAACGAAGATGTTGCCATCTTTCGGACAGGTAGGATCTGCACCATTCGAATGCTCGTCCATTAATGCCTTTGTCAATCAGTCGTCTTAATAGAAGCTCATGATTTACTGAATCAAAGGCTGCAGCGATGTCCAGAAAGATGAGAGCAAAACCCTTACGGATGTCATCAATGCCTGTGATTATCTTGCAGAAGAGAGTGGTGAGGAGGGTTTCCACTCCGTGGAATTCTCTAAAGCCATGTTGGCATGGGTCTAACGGTGCAGCGGAGTCGATGTGATCCTGTAATTGTCGTTGAGCTTCCTTTTCAATGATCTTCGCAAGTAGTGGAATGCTGGATATGGGTCTATAGGATTCCACCTGCTGGGGATCAAGTTTGCAGTTTTTTAGCAGAGGTCTAATAGAGGTGCGTTTAAGGGCGGAAGGGAAGGAGCCGGTTGAGAAGGAGAGGGTCATTATTTTGGACAGTACTGGGCTGAAATGGCTGCGAAGCTCCTTGATCCAGAAGGCTGGGCATGGATCAGACTGGGCAGTAGTGATATTTAGGGCAGCAATAGTGTCTTCGAGTTCTCTCATGGTGGGGGTAGAAAACATGGTTAGTGTTGTTTGGCAGTCTTGCTCTATTTCAAAGGTTGTAGTAGAGATTTTGTCAGTCTGGCATATTTTGGATTGTAGATAAGTTGCAAAATCTTGTGGGTGTATCTCAAATGGAGGTCCAGAGGCCAACGATGGTGCTTCTGGGCATATATTAGTGCTGTTTGCACTGTTGAGTGCTCTGAGGGTCCCTTATTAGTGACAGGTATATGTTTTGACATTTCACTATAGATAACCTGTTCTGATATATTATGACCAATTACACTGGATCCTGGTAACACTGTAGTCATCCCTAGAGTCCAGGTATTGCCTAGGCATTCATGTCCCCCCAGATTTGGGGAGGGGGGGGAGGACGGACCAAATCCTCCCACGCAACACTCAAACCACAAGCACACACATTCTCACTTGCAGTCACAAATAACCTACCTCTGCCAAAAACATGCCCTGTACCTATAAACAACTGCTGTGAAGACATAATGGCATGGCGTCTCAAGACAACACATCTGATCTGCATTTCTCAGCCAAACACGATTCTGCTTCATGCTACCTCACATATCATCCCTACATCTACATTCCCATTTTTCCAAAGACTGGAATTGTTAGGGAAGCCTAGAATAGCCCCTTTAACACAAATGGCAAATATCAGTATAGCCAGGATAAAGACTATTGCAGTGTGTTATATTTCTGTAGGGATGTTTTTTATTGTTCCTTAACTTACAAACGTCCCTCACCTGTGCATTCTATTCTTTACAACTGAATCTTGTGCCTTCCCAGTCAGCAGACACACCAGTTCAATACAGACATGTCATAGTCATTCATCTATATCGGATGCGTTGAAGATCAGATCAGAAATTTTTCTAAGTCCTGGACTTATTCCATGTTGCCACTGGTATAACGTGGGCATCTGCAAGAAACACTCAGGACATACATGGGTCTTTCCTGAATATGCTTTATACGTTTCCGTGGCTTGCCATGCCCCCATTCTACCTCCTCCCTATGCTAGTGCTATGCGAAACCCTGGAAGGACGTCCAAGCGGGCATCGAGGTCCGTTTACCTGCTTTTAATGATGGATATCATGAGCCATTAGAATATTATTTGAATGATAACATTTGGAATGTGTTGTCATAGAAATTGTTCATAATATGTATAGAGAATTGTAAAGAGCTTATGTTATCATGTCATAAATTGTGAATGATATAATTGGCTATTGAATTCTGTCTAGGCTATGTGGAAACGTTTTTGCAAACCATTGATGTGCTAAACTCATTATATTATCCCCGCTCACTGAAAGTTGGCTAATGGGTTTTTTTTGGAGTTATCTGAGGTTTGCTTTTCCACGTGATGTTGCTGAGTAAATAATACTACAGTATGGTTAGTAGACAGAGCTAAGTAATTGATTGAATGAAATAAAGCATCTAGAAACATGATGAGGTCAAAGGTGCTATTAATGGCAAAAAGGTATCTTTTAAAAATGGAAGGCAGATTCTGATGAGATAAGTTGAAGAGAATGTACAGTAAGTACTGGTAAATTAGATGTAAAGAATTAATAAGGCAGGCCAAGAAAGAATTTCAGAAGAAACTTGCCATTGAAACAAAAAATAATCAAAACTTTTTAAGGTATATTTTTGAGATAATCAGTTGGCTTACTAGATGACCAGGAGATAAAAGGGGCATTCAGGAGTACAAGAGCATGACAGAAGAACTACATGAAGTCTTTGTTTTGATCTTGAGTGAGGAGGTTAATAGAGAGATATTCACACTGGAAATGGTCTTTAACACTAGAAGCCCCAAAGTGCGTCAATTGACGCAAATGTATCTTCGAAGTTGTATACCTGCGCCACTGCTAGAACCATGTCAGTTATGTTCCATAACTTTCTTAGCGAGGTCAAGATGTTCAAATATGTGCATCGAAAATTAATGACAGATGCGCCACCTAGCGGGAAAATGACTGTATACCTAGAAGCCCCAAAGTACAGCAATTGACGCAACTAAGAAAATTGAGTGGTTTTCACAAGTTTCATACAACGACTAACATAAGAACAGTGTTAACTAAATGTAAAAGTAACTGCAGATTCAAAAGTAACTGCAAAGCCCATGTCAGTTAACAAACTAACAGGATAAGCATGTATACCTGCACAACCTGTAACATGTAGGTCAACGTTTGAATCTGACTTTGCACCAGCACATCTAGGCACTGCTGTCTTCTTATGAGGTCTCGGCATTCTGTAAATAGAGTCGTAGAAAAAAAATGAATACAATTTCAGGGAGGAAGCGATATGCTAAAAGTTCTGGAGTGTCGGCTTGTTCTAGGGCGTGTTCGAAAGTCACGACATTGCACATAACTGTGTAACAGAGTACATTTTGGTTTTAAATCAATCACTGTTTACAGTTTTACTCTGACATTACAAAACAATAAACACATGATGACATCATGTAATGACGTCACATACTGCACGTATTTAACAAATAAGTAACTTCAAATTAATTCACATCTGCATTTCATGCTAAATGCAGTCGTCATGATAATGCGTCAGTTGACACACTTTGGGGTTTCTAGGTAAAATGCCTTTTGGGGCTTCTAGTGTTAAAGGTGTTGATTCAAAGGAACTGAAGCAAATAACTGTACAGTTGTAAAGTAAAGTTACTCATTTATTATTGGGCTTGAATTCTAAAATATGGTTATGGTTTGTGATACCGCTTTTTGCAAGCATAAAAAGCAGTCTACAATTCAGTAAATAAAAGGATAAAGTATCTCCAATTTGGATAGAGAGACCAGGGAGAGAGGAGAAACATATAGGTGCTGAAGTCACCGTCCATGGTCTAATATCCAGAAATCCTGAAGGCCTGTTTTTAGTCCAATTTTAAATTTTGTAAGTCAGTTTGAAGTGGTGTTGGCTAGGGAGGGGGGCAGTAGACCATGCCATAGTGTAACAGCAACAAAGATAAAGGCATCTAACGAGTTAAGACAGGCTCTTGTAGTGAATACATGCTATAATGGGAAGCTAGCGATAGTGTATTAGTAGGGGAGCTCTCTAGGGTCATGCTTATTTTAATTTTTCATGTGTAATATTTGACATGTTTTTTTAAGTAGACAAGTGGGAGGGCAATTTACACTGGGAACCAACAACTTGCTGGCCTGCAGGGTTTTTAGTACCCTTGAGACTACAAGTTGATTTTTAAAGGAGACCACCAAAAACTTTTCCCTTTCAAAATTCACCAGTGGACCCCCACCACATGTACTATTTAACCCGGATACTGTGTGGGTGTAAATTAGTGATAAAAAGGCTTTCCCTAGCCTTGTTTCTTGCTTTGTTCCTTTTCCCTGTGGGGAAAAATACATGCATTGTGAGTACCTTTCCTCAGAGAATATCAAGGCAGTTTTTTGAAGGGGTTTCTCGTGCAGGTAAAGTTGGGATTGCCAAGGAAATATTTGACTATGAAATTGCAGACTTGATATTAACCATCTTTAAAACTGGCTATTGTGCCTAAAAACCTGGGGTTGGCCAATGTAACGCCAATTTTTATAAAGAATTCTAGGAAACTACAGACCAGTGAACCTGAGCTTAGAGTAGGGCAAAATAGTAGAAATAATTCTTAAGATCTGAGGAGCTAATATGTAGATTCCAGTGCACCTATAAAACATCCGGATAATCAGTGCCAGTATCCGCACAGTGGCCGATGCAAAATATCCATATTCAGTAGCGATCAGCATTGTTATCTGTGCCAAAGACTTTGAGGTTCTATGCTTTAGCACTATGAAGCTCTTTCTTAAGAATCTGCAGACTAGGACTGAACCATAAATGAGTGTTTAACTAAAGTGGGGATGGAGCGCTGAGGAGCAACCTTATCTAAATAATTATGTAATGGAGTATTCCAGGTGGAAACTTGGTCATCAAGAGAAAGATCAGTAAAGTCAGAAGGAAAAAAGGTCCAGAGGAGGTAACTTTTCAATAGAAATTTTCTTTAGAGACCTAGTACAAATTGTATATAACCATGTATAGCCTGTACACCTTGGCAACTAATTCTGTACAAATTGTATATATGGGGCCCCCCCCCAATCTACTGAAATCAAATGTATACCTTGATCTGTGTGCTTTAATCAAATGTGTATCGTATCCAAATGCTTGTCCCGTGTTACGTAATCATTGACTAATCAAAATGTAAAACTGAAATCTCAATGTACCGTACAATACATTATGATGCTGTAAAGTAAACCGCTGCTGATCGTAGGAAACAGCGGTATACAAGTGTTTACTAAATAAAAAAAATAAATAAATAAAATAGTAACCTTTGGAGATGTCACAATAGTTGCTGAGAAGATAAGCTGGAAAGTAGATGTAGAATGTGAGTAAAAAGTGATCTGTCCAAGAAAAAGGAGAAAGGTTAAGTGAGATACAGGGTCAATAGTTATATAGCTGTTAACCAAAGAGTTGAGCCCAAATGAGTAGCCATATCACACCCGTTTAGAAAGAAAACAATTTTTTTTCTTGGACTACTTTTTAAGATCATGCAGAAATCAATATCAACATGATCCTTGACCAACTGTCCATTTTTTTGTTTCAAAACAGGAGATACATTAAATCCCCTTCCCCAAAATAACACTACATTTTGCACAGTTCATAGATGTTTTTAGCAAATACTGTCCTGCTTCAGGCTGACAGATATTTATCCAGTCATCATATTCCTTTCATTCCGGCTGAAACAGTTGAGTTCCAAGCTATATACTTCCAATATCATGCAGTCCACTGTGTCCAGTGTTTTTCTTGATGCTATGATTACAGGCGTTCTCTTGTCTGCTTTTCAATTGGCTGTGAAAAGGCAATTCTGGTTCCTGATCAAAGGCTGCTAATCAAAATGCAGAACATCCCCAACTACATTTCCCATCATTCAGCAACTGCTCACAATTACCCCCACACCAGTTATAGGGGATATGATCAATGGCTTACCACTTCAGTGAAGAAAAAGAATGCTGAACCTCCACACAATTGAAGCTGTCAAAGTTCATGTTTTTAGATGAGATTTATGTTCTCCTAAGCAAACTTTCAATGAACGACTCGTCCTGCCCACGAACAACTTCGAGCAGGTACAAGCAATTACATAAACTACATGTGTACATATGATTGAGAAAAACAAGCAGTTTGATAGACTTTTTTTAATTACTAACATTGGGTAGCCTCAATTTGGCATTCTGTCTTTTAAAAGATCTGCTCAATATTCAAAGTCCTCAACAGAAGAGCATAATTGGCAGAGTTTTAAGAACTGACCTACCATCCTTCAAAGGCCCAGGATGGAAACTTTGTTGAGATATCAATGTATTCCAGTCTGTAGGTTTTTGGTATATGGTCATGGTAAATTGACCCTTTGTTTTTTCTAACACAAATGCTCAAAAAATAAATTTGTTGTTGTTTGGTCTTTTCAAAATGAATATTGGGTTCTGATTCTTTAACTACAAAAGGAACCTATTCAAGGAGTCCTTCCAAATGAAAAAGATATCACCAAGATAACAGCATCACGGAATAAGATAGAAGCCATCAATCAGTTGGCAATTCCTGTACTTTCATACAGCTTTGGGATTGTGGATTGGTCTCTTAAAGATCTTGAAAAACTGGATGTGCAAACAAGAAAACTCCTTCATGCCCATGAAGTAATTTACAATAATCAGTGTATGCCAAGACTGTGCATCCCTAGAGATGAAGGAGGGCTAAGTCTCATAGAGATTGATTACACATACTGAGCTACTATGATAGGCCTCCAGGTTTACCTAACTGTATCCTCAAATCCAAAACCACAAAAAATGCTGAAATATGAGAGTAAGCGTCAGAATCTGTCCCCATCATCAAACTTGGACAAGCATTCCAATGACTAGAAGGAATGAGTGAGACTCCACAAACATACTCAGGGAAGGAAGTAACAGAATTTGCAAAACAAGAGAAAAAACTCTTCAAAGAATTAGATCAACAGACAAGGAAAAACAAGTGGCAAATGCACAGATACAGTAGAAAATAGTGTTTCTCCAAGAATCCTTTGTCTATCAATAATGGACACATGAATGGTTAAGGAGAAGTGAAATAAAATTGAAGGATGAGAGGTTAATAGTTGCAGCCCAGGACAGCAGCTTACGGACAAGATGGTTTACAGTGAGCATGGAAAAAACTGGCAAAACAGACACATGTTGATTCTGTAGGAAAGAGCTAGAAATAGTGGCTCACCTCATAGCTAGCTGTAAAGTTCTGATGGCAGAAAATTTCTATACAGAAAGACACAATAAAGTAGCACACCTAAAGTAGCAGAGTAGACTCTGCAAACACTATAACATCGTTGTGCCTGAAAAGCACTGGGATCATGATCCTAAAAGAATTACCGAGAATGAAGAGGTTATGATCACCTGGGATACTCCCTTTCCGACTAATAAAAAGCTGGATGCGAGGAAACTGGATATACTAGTAAAGGAGAAAAACACCAGAATGACATTGAGAGATGTCATTTCCAAGTGACTACTCTGTGAATCATGTTGAGAGGGAGAAAATTTTCAAGTACCAAGAAATGTAGTCTGATACTAAGAAAATGTGGTAGACAGATACAGAGTTATTTCCCATCGTGTTGGGTGCCACAGGCCTAATTAAACAGAATTTTCAAGCACACCTTGATAAATTATCCATACACATACATCTTACGAACTTCAGAGGGAGGCTGTCTTTAACACGATGCACGTAGCATGCTGAGCATTATTGATAAATTCTAGAGACTAAAATCATACTCCACATACCCTGGCTTCGAAGTGAGGTCCATGACTGTCTTGGTATGCTCAAAACTCGCCCATTTGGAGAACTGCCCCCAGAGAGCAATTTTACAATACCATTGTACCATAAAGGATTTTTTTTCTCGAAATCAAATATGTACAATGTTGCAACAGAAGGAGCTACCATTGCCCCCATAGCAATCCCAAAAATTTGTAAATATAATTGACCCCCATACCAAAAATAATTTATTTTAAGGACCAGTTGTATCGTATCTAAAATCAATGACTTTGGGATTCAAGCTGATTTAAAATCATCCAAATTCAGCTGCTCCAAAATTAATAGTAGCCCATCTTATTATGTATTAGTATAAAGGGCTGCAACATCAAGAGTTACTAAGATAGGAGAATCAGGAATATCCCCCTATTGTTCCAATTTATTCAACATGTGCGTTGTATCTTTTAGAAAATTTCTACAGATTTTTGCACAGGATTCAATATTTTGTCTACAAAGATGGAGAGAGGCACCAGAACTGAGACTCTGCTACGTAACTGCTACTTAACAATTTATGGATCTTAGGTAGAGAGTAGAAAATAGGGGCCTTAGGTCGCTTATTTATTAAGAAATCTTTCTTGTTTGTCATAATAAACTTACAGTTGAAGGCCTCCTCAATTAGAATAGTAATTTCCCTTTGTAGATTCTTAATTGGATCTTCTGTAACAAGTAGATAAATATCCCAATTGGTGCAAATTTTCACTGTGGTATTGTTGAGTTGTGCTGCCCTTTATCTGCTCGATGGATCACAATGTCCGAATTAGTGGATAAATCATTTAAAGCTCGTATATGAGTCTAAATCAAATTATTAAACACCTTGGTATCTTGCGATTCCAAGATTTTCAAATCCCATAGGAACTAAACATTCATAGGCTGTTAAAATTGAATAAGTTATTCCTTGTGGTATCCATCTAGAAGGATTACATACCGAAGAATCATCCATGGGGATAGTGTGAATCTCACAATATTGTTGTAATTTTCGAAAAACATTTTTAGACCAATTTTGGTCCTGAACAGATCATAGAACATCATAGGAAGAAAAGATAATCCCAATTTCAAGACATCCTCTTGTTCTATAGTAAGGGTACAGGGGGATAAATCTACCACCACAGATTGTTTTGTGGAAGACTCATTCATGGAAAGCGGCCTCCTTTCCTTGGTCTGTGGAGTTGCTATCCTTTGTAACCCCCTCTCCCTTGATATAGTCCTAAAAATTATTGTTAGCTGTCCTCCATTGATTATCACTCCCAGTACTACTATCAGAGTTTTCCAAGGACCTATCAAATGTTAACCTTCTAGGGACATGTCTTTTTCATCTTCATCCATGGGTAAACAGAATCTTAGGGGTATGTTTACTAAACCATGGTAACGTAGCAATGGCAACTTTATCGTGAGATAAGTAACGTTAACACGTGCTAATGTTACCAGATACAACATTAGCACGCGTTAACGTCTCTGGCCGCATTTTGTCCCGCAGAGGGTGGAGAGAGGGCTGAGAGAAGGGGTCAATGGGTGGGGAGAGGCTCCTGCTACACTAATGCGGGGAACTGAAGGGCCGAACATTACCGCGCGTGAAAACCTGTCATTAGATGCACATTTGCAGGAGAGAGAAACCATTTCAGTGTCAGCAATGTACAGCATAGGCAGGGAGCCCAAAAAAAGTGATAGTAGTGCTACATGTGCAGCAACAGCATAGTGCCCAAGTATGAAAGGGCACTATGGTGATGCTGCAAATGGGGCATAGGGGGCTGCAGGCGGGACATGCAGTAGGGCAGCTGGGGCACAGGGTGGACTAGGCAGATGCCTAGGTGGCACATAGGAACGCAGAAACTGGAAAGCAGCAAGACAGCAACTGACCAAGGTCAAACATGCCCAGGAGTCTGTGTCCCACAGTGTCTCATCCAGGGGACATTACCCAGCAGGTACCCCAAAGGGCACATAATATTGGCAGGCGGTGCCTGGGCGAAGCATGGATGTTTATGTAGGCACCCCTACCCCAGACCCCACACCCTAAGCAGCCGCCTACCTGCATACTTTCGACCTCCCTCCCAACATTCCCCCCTAAGTATTGTTTGTGTATGTATAGTATGGTTTGTTTTCTATCTGCCTACATTCCCCCCTAAGTATTGTTTGTGTATGTATAGTATGGTTTGTTTTCTATCTGCCTATCCTGTTCTCTCTTTCTTTCCTATTTTGATTATGGCGTTCCGTTTCCTGAGTTTAATTGCGTAGACTTTTTTATTGTAAACCACTTGTATGCTTTGGCCAAAGCGGTATATAAAATGGAGAAATAAAGATAAAGATAAAGATACTGGATGGCCTCGGACTGCACACCACCAGCACCACTGGCATATGGGCATGTCAGCGTGGAGGGAGCAGTGGCATCTTCCCACAGCAGACAGAGGCCAAGCCCTGTTCAGGTGGGTGGCGGGCAGTGCAACAGACAAGGTCTGTCTGATGAACAGTCACGGTATCCCCAGGGACTGACCTGCCTCTGTGGCAACAGTATGGTGCAGTACACACAGCCAATGTGTCCTGGGGCAGAAGGTCACAGGTTCAACTACCAGCTGTGGCTCCTGCAGACCATGTCCCTACATTTTACCCTACATAGCACATACAACATAAACATATGCACTCCCTAGAGCATCGGCCAACAGGGGCACAAACACCCTCACCCACAGGCTCCACTGTCCAAAGCCTCATGGAGAGTCAGGCTGTTGGGCCCGGCACGGAGCAGCAGTTACCACCAAAGCACTACTACTAGCACCTGCATACCTTAGCAATGCCTGCACTGTGCTCAGGACTAGTGTGGCGGGCAGGGCTGCCAACCACCCCTATCTTTGCACAATGCTGAAATAGGAGTGGGAGTGTGTGTATGTCTATCCATTGTTTTATGGCTGCCTATTCCTCACTGGGCCCACAATGCTTACACGGTTTCCAGCGTTAGCCTGCCAATGTGCATAATGAGGAGCAATGTATTGTGGGTATGGCCCGGACAGGGCGGACTGGGCAGAATGCATCTGCACAGGGTGTGGGGCAATGGCTGGGACATTGTAGTGCCCGACCACCACCTGCATGGACAGGGTGGCCACAGCATGTCATCCTGGGAGGTCACTCTCACTCTGATTGAGCAATGACCATGGCACGTCTAGGTTCCCACATAGTGCTATACAGTGATTCTCTCAAGTGATATCTGTGTGTGTCCCTGTTATGGGGCCCAGTCACTGAGATACCTGCTTGGTGTCTGTGCTTACATCCCACTTCTGGGTGCACATAGTTCCTCTGGGAACATGCACTATGGACTGGCTAGCGGACTGTCTGCAGTTAGCATGTGTATGGCTGGAACACCTTGCAGAGTGCAGCAGGTGCAGACTGTGCCCTCTGCTGGTGAATGTCAGATTGTGTTGGGGGGGCAGCTGAGCTTTTCCAGGCCAGTGCCCTTGTGACAAGTACAGATCTGCATCAACTGCCCTGGATGACGCCCTTTCGCCACAGGACTGGGGTTGTTGGTCCCACAGCCCTTCATCATGTCCCTCTACTGCCTCCATTGCAAAGATGTAGAGTGTGGGTCTGTTGGGGGCAGATCCTGTCCATCACCTTGACCCAGAGAGGCTGGTTTGGTAGGTGGTGCTACATAATCCGCATGTGAGTCCAGACACTCCCCTGCTCTTATAACAAGTGACCATGGCAACCACACTGTATATGCACTATTCTGGGTGTGTCATGGTCCACAAGGGCTAGATGTGACTGGGGAATACAGATGGACACAGGATTATCCTAGGTGTGTCTGCAAGGAATACTTGTCACACACTGGCACTGATGGGGACCTGCAGCAAAGCCTATCTCAAACAACCCGGGTACTGTGGACCTGGTGCTGGGCACCCCACCTCACCCTCAGGGTGAGCACAGAACCTGCACAATGTCATGGTCTGTAGCTACTCTGTGCCAGTAACACACACGGTCAGTTCCCCCTACCAAGCTGAGGTGCTGTAGAGATGCATACCCCATCTGGTGATCATATGTAGACTGCTGTTCTGCATGTGCATTGCATCATGGGTACTGGTGGGTTTACCCTGTCCTGGTAACCACAGCAGACATTTTGTGCGGTGACCTGCAGTCTTTTTGTAGCCAGCCATTGCTGTGATAAAAGCCATAGAAGTGCAGCCCACTGGTTAATACAATGACGTCCTAGGCAGAGGTCATGGGTTCAATTCCTCTTTGTTCTCCTTTTTTTATGCCTGTCCTACACAACTATTTGTCATTCCTGTAACAGTCATATCTCTGCAGCCAGCACGTAATACCCTCATCACAGTTGCCAGTCATCCTTCTGTCTGTCTATCTGTGTCTGCCAGCTGTGTAGCATCCTGTCGTCATGTGCAGGCTGCTACCCCATGTCCTGCACTCGTACCCTTTTCTACATTGCGGCTCTTCATGCTTATTTATTTATTTATTTATTTAACAGTTTTTCTATACTGCACTCTTCAATATCAGTGCGGTTTACAAATAACAAATTCTGCAAAGACCGAGGGAACAGCTTTGCACATACAGAGAACCGGATCATATAACTTGGAGCTGTACTAGTGAACTATTTACATAACCAACCACTCGAGTAGTAACTATTTACAGGTTACTGCTCGAGGAAGGGTAACTATTTATAGGTTATACATTAAGCACAAACAGGATAGTAGGGTTGAGTCTAACAGATAGTAAAAAGTCAACATTGTGGGATAACAGCCGATTATTAGGTACAAGTTAATGAGTAAGATGTTTGGCTAACCTGAGTCAGTTATATGTGAGTTGGGTATGGCCTGAGAGAGTTGGGATGTGAGATATGGCTGTGTTGTGTTTGGCTGAGTGAAGTGTAATGTAAACAAGTGATGTTTAAGAGCTTTCCTGAATTGAATTAGGTCTTTTATAGCTCTGATGTGTGGAGGGAGGTTATTACAGCATCTTGGTGCATCCCTGTTAATGGTTGTCTGTGTACATCTTGTAGATTCATTAGATATTATTAATGTATTAGCGGCAACAGCCCTTCTTGACCTGTTGTTGGGGGTGGATCTAATGAGAGCTGTGAGAGATGAGAGGGAAATCAAGTTGATTGCTTTGAAGGTTAGGAGCAGTGCCTTGTATGTGAGCCTGCAGTTTATAGGTAGCCAGTGGAGATCCTTAAGGATGGGGGTGATGTGGGTCCTTCTGGATAGGCCACAGAGTATTCTGGCTGCCTCGTTCATCGCAAGTTGCAGTGGATTAAGCGTGCTCTTGGGGAGTCCAAGAAGAATGATGTTCGCATAATCAAAATGAGGTGTCCTGTCCTTTGCTTGCCTCTCCTGTGTCTACTCTGCATGGCACTACTACTCCTCTGTCCTCCTATCATTGCTACTTATCTTGCCACCTCTACCTCCGCTGGTGGACACGTATTCCCATCCTCTGCCACCCACTGTTATTGTAGCACTTTACATTGCCAACACCCTGTGCATTGGTACAGCTGCCTCCGATATGTTTATCCACTTTACCGGCTGCCACATAGGCTGCACGCAGATTTGGCAGGTCCATCAGTTCCCACCTCTACTTCCTTTCATCACTTGTTCATTACCTTTCCTTGGTGCTCTGTGCAGTGTTAGGGTTACATCTGTTTTTTGGCCTTACATTTCATACTTGTCAACTTGGCAGCTTACTGCCCTTGGGCACCATATCTTGGGTCACCTTAATGTCCTTAGGGACCTTATAAGAACATAAGATATGCCATACTGGGTCAGACCAAGGTCCATCAAGCCCAGTATCTTGTTTCCAACAGTGGCCAATCTAGTTCATACGTACCTAGCAGTATTCCCAAAAGACACAGGTTCCACAATGCTTGTATTGGGTCAAGCACTGATATCCTGGGTCCCTTTTTAATAATGGTTTATGGACCTTTCCTCCAGGAACTTGTCCAAACCTTTTTTAAACCCAGCTACACTAACAGCTCTTACTACATCCTCCGGTAACAAATTCCAGAGTTTGATTACACGTGTCTGACTACTTTTTAAGATCATGCAGAAATCAAAACTAACATGATCTTTAACCAACAGTACATTTTACTTGTTTCAAAACAACCCATGGGCATAGCATTTTAAAAACACCTTATACAGCACCTTAGGTGCCTTATAGGGTGCCTTAACCTAAGACGCCCTATAAGGCACCTTATAAAGCGCCCTATAGGGCACCTTATACGGCGCCCTATAAGGCACCTTATAAAGCGCCCTATAGGGCACCTTATACAGCGCCTTGTCAGCCTTGTAATGTGCTTTGTTTAGAAACATAGAAATATGACGACAGAAAAAGATCACATGGCCTATCTAGTCTGTCCTTCCATAACAACTACAACAGTCTCCTTTTTGCCTTTAGAGATCCTCTGTGTTTGTCCCATGCTTTTTTGAATTCAGTTACTGTCCTCATCTCTACCACCTCCACTGGGAGACTATTCCACGGATCCACTACTCTTTCCGTAAAGAAATATTTCCGCATATCACTCCTGAATCTATCTCCCTTCACCCTCATCCCATGTCCCCTCGTAGCAGAACTTGCTTTCAATTGAAAGAGGTTCTCTCCCTGAACATTTATGCCACGGAGGTATTTAAACATCTCAATCATATCACCTCCATCTTGCCTTTCCTCTAAGGTGTACATATTAAGATCCTTCAGTCTGTCCTCATATGCTTTATAATGAAGACCACTAATCATTTTAGTAGCCACCCTCTGCACCGACTCCATCCTGTTCACATCCTTTTGAAGGTGCGGTCTCCAGAATTGCACACTATACTCCAAATGAGGTCGCACCAACGACTTATAGAGAGGCATTATCACCTCCTTTTTTCTGCTAGCCATTCCTCTCCGTATGCACCCAAGCATCTTCTAACTTTCTACCTGTTTAGCTACTTTAAGATCATCAGACACAACCACGCCTAGGTCCAACTCTTCTTTAGTGGACAAAAGTACTTCACCCCCTATACGATATTGCTCCCTTGGATTGCTGCAGCCCAAATGTTTGTCAGCTTTCACGTGCAATGTCCCGTTAACGTGCGCTAACTGGCCAAGGCGCCCTTTACCGCATGTTAAACAGCCATTGCTACCTTGACGCCAGTACGCCCACTTCCTTATTTGGCATTGCTCACTTTAACGCTGCACTTAACCCAGTATTTATTTATTTATTTAAAAGCTTTTCTATACCGCGCTCTTTAATATCAGTGCGGTTCACAGTTAACAATTCTTGTACAGGGCAGGGGAGATCTGCCTTGTGCTTACACTGAACAGGAACGGTAACTTGGAGTTGTAACTGGGGCAACTATATACATGGGACAACTATATACATGGAGTGGAGGAGTGGCCTAGTGGTTGGGGCAAGGTACTTCAGGCCAGAAGGTCGGGGGTTCAAATCCCACTAGAGGACAGCAACCTTGGGCCGGAAGGACTGGGGTTTCTAGTCCCACAGGTGCTCCTTGTGCTCTTGGGCAAGCCACTTAACCCTCCATAGCCCATGTTCCCTGTAAAAAAAATAGTTATCTCCAAGTTATAATGCCCTGTTCAATGTAATTTCAGTTTGTTCAATGTAAACCGCACTGATGCAGAATAGCACGGTATATAAGAGAATGTAAATAAATAAACATGTTAGACCATTATAAGTTTTAACTGGGGTGACTATTTACAGTAACGTTACTGCGGTTTAGTAAACATACCCCTTAATACCCCTTTGTTCATCCCGCTTACATTTCTTTAATTTTTGCTGTCTTAATGTTTTCTTGTAAGAATCTATTTCATTCTGTATTTCTATCATCATAAACTTTATCAAAATGATCCTGTTCTTTAGTGATTTTCTCCTGAATATGTCCTATCTCCATATTGATTTCTACTAGAAGGACCATCAAATCCAGGGCATATTTATCAGGAGCAGCAGAACAGAGTTTTCATTTGGCGGGAGGGGGGAGCAAGCTCTGTCTCTCAGCCAGCTATACTGAGTGTGGCTGCGATCACCGGCCTTCCTGTCTTGTCTGCCTGCAGGATCCATTCTCCTGCGGGCAGACAGGAGGAGAAGGCAAGTGATTGCGGCAGGGAAGTTTTAGTGGGATTAGGGCTCATGTGGGCCATCCCTATCCCTAGAAAGAAAACAGGATTTTTGTCTGACTACTTTTTAAGATCATGCAGAAATCAAAACTAACATGATCTTTAACCAACAGTACATTTTACTTGTTTCAAAACAACCCATGGGCATAGCATTTTAAAAACACTAGTCTTAAAAAAAACTCTGGATGCAACAGACTACATGATATTGGAAGTATAGTAACATAGTATATGACAGCCGATAAAGACCAGTGTGGTTCATCTTGTCTGCCCAGCAAAGTGGCAAGAGTAGGTGCATCTGCCGCTCCATGCAGTTCACCCCTCCCCATGCCTTTGTTTAGGGGTGTACCCACCGCTCCATGTAGGTCACCCCTATTTACTGAGATATAAGAGATAGTTATATTTGTTTTGATTTTATCCTGTTATAAAGGGATCCACTATTTCTGTCCCATGCCATTTTGAATTCTGTCACTGTATTTGCCCACACCACTTCCATTGGGAAGGGCATTCCAAGCTTCCACCATCCTTTCAGTGAAAAAGTATATCTTGACATTGCCTTTTAATTTACCCCCTTGCAGCTTCATGTTATGCTGTCTAGTTTTAAAGCTTCCCTGTCTTGGAAGAGGTTTGTTTGTTCATTAATACTCTCTAAAGGAAAAAAAGGGGACACTTGTAGTTGTTGACTAGATAGGCCAGGGGTCGGCAACCCGCGGCTCCGGAGCCGCATGCGGCTCTTTCTCACCTTTGCCGCGGCTCCGGAGCACACTGCCGGCTTTAAACGTCGCGTTATGGGCTCCCTGTCAGCTCCCTCCCTTCTTCTGCAGCCGCGGTTCCCTGTCTCTTAGGGAACCGCGGCTGTGCTTTTAAAATCATCTCGGAGCCCTTCCTGTCTTGACGGGCTCCGTGCAGCATTGTCCCGCCTCTAAAGGAAGTTTTGGAGGCGGGACAATGCTGCACGGAGCCCGTCAAGACAGGAAGGGCTCCGAGATGATTTTAAAAGCACAGCCGCGGTTCCGTAAGAGGCAGGGAGCCGCGGCTGCAGAAGAAGGGAGGGAGCTGACATGGAGGGAGGGAGCAGATATGAATGGATGGATGGATGGAGGGAGGGAGCAGATATGAATGGATGGAGGGAGGGGGGCTGACATGGAGGGATGGAGGGGGCTGACATGGAGGGAGGGGGGCTGATATGAATGGATGGAGGGAGGGGGGCTGACATGGAGGGATGGAGGGGCTGACATGGAGGGAGGGAGCAGATATGAATGGATGGAGGGAGGGGGGCTGACATGGAGGGATGGAGGGGGCTGACATGGACAGATGGAGGGGGCTAACATGGAGGGAGGGAGCAGATATGAATGAATGGAGGGAGGGGGGCTGACATGGAGGGATGGAGGGGGCTGACATGGAGGGATGGATCGAGGGGGCCTGACATGGAGGGATGGAGGTGGCTGACATGGAGGGAGGGAGCAGATAAGAAAGGATGGAGGGATGGGGCTGACATGGAGGGATGGAGGGGGCTGACATGGAGGGAGGGGGGCTGACATGGAGGGAGGGAGCAGATATGAATGGATGGAGGGAGGGGGGCTGACATGGAGGGAGGGGGGCTGACATGGAGGGATGGATCGAGGGGGCTGACATGGAGGGAGGGAGCAGATATGAATGAATGGAGGGAGGGTGGCTGACATGGAGGGATGGATCGAGGGGGGCTGACATGGAGGGATGGAGGGGGCTGACATGGAGGGAGGGAGCAGATATGAATGGATGGAGGGAGGGGGGCTGACATGGAGGGAGGGAGCTGATATGAATGGATGGAGGGAGGGAGGGAGGGGGGCTGCCATGGAGGGAGGGGGGCTGACATGGAGGGATGGAGGGAGGGGGGCTGACATGGAGGGATGGAGGGGGCTGACATGGAGGGAGGGGGGCTGACATGGAGGGAGGGAGCAGATATGAATGGATGGAGGGAGGGGGGCTGACATGGAGGGATGGATGGAGGGGGGCTGACATGGAGGGATGGAGGGGGCTGACATGGAGGGAGGGAGCAGATATGAATGGATGGAGGGAGGGGGCTGACATGGAGGGAGGGAGCTGATATGAATGGATGGAGGGAGGGAGGGGGGGCTGACATGGAGGGAGGGGGGCTGACATGGAGGGATGGAGGGGGCTGACATGGAGGGAGGGGGCTGACATGGAGGGAGGGAGCAGATATGAATGGATGGAGGGAGGGGGGCTGACATGGAGGGATGGATCGAGGGGGGCTGACATGGAGGGATGGAGGGGGCTGACATGGAGGGAGGGAGCAGATATGAATGAATGGAGGGAGGGGGGCTGACATGGAGGGATGGATCGAGGGGGGCTGACATGGAGGGAGGGGGGCTGACATGTAGGGATGGATCGAGGGGGGCTGACATGGAGGGATGGAGGGGGCTGACATGGAGGGTGGGAGCAGATATGAATGGATGGAGGGAGGGGGCTGACATGGAGGGAGGGAGCTGATATGAATGGATGGAGGGAGGGGGGCAAACATGTACGGAGGGGGGCTGACATGGAGGGAGGGAGCTCATATGGATGGATGGATGGAGGGAGGGGGGCTGACATGGAGGGAGGGAGCTGATATGGATGGAGGGAGGGGGGCTGACATGGAGGGATGGAGGGGGCTGACATGGAGGGAGGGGGGCTGACATGGAGGGGGCTGACATGGAGGGATTGGGGAGGCGGGCTGACATGGAGGGAGGGAGCTGATATGGATGGAGGGAGGGAGGGAGGGGGCTGACATGGAGGGATGGAGCACTGGTAATGGGGTTGAGGGGACGAGCACTGGAAATGAGCTGATTAGGGGAGGCTAGGACTGGTAATGAGCTGATGGGGGGTAGGACTGGTATTGGGCTGATTAGGGGAGGCTAGCACTGGTAATGGGGTTGAGGGGGGATTAGCACTGGAAGCGAGCTGATTGGGGGGCTTTGACTGGGCATGGGCTGATTGTGGGGAGGGGAGGATAGAGCTGCTGGCCCTGGAAGATAACTGGGGGCTAAGGCTACAAATGGGCTGATATGAGGGGATGGGAGAATGGAACTGGATCTGAGAGGGGCTGCCATGGTATTTGTACTAGAAGGGACTGGTCAGTGGGGAAGGAGGGGGACTGGAAGGAAATGGACACCAGTGGCAATCATGGGAATGCAAGTTGACATTGGAAGGTACTGGGAGTGAGGACTGGAAAGGGGCTGATATTGGGGAGGGTTACTGGGACTGGAAATAGGCTGATGGAAAGAAGTGAAGAAAACGAAAGAAGAGATAAGAACTGGCAGATGGACCATAGACCACAGAAAGAGAGCTAAGAGAAGACAGGAAAGCAGAAGCCTCAGATCGGGACCAGCATGATCAAAGAATAAATTGGTCAGACAACAAAGGTAGAAAAAATAATTTTATTTCATATTAGTGATTTGACTACAAAATCATCATAATTTTGAAATCAAATATTGTTACTTCTTGTTGTTATATTTTCTGGCGTATTTTTTTGGTGTGCGAAGGAAGAGGGGTAGTCTTATACGGCGAGTATAGGCCAAACACCTATATTTTAACAGGAAAAGTAGGGGGTCGTATATAGCATTAAGGTAAGAAACAATATATGCAGTGTTAGATTTGTTTTAAATGTCGCAATGGTTTTGCGGCTCCCAGTTTTTTTTTTCCCTTCGGAAACGGGTCCAAGTGGCTCTTTATGTCTTAAAGGTTGCAGACCCCTGAGATAGGCCATGTGGTCTTTTTCTGTCATCATGTTTCTGTTTCGATGTTTAAGTATTTAAAGGTCTGAATCATATCTCCCTTGTCCCTCCTCTCCTCCAGAGTGTACTATTTAGTATGATTTGGGACTCAACTGTATCAGCCGGAATGAAAGGAATACAGTGATTGGATAAGTATTTGTTCCCCTGAAGCAGGACATAAGAACATAAGATATGTCATACTGGGACAGACCAAGGTCCATCAAGACCAATATTCTGTTTCCAATAGTGGCCAATCTGGGTTACAAATACCTGACAGGTTCTGAAAAAGGCACACAGATTCCACATTGCTTACTCCAGGGTAAGCAGTGATTTCCATGCTCCTCTTTAATAATAGTTTATGGACTTTTCCTGCAGATACTTGTTCAAACCTTTTTTAAACCCAGCTACACTAAAAGCTTTTACTACGTCTAGTAATTTCTTTTTTTTATTTAGCAGGTTTTTTGTACCGCTTAATCATTTAGTCAAAGCGGTTTACATTGTAACTTAAACTCAATATTGTACATTAAACAGAGACATTGATAACTTAGATTCTTTGGAGGCAATGGAGGGTTAAGTGACTTGCTCAAGTTCACAAGGAGTGCTAGTGGAAATCTAACCCTGATCTCTTGGTTCCCAAGCCAGAGCTCTAACCATTAGGCTAATGCTCCACTCCCAGAGTTTGATTACTCATTGAGTGAAAAAATATTTTCTCTGATTAGTCTTAAATGGGCTACATTGTAGCTTCATTGTGTGTCCCCTAATCTTTCTACTTTTTGAAGAATTGAACAACCGGTCTATCTTTAGCCATTACAGTCCATTATTTTATACATCTCTATCATATCTCCCCTCAACAGTCTTTTTTTCAAGTTGAAGCATCCTAACCTTTTAAGCATTTCCTCATAGGGATATCTTGCATTTCCCTTTACTATTTTGGTGGCTTTTCTCTGTACCTTTTCTAATTCTGCTATATATTTTTTAAGATATGGTGACCAGAATTGCACACAATATTCAGGGTGCAATCCTACCATGGAGCGATACAAAGGCATTATAATATCTATTGTTTTATCCTCCATTCCTTTCCTTATGATTCCTAAGAACATACTAACATAAGAAATGCCATACTGGGTCATACCATCAAGCCCAGTATCCTTTTTCCAACAATGGCCAATCTAATACTACTACTACTACTGAGCATTTATGTAGCATTACAAGTCGTACGCAACGCCGTACAAACAAGTAAGAGACAGTCCCTGCTCATCAGAGCTTACAATCTAGTAAAGACAAACACAGAAGGTGTAGGCAGGGGATAAAGCAAGGGAAGGAGAAGGAGATCAGGAGAGTCAAGATCCAAAAGCATCGGCGAAGAGTTGAGTTTTCAGCCTGGACTTGAAGAGGGTTAGGGAAGGTGCCTGGCGTACAGACACAGGTAGTTTGTTCCAGGCGTAAGGTGCAGCAAGGTGAAAGGAGCAAAGTCTGGAGTTAGCAGTGGAAGAGAAGGGCACAGACAGGAGCAGTTTGCCGGAAGAACAGAGTTCCCGAGGTGGGTTGTAAGGAGAAATAAGAGAGGAAAGGTACTGAGGAGCCGCAGAGTGAATGCATTTATAGGTCAGGAGGAGAAGTTTGAACTGAATGCGGAAACAGGTAGGGAGCCATTGAAGTGACTTGAGAAGAGGAGTAACATGGGCATGACGAGGCTGGTGGAAGATTAGTCGCGCAGCAGAGTGTTGCACAGATTGAAGGGGGGAGAGATGATTCAAAGGGAGACCAGCAAGGAGTACGTTACAGTAGTCAAGACGGGAGGTCATCAAGGAGTGGATAAGCATTTTAGTAGTGTGTTCAGAAAGGAAGGGGTGGATTTTGCTAATGTTGTAGAGAAAGAAACTTCAGGTCTTAGCTACGAGCTGGATGTGTGTGGAGAAAGAGAGAGGAGTCAAAGATAACCCCCAGATTGCAGGCCGAGGAAACAGGAAGGATTACAGAGTTATCCACAGAGACTGAGAAAGGAGGAAGAGGAGGGGAGGTTTTAGGGGGAAAGATAAGAAGTTCAGTCTTGGCCTTGTTCAGTTTCAAGCGGCGGTGAGACATCCAGGCAGCAATGTCAGAAAGGCAAGCAGAGATCCAGGTCTGGATTGCCGGAGAGATCTCAGGCGTAGAGAGGTAGATCTGGGGGGAGTCCTCATACAGATGGTACTGAAAGCCATGGGAAGAGATGAGCGCACCAAGGGACGGGATGTAGAGAGAGAAAAGGAGGAGTGTACCCAGAACAGATCCTTGGGGTACACCAACTGGGAGCGGGATAGCAGAGGAGGAGGAACCACCAGAACACACACAGAAGGAGCGATGGGAGAGATAGGAGTAGAACCAGAATAGTACAGAGCCCTTAAAACCAAGCGAGGAAAAGGGTGTCGAGGAGAAGGTTGTGGTCGAAAGTGTCAAAAGCAGCAGAGAGGTCAAAAAGGATGAGGACAGAGTGTAAAGGTCCTTGGATTTTGCCAGGAATAGGTCGCTGGAGACTTTGGCAAGAGCCGTTTCAGTAGAGTGTAGAGGACGAAAGCCAGACTGTAAGGGATCCAGGAGGGCATGAGAGGAGAGGAAGTCGAGGCAGCGGCGGTGAACTGCATGTTCAAGTAGTTTGGAAATGAAGGGAAAGGAAGAGAGGGTAGCAGAGGTGGGGGGGGGGGGAGAGTCGGGAGTGTAGAGGGGGAAGAGTAGTTGATTCGCAGCTCTCTTCTAGGTCAGAAGTACTTTTCAGGTTCTCAAAAAGATACACAAGTTTGACAATGCTTGTCCCAGGGCAAGCAATGGATTTCCTGGGTCCTCTTTAATAATGGTTTATGGACCTTACCTCCAGGAACTTGTCCAGCTGTGCTTTTAGTGCTGTGCTTTTTTAAGCACAGCTATACTAACAACTTTTACTATATCCTCTGGTAACAAATTCCAGAGTTTGAATACGAGCTGAGTTAAAAAATATTTTCTCTTATTAGTTTTAAATGGGTTACACTGTAGCTTCATTGCGTGCCCCCTAGTCTTTCTACTTTTTGATCGCAGCTGCTGCACTTGGGCGGAGAGTTTCAATGTATTATCCACAATGACACCTAAATTGTTTTCCTGGGTGGTGGTTCCTAATTTGGAACCTTGCATCGTATAACCATAGTTTGGGTTGTTCTAACCTAAATGCACAGAATGGTTTAAAATAAGCAAAGGTGTAAGACAAGGCTGCATACTTTCACCCTACCTGTTGTGATGAAGCAGAGGCCAGTGAACCTATGGAGATAGGAAAAATCACTGATCCCTTTAAAGAAAGTGACAGACCTAAAGTGCAGTTACTGCAAAGCGCAGCCAGAGGGAGCAAGCACGAAGAATCAGAGGGTAGGCTGACACACCCAAGCTTGGATGATGCAATAACTAACTCAAGGGATAATCAGACACACTTGGTCAGGGTGAGAGAAACCCTAACTGAGAAGCAGCTTTATAAGCATGGCTTAGACAGGACAGAAGCAGTAGTGGCGGCAGCAGCAGCAGCAGCAGATGCAGAAGAGAGAGGAAGGAGACGGCTCCGAGGAGAGAAGGAGAGGCAGTTAGATTTGCGGTCCTTACAGAGAAGGGACAAGCTCCAAGAGAAACAGTTCCACGGTGGAAAGCTCCAGGGAGAAGTCTTCAAGGAAGACAGAGAAAGGAGAGGGACCTGGAAAGTGCCTGGTAAAGAGAGTATCAGAGAAGCACAGCTCAGAGAGCAGAGGTACCTGCATACTTCCTTTCCTGACTGTGAGCTACAAGGAGTTCAGAGGTGGGTGCACAAGACTCAGCCCAGGAGTCTGAGAAACACAACACTGAACCAGGAACTGTGGCCAAGCCCTAGAAAGGCATGGAAGCCAGAGAGCCGTAGGTGCAGTAAACACAGCTGGAGAGAGGTTTGGGAACCTGTACAAAAAGTGCTAACTAAAAGTCCTGTTACCTGTTTTCCAGACCAGGTAGAGCAAGGCTGGAGAGTTTTAGAGAGAAACTCTGAAGTGAAGCCAGAATTACATGAGGAAAGCTCAGGGCCAGCAGATATATTGTCAGAACAGGAGGAAATGCAAATAGACCCTGCTGAACCCGATTCATTGCTACCCGACTGTCTCATGGATTGTACACTTTGTCTAGCCGGGAGTTTGGAATCCTTGGCAGAAGTATAGCTCGCAGGGTATACGTTAAAATACAGTTTTGATAAGCTAAAAGAAGAAGCTTGCTTTTGTTTTCATGAACTGGTTTGTTCTAACACCTGTATAGCTAATAAGACTGTGAAGCACGTCTAACTTTTGAATTCTGTAAATACCTTCTTGAAAATCCTGAATGAGGTGAGAATCCTATTTTCCTTCGTTGGACCTTTGTGCATTATGGGAATAAACCTTACCCTTTACCTTACACATGGCTTTCACAACTAATTATTTCAAGAAAGGTACTACTAGTACCAGCATGCATCTGGGCTAAGAAAAGTTTCACCCTTGGATGAAAACAATAATGTCCACCCTGCCCCTTTAAGCACGTGGCTCGGGGGCTGGGGTTGCGACACTGTTTAATTTATATGCAGAACAAATCATCAGAGAAGCAGGATTGTATGAAGACAACAGAGGTGTGAAGATTGGTGGAAGACTCATCAACAACCTTCGCTATGCTGACGATACCACATTACTGGCTGAAAGTGAAGATGATCTGAAACATTTGCTTCTCACAATCAAAGAATATAGTCTCAAAATGGGCCTGCACCTTAATGTAAAGAAGACAAAGATCATGACAACTGGCATAATCAACAGGTTCATCGCTGAAGGAGAAGAAATTGAAATCGTGAACAACTTTAACGTACTTGAATCAACTATCAATAAAGAAGCAACAAGCAGTCAAGAAATCAGACGACGCATTGCTCTTGGCAGAATGGCTATGAAAGACCTAGATAAGATTCTCAAGAGCAGAGATGTCTCTCTCCATGGTATTTTCAATAACATCATATGGATGTGAAAGCTGGACAGTGAAAAAGATAGACAGGATGAAAATTGATGCCTTTGAATTATGGTGCTGGTAGCGAATACTGTGTATACCATGGACTGCCCAAAGAACAAAACAGTCAGTACTAGAGGAGATCAAACCTAAGCTTTCTTTAGAAGCTCAGATGACAAGACTTCGACTTTCATACTTTGGACACATCATGCGAAAAGAGAGATCATTAGAGAAAGACATCATGCTTGGCAAGATAGAAGGTCAACGCAAAAGAGGAAGGCCAGCAATGAGATGGATCGATACAATAACAGCAGCTACGGGTACCAGTCTGTCAACAATGAGCCGCCTGACTGAAGACCGAACACAATTTAGGATAGCTATCCAGAGGGTTGCCATGAATCGACTCCGACTCGACGGCTCTTAACAACAACCTAAATGCATAACTTTGCATTTGTCCACATTAAATTCCATCTGCCATTTGGATGTCCAGTCTTCCAATTTATTGAGGTTCTCTTGCAATTTTTTACAATCCTCTTGTAAAAAATTGCAAGAGAACCTCAATAAATTGGAAGACTGGAGTGGAGAAGTGGCCTAGTGGTTGGGGCAAGGTACTTCAGGCCGGAAGGTCGGGGGTTCAAATCCCACTAGTGGACAGCAACCTTGGGCCGGAAGGACTGGGGTTTTTAGTCCCACAGGTGCTCCTTGTGGTCTTGGGCAAGCCACTTAAACCTCCATAGCCCATGTTCCCTGTAAAATAGTTATCTCCAAGTTATAATGCCCTGTTCAATGTAATTTCAGTTTGTTCAATGTAAACCGCACTGATGCAGAATAGCGCGGTATATAAGAGAATGTAAAATAAATAAATAAATAAATAAACAACCTTGAATAATTGTCATCTGCAAATTTGAATACCTCATTTGTAATTCCAATTTCCAAGTCATTTATGAATATGTTAAAAAGCAGTGGGCCCAGCACAGATCCCTGGAGTACTCCACTATTCGCCTTTCTTCATTGAGAAAATTGGCCATTTAGTCCTACCGTCTGTTTTCTATCTTTTAACCAGTTTCTGATCCACAATAATACACTGCCTCCTATCCCACGACTTTTTAATTTCACCAGAAGTCTCTCACGAGGGACCTCGTCAAAGGCTTTCTGAAAATTCAAATACACTGTATCAACTGACTCACCTTTGTCTACCTGTTTGTTCACACTTCAAAAAACATAACAGATTAGTTATGTGAGGTTCCATGTGCAGGATGTCTGCATGCTGAAGCTCTCAGGAAACAATTGGAGGAACTCAGAGAGGAGGTGGCAAGGTTTAGGAGCATTCAAGACAGTGAGAAGTACATTGAAAAGATGTTTCCTGTAACATCCAAGCTCTCCAGGAGAGGAGAAGATCGGAGCCTACAGAATGACGAAGGTTGGACACAAGTCACCAGGGCCTGCAGAATTACCAATCCAACTATTCCAGCCCTTGAATTGGAGGACCATTATGCAGCCCTGGGAGTGGAGGAGGTGAAAGCATTCCTGGAAAGGGAAGAACCAGAGCTCGAGCACCCCAAAGTTGCAGAATCAGTGACCACAAGGAAGCAAAGGGTAGTGGTGGTTGGTGACTCTCTTCTGAGGGGTACTGAGGCATTCATCTTCCGATTACACTTGATGTCCAGAGAGGTGTGCTGTCTGCCAGGTGCCAAAATCCGAGATGTTAAGGAGAGTTTGCTGAAACTCATCAAGCCCACTGACTATTACCCAATGTTGCTAATCCATGTCGGCACAAATAAAAGTACCAAGTATCACTCTGAGCATATCAAAAGTGATTTCATGGCTCTGGGACAGAGGGTGAAGCAGAATAGGGGTGGTGGTTTCTTCAATCCCCCCTGTTGAGGGTAAAGGCCAAGGCAGAGAAGCTCGCATCCTGGAGATGAATGCATGGCTGCGTGGATGGTGTCATCAAGAGCATTTTGGTTTCCTGGACCATGGGCTGCTGTTCCAAGGGTTGCAGAGCAGAGGTGGCGTCCATCTGTCCAAGAAAGTTCTTTATCTCTATTGGAATGCATAATATACCGCTCCTTTGGTCGACGTGTCTTCAGTAGCAGACTGTCTAATCTACTGAAGAGGGTTTTAAACTAGATTCGTTGGGGATGGGTGAAGAAAGCCTCCAGGTAAGTGAAAACCCCCAGGTAAGTCAAACATTAAATATCTTTATGGAAATGGGTAAAAGGGGCTATATATGGAAAATGGTGTGTATAAATGCCCGTAGCATGGGAAATAAGATACCAGATGTTGAAGCTTTAATGGGGGAGACTGACTTTGATTTAGTGGCAGTTAAAGAAACATGGTTCACAGAAAACCATGACTGGGATGTAACTATACCAGGCTATACTTTATTCAGAAAGGACAGGGTAGGAAGAAGGGGAAGAGGAGTGGCACTATATTGTCACGCCCTTGCCCCTTACTTCCAGTATGGAGGGGCGTGGTTATCATAGAAAGTTTCACCTTTTAGCCTTTAACTGACTGGTTCCTTTGCCATGCCCTTTGGGTAAGATAGTTCAGTCACAATCCACTTGGCTTCAGGTAGAAAAAAACATTTGTAGTTGGATCGAATGATAAGGCAATGACAGAATTTATTAACTCAAACGCAAGGTTCACAAATACTACCCTTGGATACTTTCTCCAGGATTCTTCACAATACACATCAGGACATAAATAAACTCAAAGCAAACTTTCAGCTTATAGTGTTCTTCAACTCGAAGGAAAAGCCTTTTAACAGTCAATGCTACCAGCTTGGTTAGCATTGCTGTTTAAAGCAAACAAAAACAGCATGTCTCAATGGCAGTTTTCTGTTCTCATAGTCCCAAACACTTCCAGGCTGGTTTGTCTCCTTACAATATAGCTCATTATGTATATGGCTCATTATGTAAATAGTTCACCGATATAATCTAACGCACTGCCCCACACACTACACTTCTCAGTTCTCACACTGCATGCTACAAACCACACTTTATTATTGATTTTGATTGATGTGCCACACCGCCTTGATTTAATGATAAGACGGTATACTAAATCCTTCTAAATAAATAAAATAAAATAAATAAAATAAGCAAACAAAGTAAAACTTTTAACAGGACAAAAACTTCTCATAAGCAAATAATGCTCTATTCCATGCTTTAGGAATATTCAAAAACAAAGCCAAAAACTTTCCTTCTTTTCACCATTAGCTCGGCTTCTTGCCAGTGCACTGCTCTGGATATCAGGTGTTTATCAAGCACAATCAGAGAGCTTCAGCTTGCTCTTGCTTTCTCAGCAAACGTATTTCTTCTTTAACACAGGACATGCACAAAACCATCTACAGGCATTCAAGGTTATCTGACTCTGAAGGTTTTCTCTTAAGGGTGGTTTTCTTTCAATCCCTCTGCAGTAAAGGATTGGCACAAGGAGCAATCCATGTATGAGTCTTCGTCATTCACAGCTAGGTCTGGTTCACCTAGTTGCATAGGCTCTACCTCTCCTTCCAGTTCACAGGGTTCAGCTGACTGTCTTCCATTAGAGCTGAGAGTATCCCTTGCAACTCTGCACTGCTCTGTATTAGACAAGCTTTCAAAGCTCATACCTGGGCCTGGGCTTGTAGCAGCTTCTCCTCCTTCATGCTCTGGCCACCATTCTCCTGTGCTTCCTCGTCCTGTCCTCCAGCTTGTGTTTCTGCTTGGGTCTCTCCCTCTATCCTAGACTTAAATCCCCAAGGCTCCAGCCCCACCTCTTCTCCTCTCAGGTGACGGAGATCAGCTTGCCTCCTGGCAGCTGGGTGATTAGGGAACTCAGTGACGTAAGGGTCCTTTACCCTGGTTCTGTAGTCCCTCTCCTTTTCTCCACTAGGGGAACTCTGAAACCTATCCCATCTGGGAATTTCCTGCTTTCTAGGTGTGATTGGGGTTTTGTTTCTCTGACCTTGCAAAATACGTCCTTTTATAAGGGTGAATTCCTTTCCTTCATCCCTTTCTCCTCTGTCATGATAAGCTTCCTTATCACAATATGTAAAAAAATAGTATTAAAGCTTTGGAACTACAGAGCTTAAAAAGGAGAGAGGAGGCACTGTGTGTTAAACTAGAAAGAGGGAAAGAGACATCTATTTGCATTGGTGTGATTTACAGACCTCCCTCACAGGAGGAAAAGGTGGATGGAGAAGACATACACAGCATTGTTAGGAAAGGGGAAGTGCTACTGATAGAGGGTTTCAATATGCTAGATGTTGACTGGCACATTCCGGCTGCAGTATCATCTAGAAGTAAGGAGATCCTGGATTCTCTTCAGGGAGAACTATTCAGGCAACTGGTAACAGAACCACACGTGAAGGGGGATACTGTTCTTGGTGCTTACTAATGGTGAAAGTGTTTCTGATGTTATAGCGGGAAATCATTTTGCATCCAGTGATCACCAGATGGTGTGGTTCAGTATTAGGACTAGGCCTGTTAAAATCCATTCAAAAGCGAGGGTCTTAGACTTTAGGAAAACTAACTTTGCCAAGATGGGCCAATACCTCAGGGAGTCGTTAGCGGGATTGGAACAGCTGAGGGATGTAGAAAAATACTGGGCAAAACTGAAAGGGGATATTTTAAGGGCAACCAATCTTTTTGTTAAAATGGTAAATAAAAGGAAAAGGAGACCACTATGGTTTTCGAAAGAAGTAGCTGAAAAGGTGAAGAAAAAGAGGGAAGCCTTCATGAAATATAAGAGATCACAGAGAGAGGAAGACAGGCATCTATATTTGGAAAAACTTAGAGAAGCTAGAAAGTAGTCAGGAAAGCAAAGATTCAGAAAGAGGAGGAAATAGCCAATGCAGTAAAATGGGGGGATAAGACATTTTTCAGTTACGTTAGTGAGAAGAGGAAAGGCAAAAGTGATATTTTCAGACTCAAGGGTGAAGGAGAGGAATATGTAGAAGCTGATGAGGATAAAATGGACTTGCTTAACAAATATTTCTGTTCTGTGTTCACAGATTAAGAATCAGAAGCAGGACCTCAGAAAACACCCACAGATAGGAACAGAAGCGAGTGTCATCTTCAGTAATTTTCAGAAGACACCGCTTGTGAGAAACTAGCTAAACTTAAAATAGACAAAGCGATAGCACCGAATGGGATACACCCTAGAATACTGAGGGAACTTGGGGACGTTCTAGCAGCTCCACTGACTGACCTTCTCATATACTCACTGTTGCAGATCTCTCTCCAGAAGTAACAGTCCCTTTTTCTAGTCCTTCAAGACAGAGGATCACAGAGCTGTGGTTGAGCTATTTATGCCTGTGCTGCTGAAGTAAGCTGTGACCAACTTCCTGGGTAATTAACATTCCTTGCTTGGATAGGAGGAGTCTTTCAAAATGGCCTTTTGATCTGCCACCTGGTGTTAACACCTATTGAAAAGGTTTCACAGGTCTCTTGCCCCCTAGGTAGAAGGCCTCTTTGAAAAGGTCTCTAGAAGGCTTTATTTGTTACTCAAAGAGTACAGACCCTGTTTTGCCTTTTGTGCTAAGCTAAATTCTGATTTGATTTAAATTATAGCTCTTAGCTGCTGCTAGGCTCTAATTTCTTATGAAATTTAAACTACAAGCTCTCTGCTGGGTTCTAAATTTAACCAGAAAGCTCTCTTCTGTGTGTTAAATTTAAGCTAAAAGTACTTTGCTTATGCTAGGCCCTGAGTGACTATTAAATTTAGACTACAAGCTCTCTGCTGGGTTCCAAATGTAATCAGAAAGCTCTCTTCTGTGTTTTAAATTTAAACTAAAAGTACTTTGCTGTTACTGGGCCCTGAGTGACTATTAAATTTAAACTACAAGCTCTCTGCTGGGTATGAAATGTAACCAGAAATGTCTCCTCTGTGTTTTAAATTTAAACTTAAACTGCTGCTACTAGGCCCTGATTGATTTAACAAGAATAGTGGGTTCACAGATTAATTAGCTTTAATACAAAGAATTCCTTTTAGAAAATTACCAGAAGTATATACTCACAGTTGCAGATCTCTCTCCAGAAGTAACAGTCCTTTTTTCTAGTCCTTCAGGTTACAGGTAAATGGAACTCACTCTGAGGAGGAGGTTACCAATGGTGTGCACCAGCGATCTGTCCTTGGTCCGATTCATTTTGACACCTTTGTTAGTGATATAGCGGAAGGGCTGTTGGGTAAGGTTTGCCTCTTTGCAGATGATACCAAAATCTGCAATAGAGTAGACACCCAGGAAGGTGTAGATAACATGAGGAGGAATCTAGCTAAGCTTGAAGAATGGTCTAGAATTTGGCAGCTGAGATTTAATGTTAAAAAATGTAAGGTCATGCATTTGGGCTGCAGTAATCCAAGGGAGCAATATAGTATAGAGGGTGAAGTACTTTTGTCCACTAAAGAAGAGCGGGACCTAGGTGTGATTGTTTCTGATGATCTTAAAATAGTTAAACAAGTTGAAAAGGCGACAGCAAAAGCTAGAAGAATGCTTGGGTGCATATGGAGAGGAATGGCCAGCAGAAGAAAGGAGGTGATAGTGCCTCTGTATAAGTCTTTGGTGCGACCTCATTTGGAGTTTTGTGTGCAATTCTGGAGACCGCACCTTCAAAAGGATATAAACAGGCTGGAGTCAGTACAGAGGGTGGCTACTAAAATGGTTAGTGGTCTTCATTATAAAGCATATGAGGACAGACCTAAGGATCTTAATATGTATGCCTTAGAGGAAATGTGGGATTGAGGTGATATGACTGAGGCGTTTAAATACCTCTATGGCATAAATGCACAGGAGGAGAGCTTCTTTCAGTTGAAAGCAAGTTCTGCTATGAGGGGACATGGGATGAGGGTTAAAGGGCATAGATTCAGGAGTGATATACAGAAATATTTCTTTATGGAAAGAGTGATGGATCCATGGAATAGTCTCCCAGTAGAGGTGGTAGAGATGAGGACAGTATTTGATATTCAAAGAAGCATGGGACCAACACAGAGGATCTCTAAAAGAATAAAGGGACTATTGTAATTGTTGATATGGAAGGACAGACTAGATAGGCCATGTTGTCTTTTTCTATCGTCATGTTTCTATGTTTCTAAGACCTTCCTTGGCTAATGCCCTGTTGGCTGTCTCCCATTAAGCAATGATTATCTACATATTCAGTAATTTTGTTCTTTATAATGGTTTCTACCATTTTTCCCGGTACTGACGTCAAGCTCACTGCTCTGTAGTTTCCCAGATCACCCTTGGTCATGTATGAATATGTCAAAAAGCAGCGGACCCAGCACAGATCCCTGCGGTACTCGACTATTCACCTTTCTCCATTGGAAAAATTGGTCATTTAACCCTACCCTCTGCTTTCTATCTTTTAACCAGTTCCTTATCCACAATAGTATACTGTCTCCTATCCCATGACTTTTTAGTTTTGCTGCTACAAATACAAAATACCACAACAGACCACGAAGAATAATACACATAACCTCTACTAGCAATGAAGTAATATCGCCTATCAAATTACCACAAGACACAACACTCCTCCTGCGCACTAGTCAATGCCCATTCCATACGGAACAAATTCCACACAATAATGGACTACATACAGAACCAGGACATAAACATCATGTGCATCACCGAAACATTACTCTCCGAAACAGACAATATACTCATACATCAGATGACCTCCCAACAGTATACAATACACAGCTCCACAAGACCAATACGCAGAGGCGGAGGTGTGCTAGTTATTGCAAAGGCACATCTGCAATTCCAAACCACTTCCAACATATGAGCCACAGGAAGCAACGTAATAACAGTCTCAAATAAACATCTAGCACTCTGCCTCCTATACAGAGGCCCAAGCTCAAATGAAGAAGAACTCTCCACCATACTAGAACAAATCTGCTCCCTGGCAACCGAAAACAAACCACTCATAGTTCTAGGGGACCCAAACATTCCATCACTATCCACACAGAATCAAGAGACCTTCATGGAAACAATGGAAGATCTGCAGTACATCCAACAAATAAATACCGCAACCCACAAGATGGGAGGCACCCTCAACCTAGTATTCACACCAAACCAACATTGCAACAAGAACATGATAACACTCATAGCTGTCACCCCTATACCTTGGTCAGACCACCATATGATCAACTTCTCTATAAACCAGCCCATGAAGAGCCGAACCCCTAAAGCAAATCTCAAGGAGAAAAGAAGATTTCAAACCTTCCACAAAGAAAAATTCTTAAAAGTACTGCCAGAACTAGAGCAAAGCATAACAGATCTTGATGCCACCATTGCCAAATGGAATGACTCTCTACACAATGCAGCAATTGTACCACATAAACCAACTCATGGCAACAGAAGAAAATACTAAGGCCCCTGGTATTCAAGTGAAATCAACGAACACAAACGCCTCAGGAAAATAGAAAGACAATGGAGAAGAACAAAAAGCCATAACATCTTGACAAAATACAAGGAATTGCAAGCCACATACCACAATATGATAAACACTCACAAGAAGGAGTACCACTCAAACTTGATAATGAAATCAATCAACAAACCAAGGGAGCTTTTCTCTATAGTGAGCAATCTCACGAAAGAACCGACAAGAACAGATGATATAAACTCCATTCCCCCACAAGACCTAGCCAACTATATACAACTCAAATACACACAGACACCACTCAAGAAACCAACCAAAACTAATATACAACATATAATGGATGAAACATGGGTCACATTTCACACCCCATCAAGACAGCAGCTCAACTACATCATAACCAATATAAACACAACCTCCCCTATTGACCCTATGCCCAGTTACATGGATCTAACAGACAAAAGAATACCTAACACCCCATCTACAAATGATTGTTGAATCCTCACTAACTCAAGGATACCTCCCCCAGCAAATCAAGAAAGCATCCATTAGACCAGTCCTTAAGAACAACCTTGACAAGAATGAACCAAACTCCTACCGACCAATATCCAGCCTCTCCTTCTTAACCAAGATAATTGAGAAATGTGTACAGCATCAACTACAGGAACACATAGATACCTACGCCCCACTGGACCCCTACCAATACGGCTTCAAACAAAACCACGGCGTAGAAACACTTATGACATCTCTCTTGGACACCCTTGTAACAGGCATGGACAATATACACCACGGCTTTGTGCTATGTTTTATAGACATCACTGCTGCATTTGACTCAGTAAATCACAACACCCTGCTGCAAAGACTCAGAGACGTGGGGATAAGCGGCACAGTCCTGGATTGGTTCTTCTTATACCTCTCCCACCGTACACAGCTAGTAAGAAGCAAAGCCCAACAGTCTGAACCCTTCACCCAATACCAAGGAGTCCCACAAGGCTCAGCTCTCTTGGCTCTACTATTCAATATCTACATACAGCCAATATGTAGCATTATAAAACAATTCAACATCCATTACAGACTATACGCAGACGACATCATGATATTCACCCCCATAAACATTAAGCAGCCAGACTACTCACAAATCACAGCATGCTTAGAAGCAATGTCAGAATGGCTCAACAATCAAAGCCTTTTCATAAACTACAAAAAAATCAGAACTGATGCACATTACCAGAAGTATGATATTCTCACCGCCAGACTCGATAAAAATCTTTGACCATACCATAACGAATAAACAAGAAGTCAAATACCTCGGGATCACCTTTGACCAGCAACTCAGCTTCCAGCCACACATAAAAAAGAAGACCAAATCAGCCTACCACAAACTCAGAATGCTACGCAATCTCAAACCACTGTTCACCGACCATGATTTCCGAACTGTCTGCCAAAAGCCATAATAATGCCTATATTAGTTTTCTGCAATGCAATTTACCATGGACTTCTAAAGAAAATGACTCTCCCCTTACAACTGGTACAAAACACTGCGGCCAGAATCATCACCGGGACAGCAAAATACAAACACATAACCCCCACGCTCCATCAACTGCACCGGCTCCCTGTGACTGTACGCACCAAGTACAAAAACATAATAATAATCTTTAAAACACTAAACAACCTCTCTCCAACAACTGATCAAGAAGACACCCCCAACCAGAACAAGAAGAGGAGCAGACAACAACATCCTAGAGACCCCGCTAAACTTCAGGAAAGCAAACCAATCCACCTGCAATTGAGTCTTCTCCCTGTTTGCATCCCAGCTGGGGAACGAACTCCCCACATCAACACATGAACTCAAAGATCTAGTGGACTTTAGAAAGGCAATAAAAACCCACCTCTCCCTAGAATACTTTGGAACTACCCCAGAAGATGACGACTGATAACAAACTGGACCATAAAACAATGCTACAGTTCCTGTATGTAGTTAGCAATTGTTAATTGCCTGTTTACCCCAATTTAACCTCCAAATTGAATAATCTTGTTTAATGTAAAGCCTCTTGCTGTTCCATGTAAACCGCCTTGAATGTATGATAAGGCAGTATAGAAAACCTGTTAAATAAATAAATACTAACGTCAGGCTTACTGGTCTGTAGTTTCCCGGATCACCCCTGGAACCCTTTTTAAAAAATGGCGTTACATTGGCCGTCCTCCAATCTTCAGGTATTACAGATGACTTTGATGATAGTTCACAGATTGCTAATAGCAGGCCTGCAGTCTCATATTTCAGTTCTTTCAACACCATTGGATGTATACCATCCGGTCCAGGTGATTTGCTTGTTGTTCAGTGCCGTCGAGTCGGAGTCGACTCATGGCGACCCTCTGGATAGCTATCCTAAATTGTGTTCGATCTTGAGTCAGGCGGCTCATTGTTGACAGACTGGTACCCGTAGCTGCTGTTATTGTATCGATCCATCTCATTGCTGGCCTTCCTCTTTTGCGTTGACCTTCTATCTTGCCAAGCATGATGTCTTTCTCTAATGATCTCTCTCTTCGCATGATGTGTCCAAAGTATGAAAGTCAAAGTCTTGTCATCTGAGCTTCAATTTCAATTTCTTCTCCTTCAACGATGAACCTGTTGATTATGCCAGTTGTCATGATCTTTGTCTTCTTTACATTAAGGTGCAGGCCCATTTTGAGACTATGTTCTTTGATTATGAGAAGTATATGTTTCAGATCATCTTCACTTTCAGCCAGTAATGTGGTATCATCAGCATAGCGAAGGTTGTTGATGAGTCTTCCACCAATCTTCACACCTCTGTTGTCTTCATACAATCCTGCTTCTCTGATGATTTGTTCTGCATATAAATTAAACAGGTAGGACGAAAGTATGCAGCCTTGTCTTACACCTTTGCTTATTTTAAACCATTCTGTTTCTCCTTGTTCCGTTCGAACTGTTGCTTCTTGATCAATGTACAGATTGTGCAAGAGTACGATCAGGTGTTCTGGTATACCCATGCTTCTTAATGTGGCCCAGAGTTTCTCATGGTTTACACAGTCAAAAGCCTTGCTATAGTCTATAAAGCACAAATAGATATCCTTTTGGTATTCTTTAGTCTTTTCAAGGATCCATCTCACATCTGCAATGATGTCTCTCGTTCCTCACCCTTTCCTGAACCCTGCTTGCACTTCAGGGAGTTCTTGTTCCAGGTATGGTTGTAGTCTCCTTTGAATAATCTTCAGTAGAATCTTGCTGGCATGTGGGATCAGAGCGATTGTGCGATAATTTCCACAGTCATTTCCCAAGGTGATTTGCTACCCTTCAGTTTATTAAATAGTTGTAACACATAGTAACATAGTATATGACGGCAGATAAAGACCAGTATGGTCCATCTAGTCTGCCCAGTAAGATGGCAAGAGTAGGTGCACCTGCCGCTCCATGCAGGCCACCCCTCCCCATGTGTTTGTTTAAGGGGTGAACCCACCGCTCCGTGTAGGACACCCCTGTATGTTGAGAAATTAGTTAGTTGTTTATTTTTATTTTATCCTGTTGCTGTAAAGGGATCCACTGTGCCTGTCCTATGCTATTTTGAATTCTTTCACTGTATTTGCCCCCAACACTTCCATCGGGAGGGCATTCCAAGCATCCATCACCCTTTCAGTGAAAAAGTATTTCCTGACATTGCCTTTCAATTTACCCCCTTGCAGCTTCATGTTATGCCCTCTAGTTTTACAGCTTCCCCGTCTTTGGAAGAGGTTTGTTTGCTCATTATTTCTCTTTAAGTATTTAAAGGTCTGAATCATATCTCCCCTGTCCCTCCTCTCCTCCAGAGTGTACATATTTAGGTCTTCAGGTCTCTTCTCATAAGGTTTCTGACGCAGGCTCCAAAATCATTTTGGTCACCTTCCTTTGAACAGTTTCCAGTCTTTTTATATCCTTTGCAAGATATGGTCTCCAAAACTGAACACAGTATTCCAAGTGAGGCCTCACCAGTGACTTATACAGTGGCATTAGTACCTCTTCCTTTCTGCTGATAATTCCTATTTGTATGCAACCTATGACACCGCCCGCCCCTTAACCTTGAGGGTTAAGGAGGGGTTGCCTTATGATGCCCTTAAGGCAGTTAGTTGTAGTTGTGTTATGCTTCGAGCAGTAAGGCTGGCAAGAGTTATTTATTTACATGAGGTTTATTTTTCATGTGGCTCATATTGCCATTGTGCAGTTCAAAAGAAGATTACAGACGGTGCAGAAGTTTTAAACCAAATAAACAGGATTAACTGAAACTTTGCCTAACTGGCTTTAAATGCTGTATTTCTTCACATTCCTTTCATGTGCTTTTAACATACAGGCTGATAACAGAAAAGTCCTTCACTAATGATGCTCAGGTTCTGTCAATCACTAGTAGTGCTCTAATTCAGTTTCCCTCCACAAGCTTTCTTGTGTCGGTCAAAGTTACGTCACTGTTATATTACTTCATATACCAGCACAATCCTCTCTCTGCTTAATTGCCTCTATCAATTAAACAGGTAGAACAGTCCATCATCATCTCATCATCATCAGCAGGGGAAAACACAGAATTATGAACAGAGTTTTCTTCCTTACAGCCAGTAACTGGAACACTGTGGTTAAAACTCTTCTTCTGTTCTAAATAATCCTGGAACTCTTTAAGAAGTGATTCAGCATGAAACTTTTCTTCATTGAGCTGTTTTCCTGTCCTTTCGGTGAATAGGTATTGACTGAGCCTGTCTATCTCAGGCTCCTTATCAGGTTTGTTTGCATTTGGAAAACAAACATGTGCTGGGCTTTCATTAGCTCCCCACCTTTCCCTGGACGTGGGTGCTGTACATTCAAACTTAGCAGTGCTAGGAGAATATTTAAAAGCATGTATATCAGCCCTGTCCTGGCTAGGTGACTCAGCTAGTTTAAAAGAATAATTATTGTCATTCAAAGCTTCTCTTTTCTGACACCAGCTGCCACCATCTTGACTGGCTTTGCTTTTAAAAGCAGAACATAGACTTTCTGGCTTTAGAGCATAAACTCCTCTTTCTCTGGGTACCTTATACAGGAGCTTCTCCCTGGGAGGATTCTTTATCCTTCTGCCTTTGCTCCCCAGCTCTGCCTGGTCCTGTAGCCTTGGGTTTCTCAGCGTTCTAGAAGAGCCCTGCCTCCAACAGTCTCTTTCCTCATCTGAATGCTGCTCCAAGCTGTCCTCCAGCTGCAGACTGTTAGGGAAATTATCCCAGCAAGGAAACCTCCGTTGCTCTCTTGGCTTCTCTCTCTGGATCTCTCCTTGGATCCCCGTCTGGATCTGCGTCTGCCCGTGGATCTCCCTCCTTCTTTCACTTCCTGGTTCCTGTGTATTTAACCAGGTGCTTCTAGCCTGCACTGCCCGCCTCCCCTTGGGGTGTGCCCAATCACAAGCCTTCCTACTCTCCTCCCTCGAGGTGAGCTGTTTTGCCTGATTGAAACTGTGTTTTTTTCTTTCTGCAGAGAAATCCCTGCTTTCTCCTGCAGTACCGGCTTCTACCACCGGCTGCTCACTTGTATCCATCTGTTCCTGAGGAGCTACTGTGTCACAAACCCAACATCCTCCTGGCATTTGCCACTGCCTTGTTGCACTGTTTTGCTACCTTGAGATCCGCAGAAATAATCACACCAAGGTCCTTCTCCTGGTCCATGCACACCAACCTCTTTCCCCCTATCGTGTACATTTCCCCTGTATTTCTGCTTCCCAAGTGCATGACACTGCACTTCTTCTCATTAAATCTTAACTGCCAAGCATTAGACCATTCTTCCAGCTTTTGCAGATCTTTCCTCATGTTATCCACTCCCTCGGGGGAGTCCACTCTGTTGCAAATTTTCGTGTCATCTGCAAAAAGACAGACTTTTCCATGCAATCCTTCAGCAATATCACTCACAAATACATTGAACAGTTCCGGGCCCAGGACCAAACCCTGTGGCACCCCGCTAATCACCCTCCTTTCATCCGAGTGAGCTCCATTTACCATCACCTTCTGTCTTCTGTCAGTCAACCAATTTCTGATCCAGTTCACCACCTTGGGACCCATCCCCAAACTACAGAGTTTATTGATAAGCTTCCTATGAGGAACAGTATCAAAGGCTTTGCTGAAATCCAGGTAGACGACATCCATCGCATGTCCCTGATCTAGTTCTCTGGTCACCCAGTCAAAGAACTCAATCATATTTGTTTGGCATGATCGTCCTTTGGTAAAACCATGTTGCCTTAAATCATGCAACCTGTTGGTTTTGAGAAAGTCCACTATTCGCTCTTTCAGAAGCGCCTCCATTACTTTTCCCGCCACCGAGGTAAGACCTACGGGCCTGTAGATTGTCACTTCTTTCCCGTCACCACTTTTGTGAAGAGGTACCACATCCGCCCTTCTCCAGTCCTGAGGAACTACTCCTGTTTCCAAGCATCTGTTGAAAACATCCTTTAACGGCCCTGCAAGAACCTCTCTGAGCTCTCTCAGTATCCTTGGATGTATCCTATCCGGTCCCATGGCCTTGTCCACTTTCAGTTTTGCAAGTTGTTCTAACACATCATCTTCTGTGAATGGTGTGGAATCCACTTCATTCCCATTTTTATATTTGGGAGTCACAGATGGTCCTTCTCCAGGATTTTCTTTAGTAAAAACAGAGCAGAAGTATTTGTTTAGCAATTTTGCTTTTTCAATGTCACTTTAAATAATTCCGTTCCCAGCACATCTGAGTCCTGCAAATCCATCTCTGATTTTCCTCCTCTCCCGAATAAACCTGAAGAAGGTTTTGTCGCCACTCTTCACATCTTTAGCCATCTTTTCCTCTGCCTTTTATTTTGCATTCCTTATTTCACTTTTTGTCTCTTTTAGTTTGATCCTGTGTTCCTCTGTTTGCAAGCTTTTGAATTTTGTGAAAGCTGTGTTTTTTGCCTTTATTTGAGCAGCCACTTCTTTGGAGAACCAAATAGGTTTCCTTCTCCTCTTGTTTTTATTTACTTTCCTTACATATTTATCTGTTGCCCCTTATATTGCCACCTTTAGTTTAGCCCATTGCAATTCCACTTCCCGTATCCCCTCCTACCCTGCCAACTCCTCCTTCAGGTACTTGGCCATTTTACTGAAGTCAGTGTTTTTGAAGTTTAGGACTTTGAGCTTGCTATGACTGGACTGCACTTTGGCTTTTATCTCAAACCACACCATGTGATGATCGCTGCTGCTCACAGGGGCACCCACCCAGACATTCGACACGCTATCACCGTTGGTGAGCACTAAATCCAGCATTGAGCTTTCCCTGGTTGGTTCCATCACCATTTGTTTAAGTGACGCATCTTGGGAAGCATCCACAATTGTTTTGCTTCTTGCCAGATTCGCAGAAGAACTACTCCAATCCACATTGGGTAGATTAAAGTCACCCAATATGATAACTTCCCCCTTTGTGGCTATCTTGGCAATATCTATAATCAATTCATTATCTTTTTCTTCGATTTGAGTCGGAGGTCTGTAGACTACAGCAGTATGGATGACAGTGCCATCTCCTCTTTCCAACACAATCCAGAGCGCTTCTTCTTTTCCCCATGCCCCCTGCATTGCAGTAGCTTTAATATTGCTTTTTACATATAAGGCTGCTACTCCTCCTTTTCCTCTTTCTTTGTCTCTTCTGAATAGATTATAGCCAGCTATGGCTATATCCCATTCATGTGATTCATTAAACCATTTCCACCATTAGGGCTTCCAGGTCAGGAACTTTGTTGACTAAGCTTCAAGCATTTGTGCTCATTGCTTTCCAGTATTTAAGTGGCTTGCATGTATTTTGCATTGAGTTTTTTCTGCCCACTTCTTCCCACTTGCCATTGATGTGTGGTTTAAAAGTGTGGCTGTTTCTGATGTTGTTCTGCATTTGCTGGGAGTGACGTCCTGAACTAGTCCTTCTCCATCCATCACCCCCTTTTTCTAGTTTAAATGCATATCCACATACTGCCTGAATTTTTCACTTAGGATTCTTTTCCCTGCAACTGAGAGATGTAGTCCATCACACAGTATAGTCTCTTGTTGGTCCATCTGTTTCCCCAGTCGCCAATAAAACTGAATCCTCCTCGTTTGCACCAGGTCTGGAGCCATGTATTAAAGCTGTTTATGTGATGCAGCCTTTCTGCCCCCTTACCATGAACAGGTAGAAATTCTGAGAATGCTACAGTGTTAACAATGGGCTTGAGTTTCTCTCCCAGAGTCTGGAAGTCCCTTTGAACTGCAGAGGTACGTTTCTAGCCATGTCGTTTGTACCCACGTGGATGATAACATCAATTTTGGAGTGCTCACTTTCTGCGCTAAGTACATCAACAATTTGGTTTGTATTCCTGCTGGCTGAAGAGCCTGGGAGGCATTTGACTATCCTCTCTCCTTTGAACTATGTTCCCAAGTTGGTGCCTCTGATGATGGAATCTCCAAGTAGTAGTAGTTTTCTGTTTGGTGAGTTTTTCTTCATATTTGGTGCTTTAGCAGGAGATTGGGCATTGACTGACTCATTTAAGGGCCCTTCAGTTTCCATGGGTTGGTGATCCTCATTAATCAAAGCAGAGAAGGCATTATGCAGGGATATCTCTTGATGTATAGGATGTCTCTGCGTTACAGGTCGCAATCTACCCGAGCCCACTGTGATCCATTTGATCCTGGGATGTTTGATTCTTTGTGGGAGCGGTGGTGGACTTTGTTCTGTTTGTATCCTAGAAGAGGTGTGTTTCATTGCAGCTAGTTCTTCCCTTAGTAGAGTCAATTCTTTATGCACGGCAGCTAGTTCCTCCCTTGGTAGAGGCAATTCTTTATGCATGGCAGCTGACGAGGTGAGGCAGCCGGAAAGGCAGCTGTGAGAGAACCCCCCCATCTCCCCTTGGGCTGCAGCGAAACAACACTTACACATACCCTTTCTCCCAGAAAACCAGTAGACCAGAGCATACTAGTTTAGACAGGTCACTCGGGAATGCTTTAGGAGAGCCCACTGTCCCCCCCCCCTTCAGGGGCTACTGATTGGTGAAGAAGAGATACCTGGGGCGAATGGGAAGGTAGCAAGGGGGTTTGAGAATGTACTGTATATAAGACAGTGTGGGACGTCATTTAGGGGCTCAGATCATTTGTCCAGGGTGCCGGCTCTGTCTGAGTCCTGTGTACACAATAAAAGATCCTGTTTGCATTCTAGTCTGTCTGTTTGTTCCTTCCGAGGGGGTGGGAGACAGGGTTCCTGCTTCATTTTTGGTGCATTGGCCGGGAAGTCCTTTCTCCTTGCACCCGCAGAGGGAACCTCTCTGTGGTTCTGCAGGACCGGGCCTCGGCCGGCCCCCAGGTCGTCGACGATCCTTGGTGCCACCGGGTCCCTTGTGTCCGGCAGGACTCCTTGACGCGTTTGGCTGGTTGGTCCTGGCGGGCTGATTACTCTGTTTGAAATCCGGCAGGATAGACTGGCATCCAAACATTCTCCAGCCGGAGGTCTGGTGAGTACTACTGCCTTTCTGATTTGGGTAGTTCTGTGAGTCTGGAAATCCTGGTAATCTGTAAACCTGTTGTGGTTTGATCACCCGCACGAGAGGTCCGAGTAAGGACCCCAGGGGTTCTGAAACCATCGCTCGTCCAGTCTGTGCTGAGGGGGGGGGAAGGAAGGGTAGCTGTGTATATGTGTACCTGTTGTTAATGTGTTTCTGTCCTCCCCCTTCTCCCTTTGTTTCCTTTGTTGTCCTGTGTGTAAGGTCCGAACAACTGGGCTCTCCAAGTGCTCCCTCCTCCCCTTGGGGAGGCGGAGTCCAGGTTCGGGCATGCATTTCTTTTTTTTCTGCTCTCAAATGTCCTGTTCAGTGTTCAGTGTGTCTGTCTGTTTGTCGGTTTAACTCTGTGTGAGCTGGAAATACTGCCAGTGTTACTGCATTGAGAATTGTGCATTGTGATTGTGATTAGAGCATATTGTGATTAGAGCATGGGGGCGGGAGAATCTAAAGGGCAGACACCCCTGCAGTGCATGTTCCGTAATTTAAGTCTGGGTTTGGAGAGGATTACGGGGTTTCACTCTCTGCCTCTCGATTGTCTGTTTTATGTGAACGGGAGTGGCCAGCCTTAGTGAAGCTGTGGCCTCCCGAGGGGTCCACTGATCTGCCTACTGTGTTTTTAGTCCATCAGATTGTAGTGAAGGAACACCTGGATCAGTTTCCCTATATTGATTCATGGCTGGCCATATGCCAGAAACGGCCAAAATGGCTCCAGCACTGCCATGAGGATCAGTGTAGAATAATGGTGGCAGCTGCCAGTCGCCGGAAGGAGCGAACACCTGCCCCTGTCTACCAGGGGCGGGCTTCCCCGGAGGTCCCTGCACGCCCCATCAATCTGCTTTACCCTACTGTCCCGTCCGCGCCCTTACAGGATCCGCCCCTAAGAGATGAAGAACCTTCCCCCGGGGCGGGTGAAGCAGGACTTGGGGAGGATTCTGCAGATTCCAGCTCCTCATCAGATTCCCTTTCTCATAGTGATACGCCCCTTCAGACCCCTCCATCATCCTCCTCTCCTCCTACTCCCGGTACTGTCTCCAGTGTTACAGCCTCACCCCCTGAGAGCACTCCGACTGAGCTTAAGTCGTCTACCCCGCTGTCCCAGCGCCTGCGGTCAGCTGCTGCAGAGAAGCAGACAAAACAGGATTTCCAACTGCCTTTACAAGTACAGGGACTCCCGTACCTTGATGCTGCCGGACGGGTGGCAGTAGGACCTTCTAGTCTGATATATGTTCCTTTCTCTACCACTGATTTGCTGAATTGGAAAACCCATTACGCCTCCTATACTGAAAAGCCTCAGGAGTTGACAGACCTTATGACTAGTATTATGCAAACGCACCAGCCTACTTGGTCAGATTGTAGACAATTGCTGTCCACCCTATTCAGCACGGAAGAACGAGCACGTATTGTGCGGGCCACCCTCATGTGGCTGGAGGCACATCCTGCAGACGCTGGGGTTATAAATCCCCGGCAGCAAGCAACTGTGGATTTCCCGAATGAAAACCCTGAGTGGAACCCGAATAATCCCGAAGGAGCACGGGCTCTCACTCGCTTCCAGACCGCGCTCCTTGAAGGCCTCAAGAAGGGTCAGTGAGCTATGAATATCAGCAAGATTGCAGAAATCCTCCAGCTTCCTGATGAGAGCCCAACAGCGTTTTATGAGCGTCTGTCTGAAGCATATCGACTGTACACCCCTTACGATCCAGCAGCTCCTGAGAATCTTCGTATAGTGAATACCGCTTTCGTAGCACAGGCCCAGGGTGATATACGGTGAAAGCTGCAGAAATTGGAAGGATTTGCGGGCATGAACGCTGCACAATTGATGGAAGTGGCACAGAAAATCTTTGTAAATCGTGACCAGGAGCAGAGGCGAGAATCTGAGCGTCGGATGAAGAAGAAGGCAGATTTCCTAGCGGCTGCCCTAACCGAACGGCCACCGTATCGGTCTGGACCAAGGACGGGAGCAGGGGACGTGGACGAGGATGAGGACAAAGGGGGCCGAGGTTTCTCCTGGGCCCCAATCAGTGTGCATACTGTAAAGAGGAGGGACATTGGAAGAATGAGTGTCCAAATCGGAGGGGGCAATATCCATCCATGAGGGGCGCAAGGGTACCCGTACACACCACACGAGTGCGGGGCCAGCCCATGGTATATCCACACGATACTTTCCCGCCCCCGCCACCAGATCTTGAAGGCCTCGCAGCAGTGGAACATTATGACTCGGATGAAGACTAGGCCAGACCGGGCTCCAAGCTTCTGTTGGGTCCCCAGGAGCCTATGGTCAAGATGAACTTAGGGGACCAAGAAATGCAGTTCATGATTGATACCCTAGCAATACACTCAGTGGTTACTCAGCAAGTGGCCCCGATTTCCTCCCGGACAGTAACTGTAGTGGGAGCCACGGGAGAAAGAGTGCAACGATCCTTTCTGAAAAACCGCATGTGTCAGTTGGGGGGACGGACTATCACCCACCAGTTCCTGTATATGCCTGAATGTCCTATACCCCTGTTGGGGAGGGATGTCCTGGCAAAACTACAGGCCCAGATATCATTTGGGCCCGGGGGCCAGGCTGAGCTCAACATACCCAGCCTGACCCCAGCAGTTTTGGTATTGTCCGTCCCCCGGGAAGAAGAATGGTGGTTGTTTGAGGACAAACTCAAGCCTGATGTGATTGCCCTGGATAAGTGGGATGCAGTACCCCCAGGAGTATGGGCAGAAGGCAACCCCCCCGGAATGGCCATCAACATCCTTCCTGTCTGTATCGAGTTGAAGCCAGGAGTCTCCCCAGTACACGTGCTGCGGCAGTATCCGCTGCCGCGAGCGGCTGTGGAAGGAATTCGTCAATTTAGACGAAAACTGAAAACCTATCTGTTTCAAACCCACTACAACTTGATCTAACTGCGATACCCTACCTCAACCAGATCTCCTCTGCCGCACTCGGCAGCATATAATCTAATAGTATATAGTCATGTATAACTTGTACACCTTGGCAACTAATTCCGTACAAATTGTATATAACCATGTATAGTCTGTACACCTTGGCAACTAATTCTGTACAAATTGTATATATGGGGCCTTCCCCCAATCTACTGAAATCAAATGTATACCTTGATCTGTGTGCTTTAATCAAATATGTATCGTATCCAAATGCTTGTCCCGTGTTACGTAATCATTGACTAATCAAAATGTAAAACTGAAATCTCAATGTACCGTACAATACATTATGATTCTGTAAAGTAAACCGCTGCTGATCGTAGGAAGCAGCGGTATACAAGTGTTTACTAAATAAATAAATAAATAAATAAAATCATCTGGAGCGGCTCCTGCAGTACGGTATCTTGCGGCCCTGTCAATCAGCATGGAACACCCCTTTACTACCAGTCCGAAAGCCAGGTACTACCGACTACCGACCTGTGCAGGATCTCCGTCGTGTCAATAAGGCTGCTGTGACTCTGCATCCAGTGGTACCCAACCCCTATACCCTGTTGGGTCTCATCTCAGCGGCGGCCTCTCATTTCTCCGTGCTAAATCTGAAGGATGCCTTCTTTTGCATACGTCTGTCTGCAGAAAGCCAACACCTCTTCGCCTTTGAGAGAGAGGACCCTGCCACTGGCAGTAAGACCCAAGTAACCTGGACTCGCTTACCACAGGGGTTCAAGAACTCCCCCACTATCTTCAGTACCGCTCTGGCCCAGGATCTTGCTGGTTACCCCCCGGGAGTGCCTGGGAGACGAGCCCTCCTGCAGTATGTTGACGATCTGTTGGTTGCTGCTGACTCTGAGACTGAATGTATTCTGGCAACCACAGAGCTGCTACAGTTGTTGTATAACGCAGGCTACCGCGCCTCGAAGAAGAAGGCTCAATTATGCCAGTTGGAAGTGAAGTACCCTAGGATTCCACTTGTCTAAAGGAAGTCGGCGGTTGGGGAAAGAACGGAAGGAGGCGGTATGCCGGATCCCTGAGCCAACCACTCGCAAGCAGGTACGCGCTTTCCTCGGGGCTGCAGGATACTAGAAACATAGAAACATGATGACAGAAAAAGACCCCATGGCCTATCTAGTCTGTCCTTCCATAACAACAACTACAACAGTCCACTTTTTACCTTTAGAGATCCTCTGTGTTGGTCCCATGCTTTTTTGAATTCAGTTACTGTCCTCATCTCTACCACCTCCACTGGGAGACTATTCCATGGATCCACTACTCTTTCCGTAAAGAAATATTTCCGCATATCACTCCTGAATCTATCTCCCTTCACCCTCATCCCATGTCCCCTCGTAGCAGAACTTGCTTTGAATTGAAAGAGGCTCTCTCCCTGAACATTTATGCCACAGAGGTATTTAAACATCTCAATCATATCACCTCTATCCCGCCTTTCCTCTAAGGTGTACATATTAAGATCCTTAAGTCTGTCCTCATATGCTTTATAACGAAGCCCATTAATCATTTTAGTAGCAACCCTCTGCACCGACTCCATCCTGTTCACATCCTTTTGAAGTTGCGGTCTCCAGAATTGCACACCATACTCCAAATGAGGTCGCACCAAAGACTTATACAGAGGCATTATCACCTCCTTTTTTATGCTAGCCATTCCTCTCTGTATGCACCCAAGCATCCTTCTAGCTTTTGCCATCACCTTTTCTACCTGTTTAGCTACTTTAAGATCATCAGACACAACCACGCCTAGGTCCCGCTCTTCTTTAGTGGACAAAAGTACTTCACCTCCTATACTGTATTGCTCCCTTGGATTGCTGCAGCCCAAATGCATGACCTTACATTTTTTAACATTAAATCCCAGCTGCCAAATTCTAGACCATTCTTCAAGCTTAGCTAGATCCCTCCTCATGTTATCTACCCCTTCCTGGGGTCTACTCTATTGCAGATTTTGGTATCATCCGCAAAGAGGCAAACCTTACCCGACAGCCCTTCCGCTATATCACTAACAAAGATGTTAAAAGAATCGGACCAAGGACAGATCCCTGGGGCACACCACTGGTAACATCCTTCTCCTCAGAGTGAGCTCCATTTACTTGTACTCTTTGTCGCCTCCCACCCAACCAATTTCTAACCCAAGCAGTAACTTTAGGGTCCATCCCTAGGGTGCTCAGTTTGTTTATAAGTCGCCTGTGAGGAACAGTGTCAAAGGCTTTACGGAAATCTAAATACACCACATCTAGAGCGCTCCCTCGGTCCAACTCCCTTGTCACCCAGTCAAAGAAATCAATCAGATTTGTCTGACAAGACCTGCCTCTGGTGAATCCATGCTGCCTCGGATCCTGTAATCCGCTGGACTCCAGAAACCTCACTATTTTCTCTTTCAGCAGCGTTTCCAATAATTTACTCACCACCGAAGTTAAACTAACCGGCCTGTAGTTTTCAACCACATCCTTACTTCCGCTTTTGTGTAAAGGCACCACATGAGCCTCTCTCCAGTCCTTTGGCACCACTCCAGACTCCAATGAGGCATTGAAAAGGTTAGTCAGTGGAGTTACTAGAACGTCCCCAAGTTCCCTCAGTATTCTAGGGTGTATCCCATCCGGTCCCATCGCTTTGTCTACTTTAAGTTGAGCTAGTTTCTCACGAACACAGTCTTCTGAAAATAGTTCAAGATGTCCCTCACTTCTGTTCTTATTTGTGGGTGTTTTCTGAGGTCGCATACTGTCGCATCTGGATTCCCAACTTCGCCAGGATTGCAAAGCCCCTCTATGAATCTATGAAAGGCCCAGAGACAAGTCCCCTTGAATGGGGACTAGACCAACGTGGGGCCTTCAAACAGTTAAAGAGGGCGTTGCTATCGTCACCAACCTTGGGCCTTCCGGATGTCACTAAGCCCTTCACTCTTTATGTGCATGAAGCAGCGGGCACAGCTCCAGGGGTCTTGACTCAACAGCTGGGATCCTGGCCACGCCCGGTCGCCTACCTGTCTAAATAGCTGGATCCAGTGGCCAAGGGATGGCCACCCTGTTTAAGAGCAATAGCAGCAACAGCCCTATTGGTGGAAGAATCGGATAAACTATCCATGGGCCACGACCTCTTAGCCACCGTCCTACATTCTGTCCAAACTTTACTGGAACATAAAGGAAGCCACTGGTTTGCCAGCTCCCGAATGTTAAATACCAGCATATGTTATGGGGAAACCCCAGAGTGCGGATAACCACCGGTCAGGCCTTAAATCCTGCCACGTTCCTGCCTGTCGGCCCAGGACCACCTGATCACGACTGCCTGGAAGTAATGGACACTATCTTTTCCAGTCGCCCTGATCTGACGGACGTACCACTAAACAACCCGGATGAGATCTACTTTGTGGATGGAAGCAGTCTGGTAGTGGAAGGCCGCAGGTGTGCGGGGTACGCGGTGGTGACGATGGAAGTAATAGTCGAAGCTCAGCCACTGCTCTCGGGCACTTCCGGACAGAAGGCTGAACTCATTGCTTTAACCCTTGGGACAAACCTTCATGTAAACATATACACAGATTCCCGATATGCCTTTGCCACTCTCCATGCCCATGGTGCTCTTTACAAGGAAAGGGGGTTGATCACTGCAGCTGGATCCGAAATTAAGAATGGTCCCCAAGTAGTGGCCCTGTTAGAAGCAGTCTGGTATCCCAAAGCTGTAGCAGTCATGCACTGTAAAGGCCATCAGAAGGGGAACGACGGGATAGCCAAGGGCAATAGACGGGCTGATGCAGAAGCCCGGCGGGTCGCGATTGCCTCTTTTTCCCAGCCCTACTCTGAGAGCTCCGAAGATTTGCAAGTACTCAGAAATGTATCTACCCTTAGGCTGGTTTTTGATATGTGGGAAGATGACTTATACCTATGTTCCCATAAATGCCACCGCTGCTTTCCTCCACACGCCCAAAGTAACTAAAGTCCGCCCCAGACCTCCCCGCTCTATCCCCATGCCCTCGACCTGTAACTCAAAGGTAGAACCCTACAGTGATGAGACGGCCCTTGGGCTGTTGCTATCAATCGTTGCAACACCTGGGTTAGCCCTACACAACTCAATGGAGATAAGCCGACTTGCTTGTTCTATTGCTAAATCCCTTAATCTGACCTCAACCATACTGGCCACCATGAATCATGAAATGTCCGGCTTACACACGGCGATACTGCAGAATAGGATAACCATTGATTTCCTACTCTTACGCCTTAACCATGGCTGTGAAGAGTTCAAGGGTATGTGTTGTTTTAACCTCACTGACGAAAGCGTGTCCATCGAACGCTCTATCCAAGACCTATATAATTTAGCAAAACATATCACAGACCCCTCCATGGGACTGGGAACAGGATGGTTCGGGAGGTTGTTTGGTTGGCTGGGGGGCCTTAAAACCCTAGTTATAGGGGTCTTCCTTCTCTTCCTGCTATGTGCTCTTTTACCATGCTGTATCCCTATCCTCCAACGCTTTCTCACCTCCACCCTCGACACCTTGGTCGAACACAAGGCGGCTGCCTCTGTCATGGCCCTAACCCCTTATACCCCTCTGCGGCCTGCCCCTAGTAATACTGCCCTCTACCGCTCCTAGCAGTTGAGGTCATACTCGAAAAAAAGGGGAGTGAGGCAGCCGGAAAGGCAGCTGTGAGAGAACCCCCCCTCCCCTTGGGCTGCAGTGAAACAACACTTACACATACCCTTTCTCCCAGAAAACCAGTAGACCAGAGCATACTAGTTTAGACAGGTCACTCGGGAATGCTTTAGGAGAGCCCACTTTCCCCCCCCCCCCCTTTAGGGGCTACTGATTGGTAAAGAAGAGATACCTGGGGCGAATGGGAAAGTAGCAAGGGGATTTGAGAACGTACTGTATATCAGACAGTGTGAGACGTCATTTAGGGGCTCAGATCTTTTGTCCAGGGTGCCGGCTCTGTCTGAGTCCTGTGTATACAATAAAAGATCCTGTTTGCATTCTAGTCTGTCTGTGTGTTCCTTCCGAGGGTGTGGGAGACAGGGTTCCTGCTTCAGAGGCACATAGGACAAGCTCTTAGGTTCCAAATGATTCGTCTCACAAAGCGTAGTTACTCACCTGTAACAGGTGTTCTCCAGGAGCAGCAGGAATCAGTCCTCACATATGGGTGACGTCGGCGCCGACGGAGCCCTCGTGCAGAGCATTTCCCCAGCTTTCAAAGAAAGCCTTTGGGAATGCAGCTCGCATGCGCGGTCCCCTTCCCGCCCAAGGGTGCCATCTTGCTCAGTCTGATGACATAGATAAAAGACATCAAAAAATCAAAATGAAGGATATGACTGCAACTCCAGGGGAGGAGGGAGGGTCATGAGGACTGATTCCTGCTGCATCTGGAGAACAACTGTTACAGGGGAGTAACTATGCTTTCTCCAGGACCAAGCAGGAAGTCAGTCCTCACCAGACGAAAATAAACTACCATAGACTTATCCAAATAAAGCAAATTAACCCACAACATGCCACCCAGTTAAATCACCACCATAAATCAACATCCTTATCATGCATCCTTATAAACGCACGATCATTGAAAAATAAAATCCCTATAATTAATGATCTACTAACTGACTCAAAACCAGATATACTATGTATAACAGAGACCTGGCTCTCTGACACGGATACAGTCCTCCTAAATCAACTTGATAATTCAAACTACGATATCGCCCACTCACATAGAACCAACAAAAAAGGAGGTGGTGTACTAATTATGACAAATAAAACTCTAAAAGCTAAAAAGATTGAAGCCAACTCAAACAACAATAGTGACACTCTCATAATAAAAATAGATCAAATAAGTATCTGTTTAATATATAGACCCCCCAACCAAAATGCAGACAGCCTCCACTCACTAATTGAACTCCTCAACTCTTCCTCTGAACAAAACCCACTAATTATTTTAGGAGATTTCAACCTCCCATCACTACCAATAACGGAATCCAACCTTTTTCTTGAAACCATATCTGACTTAGACTACCATCAAATAATAAACATACCTACACATACCAAAGGTGGCACTCTGGATCTTGTCCTACTACCCAACCCGATCTTCAAACTGTTTAAACACGACTCATTAGAATGCTTTCAAATACCTTGGTCTGATCACCACCTCATCAAATTAAACATTAACTACAATACCAACTGTACCATAAAACACACAGGTAATGGCCAGACTACAAAATTTAAGAAATTTAATGAGACTGAGTTCCTGGATTCTACAATCCCTTACCTTACACTATCCCCAACAAACTTAGATGAAGCGGTCAAAAACTGGCATACCACCATAAACAACGCAGCCATAATAAATCATACTAATAAAAAACGAACCTATTCAAAATCTAACTGTACACCATGGTTTAATAGCACATTAAAACAAATGAAAAGAGAACTAAGAAATTTAGAACGTAAATGGCGCAAAACTAAATCCACCATTGAGAAAGAACTATACTACAACCATCTCACAATCTATAAAGACGCAATAGATAACTCAAAGAAAAATTACTATGCTACAATCCTATCAAAAGCATATAATAGACCAAGAGAACTATTTTCCATTGTTAGTAATCTAACTAACAATTCCCAAGCCTCTAGCAAGGAAATCACTGATATATCAGCACAAACCTTAGCCAACTATTATCAAAACAAAACAAAACACTCACCAATGACCCTATACTCAACCTACACACCTCATATACTAAACGAATGGCCAGAATTTCACCCGATATCCAAAACATCATTAAAAAATATCATTCTCAATCTCAACACGACAACTTCTTATCTCGACCCCTGCCCAGTAGCCTGGATAAAAAACACACTCCCAACTCTTCTATCCTTCATACTCCCTATGGTCAACCTTTCACTACTCCAAGGTCACCTCCCACCTACACTTAAACATGTACAAATCAGACCAATTCTAAAGAATAACACACTTGACAAAACCTCCCCAAAATCTTACAGACCGATCTCAAGTATACCATTCTTAGCAAAAGTCATAGAAAAAACTGTACAAATACAGACACAAGAATTCCTAGACTCATCCTATCCGCTTGACGACCAACAATATGGATTTCGTCCCAAGCATGGAGTTGAAACACTCCTGACCGTACTAATTGACACACTTTTAAGAGGAATTGACAACCACAAAAAAGCCTTCATCCTATTATTTATGGACATATCAGCAGCTTTTGATAGTGTTTACCATTCAATAATGCTTAACAACTTAAGACATATAGGAATATATTCTACAGTTCATAAATGGTTCACATCCTATCTGAGCAATAGAACCCAAAATGTTAGAATAGGCAACCAAACGTCTGAATCATATAAATTTGAAACAGGTTTACCTCAAGGCTCAGCACTTTCAGCTCTCCTATTTAACATATACATAAAACCAGTTTGCAATATTTTTAAAAAATATGGTGTACTCTATCATCTGTATGCAGATGATATTATGATGTACATCCCATTCACAATCCCTAACATACCGTTGCAACTCCTATCAGATTGCTTCAAAGAAATAACTTTATGGCTAAACGCCCACAATCTCCAAATAAATCACTCAAAAACAGAAGTGCTAATCGTCACTAAAAACCAAGACTATACCCCACCAACACATATAACACTACAAAACCAGGAAATCAAAATAAAAAACGAAATCAGATACTTAGGAGTAATTATAGATAAACATTTAACATTAGACACCCATATCAGAAACACTACAAAGAAAATTTATTTCAAGCTTAAAATACTTAAACAACTTAGACCCCTTGTATACATACATGATTTCATCAGCATAATTCAAGCCACCATAACCCCCCACTTTGACTTTGCTAATTTAATATTATTAGGCGCAACAAAACAAAACATTAAAAGGCTTCAAATTGCACAAAACTCAGCAGCTAGGATAATAACGAAAACACATTCTCATCAACATATAACACCAATACTAGAGTCCCTTCACTGGCTGCCAATTCAAAGTAGGATAATATACAAAACATTAATAACTACATTTAAAACACTATTCGATATGGCACCACATACATTAAGTAAATTAATTACTAAAGAACACTCAAAACCTTCTCAAAGAAAAGGTCATTCAAATAAACTAAAACCCCCCAAAGACTTCATAAAAACAAATAAATCAACAAACAACAGAGCGTTCTCTCATGCAGCCCCAATAGCCTGGAATTCCCTCCCAGAAGAACTAAGAATGCTAACAGAGATTAAAGAATTCCGCAAAAAATTGAAAACCCATCTATTCACAATAGACTACAATAGTAAAGACATCCACTCAAAAGAATTAGATAAAGGCTAACCATTCTTTGTCTGACATCTCACTACAACATAAAAAGAAAACTCTCCCTATCAGATTCTGAACTTCTCTCCATGATTATACCCCACATAATGTCTATATGTAAATAATGTATATAAGTTGCACTGTTCTGTGCCATTCAGTTTAATATTACTCTGTTTATTTTATATTGCTTATAGTTATCTGATGTTATATGTAAAACAAACTATGCTTTGTTGAATGTTGTTATCTGTAAACCGCAGCTGAACTATGGAAGCAGCGGTATATAAGTTCTTGTTAAATAAATAAATAAAATAAATAAATGTGGGACTCCCCAACTCTAGGCTACCGTGAACCCAAAGATGAAAAAATGGCTCCCTCTCGAGAGCCACAGCATCCGTGACAAGAATTTTCTCTGAGAACGCACCCCGTACGGTAGCCCAACACGAAGGGCTGGAGGGTAGGAGTTGCCTAAACCTCAAAGAGATTACGGAGTACCGCCTGGCCGAAAACACTGTCCTGCCGGGACTCTCTCTCCAGGCAGTAATGGGCTGCAAAAGTCTGGTTTGAAGACCAAGTTGCGGCCTGGCAGATGTCTGCCAATGGAACAGAGCGGAGATGAGCTTCTGACGTGGCTTTCACCCTGACATGGTGGGCCTTGACCCAACCCTGCAAGGGGAGGTTGGCTGCCTTGTTCGCCCAGGCGATGCAATCTGCTACCCAAGTGGGCAACGTGTGCTTGGAGACAGGTAACCCCATCCTATTAGGGTCAAACGCGACGGAGAGCTGAGCAGCCCTTCGATGCTCCTGCATATGTTCTTTGTAAAAGGACAGTGCCCTCTTACAGTCCAGGGTATGCAAGACTGTTTCAGCCCAGCTGGCATGCGGCCTGGGAAAGAAGGTTGGAAGAACCACCTCCTGATTGAGGTGGAAAGAGGAGACCACTTTTGGGAGGAACTTGGGATGGGTCCATAGTACCACCCTGTTTCTATAGAACCGCGTGTACGGTCTATCAGAAACCAGAGCTTGTAGCTCACTCACACGTCTGGCCGATGTAAGAGCCACCAGGAAGAGCGCTTTCCAAGAGAGGAAGCGCAAATGGCAAGTAGCCATCTGCTCAAACGGTAGGCGAGTAAGTTACTGCAAGACCACGTTCAAATCCCACTCAGTCTTCAGTGGACGAACCGGAGGTTTGAGTAGAAGCAGACCTCTGAGAAATCTGGACACCAAGGTGTGAACCGACAGAGACTGTACTTCCACCAGTGAGTGGTGCGCTGACAAAGCACTGAGGTGGACTCAAACAGAGTTAAACTTAAGGCCTAGGTCTGAAAGGTGAAGTAGATACTGCAGTACTACTGGCACAAGGCAAGAGAAAGGATCTTCATTGCGCTGAGCACACCACACCGTAAACCTACGCCACTTGAGCGCATAGGGCTTTCTGGTGGACTGCCTCCTAGAGGCCAATACCACCTCCTCAACCTTCTTAGGTAGAAGTAGGGGAGCTAGCATTACCCTTTCAGCAGCCAAGCCATCAGATTGAGGGACCTGAAGTTGGGGTGCAGAAGGGAACTCTGCGCTTGAGACAGGAGATCGTGTTGCAGCCCTAGAGGGAACGGAGCTTCCACCGTCAACTGCAAAAGAAGTGGAAACCAAGGCTGTCTCGACCATCTGGAGGCTACCAGAATCACTGAGGCCTTGTCCCGAAGGATCTTGAACAGAGTTAGGGCCACCAGGGGCGTGGGAGGAAACACATACAGGAAGCCCATAGACCAAGAGATCAGAAAAGCATCCACTGCCACCCTCAAGGGATGCGGCTGTCTGGAGCAAAACCTGGGCAGCTGACGGTTTAGCGGATTTGCAAAGAGATCGATGGATGGAAGTCCCCAGCGGAGGAAGATCTGTTGGACCACCAATGGATTCAGCTGCCATTCATGAGGCTGGAGAATCCTGCTTAGCTTGTCTGCTAGGAAGTTTTCTTGACCAGGTAGGTAAGCTGCTTTGAGAAACATACCCTTCCTGACCGCAAAGGAGCAAAGGGCCATTGCCTCCTGACATAGGAACCTGGACCCTGTGCTCCCTTGTTTGTTCACGTAGAACATTGCCACCTGATTGTCCGTCTGAACTAGGACAGACTGCTGAGAGAGGCATAACAGAAAGTTTGCAGAGCTAAGCGGATTGCTCGCAGCTCTAAAAGGTTGATTTGCTGTGTGGCCTCCTGAGGGGACCACAGGCCTTGAGTGCATGAGCCCTGGCAATGTGCACCCCAGCCTCTCAAGGAAGCATCCGTCGTCAGCACCCTTGTGTGCTGGAGCCTGAGAAGGTACACCCCTGAGAAGGTTTGGTGGATGTAGCCACCACTGCAAGGAGTTCAGAAGTCGTCTGGACACCTTTACTCTGTCTCAGAGGTCGCTGTTGGCTTGTGTCCACTGATCTCTGAGGCACCATTGAGCAGTCCGCATGTGCAGACGGTCATTCGGGGTCACATGTACAGTGGATGCCATGTGGCCCAGGAGACGCAGGAAATGCCTGGCGGAAACATGAGTATTGCGTTGGATCTCGTTGATCAAATTCATAAGTCTGTGGGCCCTGTCCTCGGGCAGGTAAGCTCTTGCCTGAAGGGTATCCAACCTGGCCCCTATAAACTCTAGGTTCTGAGAGGGGAGCAAAGTGGACTTGCATAGTTTATGACAAAGCCCAGATGTTGAAGAAGAGAGACAGTGCGAAGAGTGGCCTGACTGGCCCCTGATTAGCCAGTCGTCCAGGTACGGGAAGACAAACATCCCCTGATTTCTGAGAAAAACCGCCACCACCGCCAAGCATTTGGTGGAAACCCTGGGGGCAGAGGTCAGGCCAAAAGGAAGCACCCTGTACTGAAAGTGGTTTCCTCCCACCACAAATCTGAGATATTGTCTGTGGTCTGGATGGATGAGAATGTGAGTATAAGCATCCTTGAGGTCTAAGGAGCATAGCCAGTCTCCCTGCTGGAGGTAAGACAGCAGTATTCCAAGGGTAAGCATCTTGATCTTTTCCCTCTCCAGAAATGTCTTCAGATTTCGCAAGTCCAGGATAGGTCTTAGGCCTCCTGTTCTCTTTGGTACCAGGAAGTACCTGGAGTAAAAGCCTTGCCCTTTAAGGTGGTGTGGCACCGGTTCCACCACCTGTTCCTTTAGAAGACTTGCCAACTCCTGAAGGAGGAGGTTCCTGTGTAGAGGGAGTCTTGGAGGCTCCCCTGGATAGTAGGAGGGGGTGGCTTGTGGAAATGGAGCATTAGCCCTTCTGGACTATACTCAGCACCCAGGTATCCCCTGTGATGGCTGGCCACCTGTAGGCATACAGGGTCAGCCGACCTCCTGTGCTGAGTGGGGCCACCGGCGGAGGAGAGGCTATGCCCTGGGAGTCAAAAACCCCCTCCCTGCTGTGCAGGAGCCGGAGATGGAGGCTTGGGGTTTTCTGCCTATGAGGCCCATGCTCCTGCCCTTTGGCCTGCTGGCCCTGTTGGGGAGATGGAGAGGCCTGATATTGAGGGTAGGTTTTGTAGGCAGTACCCTTCCTCGGGGAAAAAGGGCTTCTTCCCCGATCCCTTCTTTTTGTGAGAAGGGGCAGAAGTCTTTCTGGACAGCCTTGTCCTGGTGAGAGTCTCAGTCTCGATTTCTGCAGCCTTCTCAGTCATGGGCTTGCCGAACAGGTTGTCACCTCAGCACGGGACATTGACCAACTTATCCTGCACCCATGACTCCAGGTCCGACGACGACATGCACTGATGCCGGCCGAGGCTACCTGGGCCGAAGCCTCGAAGCCGTCATAGGCTGCTCGAGATATAAACTTCGAGCACTCTTGGATCCCTGTAGACAAGGCTTTGAATCTCTGCAAGGGTTCCTCGGCGAGGTCAGCCGAGAACCCGGCAATCTCTTTTGCCATGTCTCGTAAGTACATGCCGATGTACAACTGGTAAGTCTGGACTTGGCAAGACAGCATTGAGCTCTGGAAGCACTTCTTACTGAGGGCATCCAGGTTCCAGGCTTCCTGGCAGGGAGGCACCGAGGAGTGCATCTTTTGGCTTTTCAGCCTGTGCATGGCCGATTCCACAACCATGGAGTTGTGCGGCAGCTGCGCCTTTTGGAACCCAGGGCTCTTACTGACTCAATAGATAGAATTGACCCGCTTGCTAAGAACCGGTGCCCGAGGCCGGTGCCTCCCACATACAGAAAAGCAGCCATTCCAGCATCGGAGGAACCGGTACAGTAAAGGCTTCCTTTGGAGGAAAATCATACTGGAGGGCATCAAGCTCTTCGACTCGAGGCTCCTCCTCGGCGTCCGCTGGGAATGCCAAAGCTTTGGCCATGTCCCTGACGAAATCCAAGAACTGGGTATCCTCCGGGGGAGACCTTCTTCAAGGCTCGGACTCTGGCCGTGTGGGCCTCGATGCCACCCGCCCCGACACCGAGGGCACCAGCGTCGACGACCTCGGCCCCGCACGGGAGGTCGAGGGAGACTTTGGCTGAGGATCGACTCGAGACTTGATTGACTCGAGGATCGGCTCGGCCTCTTGGGTCGACTTAGACATTGAGGTCCCGGTGGTCGGGGCAGATGCACCGGTCAAACCGGCGATCAGTACCCTCTGCTGCTCCATGAAGACAGCCAGGCTGCTCTCCAGGGCCGTCAACCTGAGACTGAGCTCAGGAGACTCTGCAGCCCCCGACTCGGGCCCCGACAGCGTTGGGCCCAAAGTCAGTTCTCCCGGAGGAGAGTCAACGAGGACAACCAAAGTTACCTGACTCGGTGACTCCGGCTCCAGGCAAGGTAGTTTGCTCAGCTGCTCCAACTCCGAGAGCCCGGGACGGCGGTCAGGTGTTTGCGACCTGGCCCTCGAGGATCCAGGTGCCTCCACTGACGCCGCTGTCACGAGCTTCTTCTTCCTTTTGTACTCCTGGGCGGGAGACCCCCTCTCAGAGGACCCACGATGATGCTCGGAGTCAGACTCCTGAGATGTCGAGGCCTCTGACGAAGTCTGGGCCCAGCCGGACGCGGACTCCAAAAAAATTCTTTCATGTTAATGCTGACGGCTCCGAAGTGCCTTTGACGACATCTTGCCGCACGGGCCACAGACCAGCGGGTCATGGTCAAGCCTGAGGCATCAGAGGCAGCAGTCGTGTGTGTCGGTAAGAGACATAAGTTTCTTACACCGATCACATTTTTTTGAACCCGCTGGCAGCCATCGGGGGAAAAAAGGGCCCCTGCAAGGTCAAAAGACAGGGCTGCCAGTGAAATAACAGAAAAAACGCGAACGTTAGTCACAAAGGACAAAAAACAAAAACGAAGTTCCGGACTCGATACCGATGTACCGAGGCGAGGCGGGAGGGGAACCGGCATCGAACCGGATAAAGAAACGCAAAAAATCGCAGAAAAAAATCTACTTTTCCCGGGTGACACGAACTACATCCGTTGGTCTCTGCGGAAAAAGAAAGACTGAGCAAGGTGGCACCCTTGGGTGGGAAGGGGACCGCGCATGCATGCTGCATTCCCAAAGGCTTTCTTTGAAAGCTGGGGGAATGTTCCGCACGAGGGCTCCGTCGGCGCCGACGTCACCCATATGTGAGGACTGACTTCCTGCTTGGTCCTGGAGAATGAAAGCACCACAGCTATTGTACTGAATACACGACATGCTGATAAGCAGTCCTAGAAGGAGAAGAAGAAGAAAAGGTGGGCTTAAAACCAAATTAAAAAGGATAGATGGCAATGTATGTGACCACTATATAAGCAATGCAGCCCTGGGGTGGGTGGGGTGAGGGGTAGGGTGGGTGGCCAGTAAGCCTTACATGAACAGTGGGCAGACTCAGATATCTTATTTAAGGGCTACACAAGGAGCGTAGGCAGTCAGAATATTCCCAAAAGTAATGTATAACCAACAGTTAAATTCTATATTAGCAACAGGCAAAGATAGAAGGCTGAAAGCTTAGCTGTGTACAGGCTGTGGAAGCTGTGAAGACTGGAATGGACCAGGTACGTGTGGCAGGCTCTTAGATAATCTAATTAGCCCCTCCCTGGGAGCAGGCTTGCAACAGAAAATTCAAACAATGGAAGAAGAGATAGTCACAAGAAAATTCAAACAATGGAAGCAGAGATAATCACAAGAAAATTCAAACAATAGAAGCAGAAATAGTCAAACTGAACTTTTTCTTTCTATGTATCTGCCTACTATGCAAAGGTCCCTGTAACTTTAACTGATACCTTTGCTGCTAAAGTCAGTGGGAAACACAGGTAAAAGACCAGGTCTCTGCAATTTAAGTATTTCTATTTGAATTCACTTTATATCTCTACTGTCCCTGGCCAGTAGGTCTTACATGAACAGTGGGCACAGATATCTGATTTAAGGGCTACACTGTAGCAGTGAAGTGCAGACAATGAATAAATCCAGGAATCAATTTACAGGGTCCAAGCCAATTTATTGTGCACAAGACCTAGTTAGTCAAAGCTTCAAAAAGGACTGAGCAAAGTTCTTACAGAGACCTATTCATTTATATATTTCTTTTCAGTTTTATACATGCAAACTTTCTATTGGTCCCAACGCCCCCTGCACCTGTCCAATCAGAGATCCCTTCTGGGCCTAGCACCCAGCTCCCTCCTCTAGGACTGTTCTAACAATGGTGCAGTTTCTAGGTTTGGATACTTCTCTACTGCAAGGACGTTTCTGGCTCTAGGAATGCAAGTATTGAAACATTTCTATTTTCACAGCACAAGAGAATAATGAAAGATTTATGCATTCATGAAAACGTCTTATTAAGCAGTTTAAAACAGTTTTCTCAAACTTTTACAGACTTTGGTTTTTTACTGAGATGGGGGTTGGAATCAGGGCCTAACTTACAGGCCTTTCACATTTGCAAACTATTATAGGCCATAGCCTGCCACAACACAAGGAATGTAAGCAGTCAGAATATTCCCAAAAGTAATGTGTAACCAACAGTTAAATTCTATATTAGCAACAGGCAAAGATAGAAAGCTGAAAGCTTAGCTGTGTGCAGGCTGCGGAAGCTGTGAAGACTGGTGTATCGATATTTCTTTCAATTTTTCCGCAGTATCACCTTTAAATGCCACATCAGTCATGGGTAACATCCCTACATCTTCCTCAGTAAAGACCGATGCAAAGAATTCATTCAGTATCTCCGCTATGGCCTTGTCCGCTCTTAGTACCTCTTTTACCCCTCTATCATCTAATGGTCCAACTGACTCTCACAGGTTTTTTGCTACAAATCTACTTGAAGTCGTTATTACGCATTTTTGCTTCCACAGCAAGCTTCTTCTCAAATTCTCTCTTTTCCTGCCATATCAATGCCTTGCATTTAACTTGCCAGTGCTTGTGCTGTTTCTAGTTTTCATCATTTGGCTCTTTTTTCCATTTCCTGAAAGATTCTTTTTTGGCAACAACAGCCTCTCTGACCTCACCTTTAAACCAATGTGGCAGTTTTTTGGACTTTCTTCCACTTTTCTTAAAGTGTGGAATACACTGGTGATACATTATTTTTGCTGCACCTAAGTCTGAAATCACTGCTGCTCTTAGATGTCACATTTGCACTACATAGCAACAGAGAGCTTCATTGTCACTGTCACATTTCCTGTATCAGATCCTCATGTGCATATACTCAACTTACACACAAACTCCATATCCACCGCAGGTACCACCAGGCAAATGGCATCCTGGATGAAAAAGATACTACAAGAAAAAATCCCAAGGGCCTTTTAGGCATAAAGAAACCCTTGGCCACTTTCAACCACTCATCTTAACTACCATTAGCAGGCAAGTCCAACTTCGAACAGGTTGTGATCTACGTTTTCCGGCCAAAAGTGCTGGTTATCTACCACCATGAAAATTAAGTTTCAAATTAGTTTCAAATTACATTTTAACCCAATAACGTTGGAGGTTTTCCCCCCCCCCCCCATTTTTAATGAACCTTCTGTCATTTACTTGGATGTGATCAGCTGTTAATCAAATTAAGCAAAAACAAAACAGAGAGACGAAGATCCAGTAAGAACTGCAAGTGGAAATGGAAAGTACATTTTTTCTTAAAGTTTTATTGAGTAATAACTTTCTTTAATTGTCTTAATAACTTTCTTTAACTTTTATTGATTAATTTGTGTTAAATTTAGGTCGAGTATTGATCCTGGCTGATCTTGCACTATCTTTAATATTTCGCTCTTGCTCATTAGTGTGATGTCTGAACCTGCATTTCATCCACCAGCTTTTTGAAGTTGGGTGAATATTGCATGAGGGCCAGTCTCAGGGAATCCTGGAGATGTTCATCTATCATGTTGGAACGTTGTGTACTCTTTGTCATTTTTAGATGGGAAAACGCAGATTCACACAAATAAGTTGAACCGAAACAGGAGTGTACAGCTTCACTGCATCTTCTCAAGTTGGGAAATTTGTCTCTAGGCACTAGCTTCCAAAACGATTCTTGCTCAGCACGGGTCTTGAGAAAAATGTCATTTTTGAGGGTTAATATTTCGTTTTCAAGAGATGGCTTGTTCAATGAGTAATTTTTACTGTAGCAGCTGCAGTTTCTTTAATGTCCATATCTACTTTGGATGGGTATGACAAGTACTCCACAACTGTTCCAATTTTTTGGAAGTCACAGAATCTATTTTTGAATTCCTGGATAACAGAACAGATTTCTGTCACATACTTCTCGTTCTGAAAAATAAAATTTGGATATTTTCCCAGATGGTTCTGCGTATTAGGAAAATGATCAAAAGTGTTGTTTGCAAGGTCAGTCATCATTAGCTCAAATTTGCTCTTGTAGGATGAAACTGTAATCATCTCGCCAATGCATTTGTTTTTTCCTTGTAGTTCAAGGTTCATATCACTTAGTTTGCCTATAAAGTCAGCGAGAAATGCCAGATCACATAACCACTCCTCATCTTCCAACTCTGCTTGGTCATCTCCCCTTTCCTTCAAAAAACTTCTTATTTCATTCAGCAAATCACAAAATCTTTGCAGAAATTTATGCCTCCTTAGCCACCTTACATCTGTGTGCAAAATGATTTCCGCTGCCTCTTCATCAAGAGTAAGACTGAAAAGCCGTCTTTGAAGTGATCTTCCACGAACTGAATTTACAATTTTGAAAGTGATGTCCATGACAGTCTTTGTATTGAGTCTCTTACTTGCCAAGACTTGCTGGTGAATGATGCAGTGGTAAGAAAGGAAATCTGGGAAGTCGTCATGCTGTCTACAGAGGGCTATGAAACCGTTAACCTCACCAGTCATTGCTCTTGCTCCATCAGTAGTGATGGAAACAAGTCTATGCAATGGAAGATTACACTTTGTCACAAAAGAATGGAAAGAACTGAATATTTCCTGACTGGTAGTTCTCCTTTTTAAAGAAATCATTCCAAGTAGTTCTTCTTTAAACACTGAAGTCTTCAAAAACCATCCGGATAAAGACTAGTAACTAGGCTATGTCTCTTATGTCTGTAGATTCATCCAGTTGGAGTGAGAAAGCAACACAATTTGAAACATCCTCCAACAATTGTTCAGTTATGTCTCCATATATCTTTTCTTTTCGCCGCATGACGGTGTTTTTTGATAATTGTACATCTTGAATAGCAGCTATGATCTCTTTCTTATTTTTAAATCCTTCAAAAAGATTGGCAGCTGCTTCAAGAAAACAATCTTTTACAAATTCCCCTTCAGTGAAAGGTTTGCATTTCTTTGCGATCAGGTTGCTGACCTTGAAGGATGCTATGGTTGCATTTGACCGAATGTGACCTTGGCTTCGCCGTCAACTGTTGCTGAGTAGCCAATTTCGATTTAAGTTCTTTTTTTTTTAATAGCTTTATTTACATTTTCATAACGTTCAAACAAACATTAATAAAATATATACTAACAACTACAGAACGACACAAACCCAAAAACCACCATACCCCCCTCCCCCACTCCTCCAGGGCACGTGCACATGACATCAAATAGCAATCATCGTTTACCAAACATAACAGGGCGATCCCCCCAGTGGGCATGTAGTCATAGTTATAGCAAAACAAAAGAAAGAAGAAAGCAAAATTATACATCCATTTCCACTACAGTCATTTGGCAATATTTATAAAGTCATTTAACAGTTTCCACTTTAAACTACGGAGACTAGCCCAAAGTAGACCTCTCCGCGGCGCCTGCTCATATTTGCTGTACAAACCTACAGAATTCCACTATTCCTGCACATTTAGATTGGCTGTACACTTCCAATGGCGGACAATTAAATATATTGCTAGTCCTATCATGAAGTCCAAAAGAAAATGCCCCTCGTTTTGCAAAGAAGGGAGCCTCGCCGCTGCTCTAAGACCTATAACCCGCCAAGTAAGGGGTTCCTGAAAATTTAAAATGGTTTGTATCTGCGCCCAGACCTGCGCCCAGAATGCTTGCACTGTCGAGCATTCATATATAATGTGGGCCAAAGTACCAGGCTGCTCACCACAGTTCCAACAAAGAGCACTAGCACTGTGATCCCATTTTGCCATTTTAACCGGGGTATAAAAACAGCGGTGCGCAAAAATGTAAAGAGTCTGAGTGACTGAGGCCGATCTAGATACTCTGACCTGCTTACACCAGAACTTCCTCCACACTTGCGCAGTCAGTGTTATACCAGTATCCCGTTCCCAGACGCTCTGACAACCACTAGGTTGCTGATGAACTGACTGCATTAATTTCTTATAAAAGAGCGCAGCCACGCCTGGTACTTGTGTAACCTCCTGTACCAGTTCCACCACCCCTTTATCCCCAGCCCCTTTACTCGGGTCCACCTTACTGCTTCCTAGACAGTGCCGAAGCTGTACCCATTGAAAATACAACTTCATCGGAAGACCAAACTCTTGCTGTAGTTCCCTATATTCCTTCCATCGATTATCTATAATAAGTTGATCAACAGTCCATATTCCCTTTAAATACCATTGACTCCATGCTACTGATTTTTTTGGATTTTAAAGCGGGGATTATGCCACAGCGGCAATCGGGAAATCGGACTGAGATCTGGGCCACATGATTGTATAAGGGCCCCAAAAGCCCCAAGCGTATCTCTTACCATACTAGGGCATTGTGCACACTGTTGAAACTGCATACCTGGAAGAAACCCCAAGGGGATAGGGGCGAGGAGTTTCTCCTCAATATCTAACCAGACGTGTCTGTGAGCTGATCCAGTTTCCAACCATCTGGACCCTTGTTTCAGGAGAAATGCTCTATGGTAGGAAAGAAAATCTGGAAAACGAACGCCCCCATCTTCCCGACAAAGCTTAAGTTTCCAGAGTGCGATTCTCGGAGTTTTATTATGCCAAATAAACTGACTTAATACACGTTCTACCATCCGATATATTTGCACTGGTAATAAACTAGGTAACATTTCCAAAATGTAATTAATCTTCGGAACGATCATCATTTTGATGGTCTCGAGTCGCCCCCACCAAGACAGCACCAGGGGGGACCACTTAGAAGTCCAATCTCGGGCTATTGAGATGAGCATCTCAGCATTGAATCGAAGAGTCTCCTCAAGCGGATAGCGATAGTGAACTCCTAAATACTTTACCATGTTAGGCTCCCAGACGAACGGAAAATTGCTCATATCTTCTTTAAAGAGCCAGCGATTCAAAGGGAATGCTACGGATTTTGACCAATTAATTTTATATCCAGAGAGGAACGAATATCGGTCAATTTGCTCCAAGATCTTGGGAACCGAGTCTGGAGAGACGAATAAAAGGAGATCGTCTGCATACGCCGACAATTTAACTTCTATTCCGGCAATCAAGGCCCCCCGAATCTCCGAGCATTGTCGGATAATAAGGGCTAATGGTTCTAGCGCTAAATTAAATAACATAGGGGATAATGGACATCCCTGACGAGTTCCTCGATGTAATTTAACTTTCTGGGATTTAGTGCCATTCACACAAATACATGCAGTAGGTTGGGCATACATTACCTCTAATAACCTTAAGAAACCCTCCCCGAAGCCCAACCACCTGAGAGTAGCAAATAAAAAGGGCCACTCCAACCGGTCAAAGGCTTTCTCGGCGTCTAAAGAGAGACCAACAAGGGGCTGGGCCATACTTTCAGAGCCCGCAAGAACATGGCATAATAAGCGAGCATTATCAGCGGTGGACCTTCCCATGGTGAAACCACACTGGTCTGGATGGATCAACGAAGGCATTTCCCCGGACAATCGGGCAGCTAGCGCGGTCGCGTAGATCTTATAATCGACATTTAACAGGGATATGGGCCGATAGTTGGCTACCAATTGTGGATCTCGACCTGCTTTTTCAAAGACCACTACATTCGCCGAGGTAAATGCACCAACCGCCGGCCTTGTCTCCACCAACATCTGATAATACTGACGCAAAAGGGGGACGAGCTCTTTGGCGAAGGATTTAAAAAATTCAGCGGGGAGCCCGTCGGGTCCCACCGCCTTACCAGTGGCTAACGATGCAATGGCCTGCTCTATCTCTTTATCCCCCAAAGGTCCATCCAACGCCTCTCTCACATCTTTGCCCAAGACCGGTCGATGTATTCCCGAAACTAGCTGCTCAAAAGCCTCCTGTGAGAATTCCCGTTCTGACTCATATAGTTGAGCATAGAAAGTTCTAAATATTTCAGCTTTCGCAGCGTCTTGGACCACCAAAGATTGTCCACACGGATCTCGAAGGGCCACCACTCTTTTAGCCTCTCTCTTACCTTTTAATGCACTGGCTAACAACTTGCTCGCCCTGTTCCCTTCCCGATAATAAACACCTTGTTGCGCACGAATACTTCGGGAGGCTTCGGTGGATAAGATCATATTAAACTGAAATCTAAGCCTCTGAAGCCTTAGCAAGACGCACGGTTCTGCACGCCGAGTTAGCAAGCGCTCCCCAGCTTTAATTTGCTGCTCAAGAATCAACAGTTGTTGCCGACGTTGTCTCGCTAAGCGAATGCTAAAACTGGTGATTACCGCCCGGATTGCTGCTTTAAAACCCTCCCACCAGGCCCATCCAGCGGTATCATGCGGTGAATTGAAGCGAAAATATTCCCCAATGGCCGCTTTGATTTCAATATTAAAATCCGGATTATCAAGCAGGGTTCTATCAAAAAACCATTCAGTGGAATTTACGCTTACCCCATCATCTCGCAGTATCATTGAAATAGCCACATGATCAGAGACATGTGTTGGTTGCATAGCCGATGCCACTAACTTGGGAACAAGTTCATTAGATACCAAAAAGAAATCTATTCTCGACTGGGATTTATGTGGGGGCGAAAAATACGTAAAGTCTAAATCAGAGGGATGATGTAACCTCCAAACATCGACTAGCGCCATCTCGCTAATCAACGAGGCAAGCACCTGATGTCCTCTAGTTGGTTTAGAGGTCCGCGGCGGTTGCCTATCAATCAGTGGATCAATAGTCTGATTAAAATCCCCGCCAATGATCAATGGCTTCCCAGAATTTAAGTGTACGACTTTGGCAAATGCAGAAAAAAATTCTGGATTATCCGTGTTAGGGGCATATACGCAAAAAATATCCACCTCCAGCCCACCGATTTTAAGTAGGACCCTAGACCACCTTCCTTCGGTATCAGAACAAGTATGCACAATGCCCGCATTCAAATATTTTCTTATCAATATGGCTACCCCGTTCTTCTTTTTAACAGCGGGCGAGTAGGCCGCCAGCACAAATGGTTTTATACTAAGTTTTAATGATTCCCGTTGATTTAAATGTGTTTCTTGCAAAAGTAAAATATCTGCTTTCTCATGGCGAGCATAGTCTATAATTTTTTTACGCTTAATTGGACTGTTTATCCCCTTGACATTCAATGAAAAAACTCTGTAAGAAGCCATGATCATGTATTAAATATACTGTACTGGGCGACAGACATTACAAGTACCCTTAGTCGCCTATGATGAAAATTGCAGCCAATGAGAGACCCAAGTTTATAAGCTATATCATGCCTATGCCATGTAACATTCTTATACAGCATATGTATTAACCAAACTCCCACGTGCCCTAGAGGAGAAACAGAACCCCTGTAAATCATTGGCGAGCACGTCCGAGCAGGACAGGCTAGGGAGACCCGCCTGAAATATCTCTGCATATCGTGCACCATTACAGTAGTGCCACAGTTGCCCACTCCAAGTGATATACACTGCCCCCCCCTATCTCCCTTCACATACTAAAATCCAGCCCCAGATTACAAATTATGTTAACAGATATGACAATATATAACAGTGTGAAACGCCAAGAAAGCATTAGCACTCTCAGAGGTCATACCACCTCCGCGTTGGGGATGTCAGCCGACAGCCCCGTTTATGAAATACTGCAGCGTTCTCCAAACATCCCTCAATGCATCTGGGCCGCTTCTTTTTCCTCAAGATATGCCACCAGAGCCTCGGGATCCTCAAAGGACCTAGTCTGATTATGCAAGGTGACTCGCATCTTAGCTGGGTACAATATGCCGTATCGCGCCTGTAGATGTTGAAGGCGCGGCCTGAGCGCCAGAAGTCTCCGCCGCCGATCCACAGTAGTCTTAGCCAAATCGGGGTAGAAGGATATCTTATGTCCGTCAGACCAAAGGCGCCCGTGCCCGTGCCGCATCCATAATTTGTGTTACCTGCGGGTATCGGAGCAGCCGGAAGATTATAGGCCTCGGAGTCTTACCATGTGGTGTGAGATATGAAGGGACCCGATGGGCACGATCAATTTCTAAATCTTTCTCAAACACCAGCTTGAGAGTAGAGGGGATCAGCTTCCCCCAAAAGGTTCTCATGTCTTTTCCCTCTGCTCCTTCAGGGACTCCGAGCAACCGCAAGTTGTTCCATCGGGCTCGGTTATTCCCGTCTTCAACGTCCTTTTGCAAAGCGCGAAGCTGCTTCTCAAGCTTGCTCACCGATTCTAGACGGGCCACATGTGCTGCCAAAATACCCTCAACCTTCTCCTGTCGAAGAGAGATACCTTCAATTTTGCTTTGCAACGCAGAGATTTCCTCATGAACTGTAGTTAGAGAATCACCGTTAGCTTTGACTAGCTCCTTTACGCCACGGATCTCTAGTAGAAGCTCCTGAAAGGCCTCGGGCCCTTCCCGTACAGCCGCCATTTTCTGTGGCAAGGGGGGTTCCATTTTAGATCGTTTCACACTGCCACTCGGTGCTCCCGAATAATCGAGCCGCACCGGTTTGGGTCCAGCCATCACCGCAGCTCAGCTGAATTAGCGCTGCTTAGATAGTGCACGTTTTTTATCAGGATTCTTGACGGGTCGCCTCAGAGCCTCCACACTATGCGACCATCCCGCTCTGCAACAGGCTCCGCCCCCTCGATTTAAGTTCTTTAAGCTTCAGTTTAAGAATTTCACTTTCTGGTGGAAAATCAGCATCAAACTTATTGCTATGCAGAGCCTTATAATGACGTTCCAGATTGCCCTTTTTGGGCAAGGATACTGGGGCGTTACAAATTAGACGACAACACTTGTCTTTCACCATGATGAAGAAGTAGTCCATTTCCCATTCATCATGAAAGTGGTAGGTTTTGCTCTTCTTTGGAACACTGGGATGGCTGGATGTAAGAAGGCCAAATCTGCTAAGTTAGTATAAGCACTGGCTGAATCTGGTCCAAAACTGTCACTGTCCCAAAGTATTAAAGATCAACAGGAATTGAAGACATATGGATGATGTGCAATGTGCAAGGACTGGAGATGCCAAAACCACACATGCAGTTCTAAAAGTAAAAATAAGAATTCATCATGCTGGCACCAATAATCAAATACCACCAAACAATCATCAAAAAAACTCAAAACACCTGTCCAGCAAACCAGATAAAATCAAATACCGCCAAACAAGTTCAAATACCACCACACGCAATTTAATAAATTCTGCTCACAGTGTAGAATCAACGCAAAGGCAAGGCGAAATAAAATTGCAGAGGGAAGCAAAAGTCACAGAGGTTTGAATCAATTTGAAGGCAAGGCATAGGGAAGTTACAACAAAATTTGGAAAGCCCGCCAAAATCACCAAATTCTTGACACTTTGTTGTGTCTGCCCGAAAACGTTTAATGAAAGCGAACTATAAAGCTACCAACGATTAGCACATGACACAACTAATATGGTAAGTGTATTCAGGTAAAGCCCGGGCGAATGGATATCGCCCGGTATATAACACACTTCTAAGGAGTGTTGGGGCAGGGGCAGGAAGGGGTGATTCTGAGAGGCAGGAGATCAGGTATGACGCCGGGCCTGTGGTGTCTGGGCGCGGACGGCAGCCCCCTGGGGTACCCACAAACTATTGGCACGAAAACAACAAGCACCCCCAATACACCTGCAGGCAAGATTCCCACAGGCAGGGAAAAAAGACAGGCAAAGGATCAGCAGTGGCGGCAAGCCCTCGGCAGACGACCTGCCGGCACAAGCTCTCTCCTAGCAATGGGGCAAGCTGCTGGAGAGATGGAGCCAAGTGGGGCTGGCGATCTACCTCTGACTCCTCCGCGATCTACAGGTAGATCGCGATCTACCTGTTGGACATGCCTGACCATTAGAATTCTTTGATAGCATAATTCAACCTATTCTTCTGTATGGAAATGAAATCTGTAGTATATATAGAATGAGACAGAATCTTAATCTACTATAAACCATGTCCCTCCAATTCTGTGACACCCACTCCACATTTCCCATCAATGGAGCCAGGATGTTTCCCTTTCCAACTCGCCATGTAAAAGAAGTCCAAAATTGCAAGGTAACTACAAAAAGCATCCTCCATGACCTGCATGTGTTTGCCTTGCAGTTATTAGTGGGTGGATGGCCCTATAGCTTAAAGGGCTGTGGGGGTCGATGAATAATGGGATATGATTAATGGGTGAGGAGGGACATGTCTGGAAGAGACTTTATATTATAGCTCATATTCTTGCAGTCTTTCCACCCTACCTAACCCTATGAGCTTTCTCCTATCCCCATACACTTTCTTCTTTACCCTCTCCCACAGGTTTACTAGCCACCTCCTTTCCTTTTTCACTTTCACCCATGCCCTGCATGTAGAGTTGCTGAAGGGCTCCAGATGCGCCCAAGAAGCTTGATCCAGTCCCGAGTTGATCCCATTGCATAAAGGAATATATAGTTCTGATTTCGCTATTGCAGTCCATAATAAAAGCAAGACTACAAGTCTCTGCATGCAATGGCGTAAACCCAGGACTGGATCAAGCCTGTCAGGTGCATCTGGAGCCAGTTGGCAACCCTACCTGCATGTCCACACTCCCAACTCCTCCCTCACCCACTTTCCCTCACCCACTTTCCCTCTCTCATACTCTCTCTGCAGGCTCCATGCCTCCATACTCTTCATCTCTCCCTTCCCTACTTACTCCCCTGCTTTCCATACTCTCACTTTGCCTATATTCCCATTGCCTCTCCCCCTTAGGTCCATTGCTGACTGAACAACAGTTCATGGAGTTGGCACCTGGAGGAGGATTCAGCGCAGAGAGCAGCAGTAATGAAAGGCCACAGAGCATAAGAAGCTGAAGTTCCTTTGGGCATGGGGATCCCAGCTGGCACTTGCTCTTCTTCCTTTCTATATCTCCTCTAGGTATTAAGTCAGCATCTGCTATTTGGAAGGGGCTGAAGGAACAAGTATGGCTGGTGCAAGACAGCAACCCATGAGCACTTCTGAACAGATTAGCAGTATATAAGAGCTTTTAAATAAATAAATGAACGGAATTCCATGGGTAGTAGGCATATATTTGTCTTTATAAAATACTAGTGTATGTGGTGGAGAAAGTGCTTTGAGTGGAGGCAGATGAGTACTGTGGTGAAGACTCCCCTCCAGGGGGAAATGGAGATAGGGGAAAATCCTGATAGAAGGGATGACACACACAGGATTTCCAAAACTGACTTGGAAAAAACACAGTTATCGGCTGAGCTGAAGACAAGCCCCAGCCCAGGGGAGGAGTTAGGCTTCAGCACTGATTGGGCACGCCCAGGGGAACGACAGGGAGTGCCGGGAAATGAAGCCCTTTTTAAATCCTAAGACAGGATTGACAGGGGAGGCAGCAAGGCTGGCAAAGGAGGCAGCAAGGCTGGCAAGGCAGGCAGCAAGGCTGACAAGGAGAGCAGCAAGAAACGAAGCAGACGAGAAGCAGCTTCCAGTGCACGTTGGTCTTCAGGAGGAACTTGGAATCAAAGGGGAAAAACGCTAGAACCCTCAGCAAAGTATGAAATAAACCGCCGGTAGTACCCCACCTTCGACTTTCATACTTTGGACACATCATGCGGAGAGAGAGATCATTAGAGAAAGACATCATGCTTGGCAAGATAGAAGGTCAACGCAAAAGAGGAAGGCCAGCAATGAGATGGATCGATACAATAACAGCAGCTACGGGTACCAGTCTGTTAACAATGAGTCGCCTGACTGAAGACCGAACACAATTTAGGATAGCTATCCAGAGGGTCGCCATGAGTCGACTTCGACTCGACGGCACTTAACAACAACAACAGTACCCCACCAATCCTAGGAAACTGCGTAGTTGTTTCTTGTTAGTGGGCTTGGGAAAAGCCTTCACACTTTCAACCTTGTTCAGCAAAGGTTTCACCGTGCCGTGTCCAACCAAATGGCCCAGATACTTCACCTCTTGACCACCGAACATACACTTTGCCGGATTTAGGGTCAGGCCTGCATCCCTCATTGCCTGTAACACTGCTCTTATCCTGGATAGATGTTGGTTCCATCGAACACTGTGAATGATGACATCATCCATATACGCTACAGCGTATTCCTGATGAGGCCGGAGTACCAGGTTGACAAGCCGTTGACATGTGGCAGCCGCTCCGTGTAGGCCAAACGGCATTCGTCTGAATTGGAATAGGCCCACTGGGGTACTAAAAGCGGTCTTCTGGCGAGAGTCCCTGGTCAGAGGAATCTGCCAGTAGCCCTTCGTCATATCCAAGGTTGTGAGGTACCTGGCTTGCCCCAACCGGTCGAGCAGCTCCTCTATACGAGGCATGGGATATGCATCAAATTTTGAGATGGTGTTGACCCTCCTGAAGTCAATGCAGAACCTAAGTGATCCATCGGGCTTGGGAACCAACACAATAGGACTGTTCCACGGACTCTTCGATTCTTCAGTCACTCCTAAATCAAGCATCTCTTTCACTTGATCTATCACCTCCTGCCTCTTGGCTTCTGGCAGTTTGTACGGGCGTTGTCATACTACTTCCCCTGGTGGTGTTAGGATTTTGTGTGCGACGAGCTTAGTTTCCCCTGGTATAGGCGTCATGACATCAGAGAAACTCTCGATTAGCTGTCCCAACTCCTGCTTCTGTGTCCATGAGAGGCCTTCCCCCAGCCTCGGTTCAGGATTCTTCTTACAGTCATTCAACTGGGGTCCTAAGTCATCTTCCATCCTCTCCTCCACCGTCGCTGCCAGCCCTTGCAGGTCTTCATATCCCGTGCAACCGAATCCTTGGGTTCCACGTGTCGTGTCAGAAACCATGGGTACTTCCTTGAGAGGAGGAAACCCCACTCTTTCGCAAAAAAGCTGGGCTATGCGATCGCCCACACTCACTTTGAAATCTTCGGATCCGAAGTTAAACAGCAAAATCTTGACCGCACCTCTAATCCGGGTCTATGACGCCGGCCCCTACATCAATGAAGTGTTTTACTGCTAAGCCGGAATGGGGTGCTATTCGTCCGTACCAACCGACGGGTACTTCACATCCTCCGCACTGTACAGATCAAACCCGGCCGCTTGCGGGGGAGGCTCTTTTCGGTGCTTGGGCATCTGGACTCATTTTACAATACCTTAGTGCAAATGTGGGTCTCTTGGCCGATTCCTCCTTAGGCAATTGCTGGACGGACTTTTGCATCTTCCCGAACAAGGGACTAGGAACTCCTGTTGGCTTAGCTACTTTCCGGTCCTGGGTTCCAGGTGGGGTGCTGGCGGCTACCATCCCTTCCTCCTTCTGTAGACCCTGTTGGATACCTTTCTGGAACTGAGGCCAGTCTCTTCCTAACACTACTTCTTGGGGCAAACGGGGCACTACTGCTACCGGGATCTCTTTCTCTATCCCTAGTCCTTTTACTAGGACTCGGTAGATGGGATACGTGGACGCTGTCCCATGTACACATCTAATCCTCACTGTGCCATTAGGTGAACGGGGTATTTCTTTGCCTTGGGCCCCTATCTTTCACCAAAGGCTTTTGGATAGCATAGACTGGTCAGATCCAGAATCTAATAAGGCCTTTGCTGTTACTTCTTGCACTGTGACTGCTAACAGGAAACCTTCTCTAGCCTGTCCTGGGTCATCTATTACACAGGTACACTAAAAAAAAATTTTTTAAACTGCCTCTAATGTTTCGATTGATTTTTACGTTTTTTGGTGCGCTGAATCCAAATCTGGTAACCAATTTGCTCCATCACGTACAGATTTTTTGCTACATTGGGTTAGCAGTTTGAGGTGAACGTTTCAGATTGAGTGCGATCGAGATAAAAGTTTCTTGGATGAATTCTTTATACTAATTGTTTAGTAGTTATTCAAATAAGAATAAAGAAAATTGTAACAAGGCAGCACATAAGAATAGAGTAATGTCAACAAAACACACTGTGATGGTAGCAAAATTGTCTGCACTTAAAACAGCCACATACATGTGCACAAACATTGAGCATATAAGAGCGAGGTTAGACACAAAGCAAAGCAAAGAAATGTGCAATAAATGTTGTACAGGTATGTATGTAAGAATAGAAAACGCAAACCGCACCATTGCAATACATTAAGACAAACACCCGATGGTGTGAAAATAAAATTCTAATAAATGAGATCCGACACTGTGGTAATAACTAGCAAATTTTTATTTCAAAGTTTAGTAAAAACACGATATTTGTCAACACAGTTTAGATTTTAAAGTCATTCTTGGGTCAATCAATCTCCTGGTGGGCCCGTTTCTTCTTCCCCCGAATGCTTCTCTTGGTGCGCTGCTTGGCGTATTTTTCATCTGGGGTTTCCCGCAGCAGCAACCAGCAGAAATCAGCCATCATAGTGGTGTTCCATCTTCCTTGGTACCTTCTCTCTGCGTCCTTGATGTCCTGGTGAAACCTTTCACCTTGTTCTTCACTGTACGCCCCCAAGTTTTCGGGAAAGTAGTTCACATGGGAGTGCAAGAAATGGACTTTCAGGCTCATGTTACAGCCTTGTTCTTTGAAGGCATTGAGCATCCTGGCAACAATATCCTTATAGTTCTCATCCCGCCTGTTCCCCAAGAATTTGAGAACAACATCCTTGAAGGAATCCCAGGCTTCTTTTTCCTTCTCAGACATCGTTTCAGCGAATGCTCCATCTGAAATGAGTTTCCTTATATCAGGGCCAACAAACACTCCTTCCTTTAGCTTTGCTTCAGAAAGTCGGGGGAACTTTGAGCAAAGGTACCGAAAGCACTCACTATCTTTTGGAAGGGACTTGATGAATTGCTTAATGAGACCCAACTTAATGTGGAGAGGTGGTAATAGAATTTTATCACGAGGTACCAAGCTCTCATGAAGAACATTTTTCTCACCGGGTCTCAAATACTCCCGAATTGGCCAGTCTTTTTTCCCCCAGTGTAGGTCGCGGGCCCGGCTATCCCACAAGCAAAGGAAGCAGGGATATTTGGTGAAACCGGATTGCTGCCCTAATAGCATGAATAGAATTTTAAAGTCTCCACAAATCATCCACTTATGCTCATCATAACGAATCTTCTGAAGAATCAGGGCCAAATTCTCGTATTTTTCTTGGAGAATAACAGAGTGAGCAATAGGAACTGAAGCGAATGTGTTGCCATTATGAAGAAGAACACATTTTATGCTGTCTTTTGACGAATCAATGAACAGCCGCCATTCAGCAGGATCATACTTGAGTTTAAAGTTTTCCATCACTCCGTATATATTGTTGCAAAATACCAAATCTTCCTCTTTGCTGAAATACTTCAAAAATTGTGTCTCGCGGTTGCGGTACCAATAAAAAGTTGTTCCTGGTGACAATAGATTTTTCTGTTTAAGCCGAGAACCTAGCAGTTGGGCAGCATCTTTTGGGAGTCCTAAATCCCGGACTAAATCATTCAATTCAGCTTGAGAGAAAAGTTCAGGTTTCGGATCTGGTTCAGTTTCAAACTCGGAAGTACTGGACTCATCGGGAAAAGCCATCTGATGAGTCTCATCATGATCAGAACCGTCCACACAAATATGATCCAAAGATTTTGGTGGTTCAGGCACAGGTACTTCGTTGCTATGAGGCATAGGCCTAATTGCTGAGGGAAGGTTGGGGTAACTTATTACGTTCTTATTTTTTAAGTTGTATCCCTTCACAATGCAAGAGCAAAAATAGCAGTCACTGCTGTGGTCTCTTTGTTCACGCCACATCATAGGTATTCCGAAACGAAATGCTTGTTTTTTACCTTTCATCCATAAGCGTAGATCTTCCTCACATCTCTTGCACACTTTGTGAGGAGCCCACGGTTTGTCTTGATCGCCTAACTTCAAACCGAAATAGGCGAAATATACTTTTTTAATAAATGCAGAAATGTTCCTCTGCCGCTTTTTCACGGTATATTCCCCACAAATAAAACAAAAACTGTCCGGAGAGTTGACGCAACCTCTGGCTCTGTGAGCCATCACAAATACACAGCACTGCAAACTACAACTGTAGTGAACCACTTCGGAACAAAGCTGGATTACGACTGAGCAAACAAAAGGTAATAATGAACTTGCAAGAAACTGAAATTTGACAGGAACGTTCATGTCGCAACCACCGTGTTTGAGCGAGCGAACGAGGCGAGGCGAACAGGAAAGAACATGCGCCAGTGCGAGTACTGGATTTAGCCCCCCGCCTCCCAATTGTCCTGTTAATGTATAAAATGAATACAAAACACTCTAAAATATCATGAGGGAGTGTTTCTAGTTAGTTAACCATTACAACCTCTATTTTGGGCCAAGAAAATAAACTGCAGTCGGCTAAAAAGAAATTATGTGAACATTCCTTATATGGGTAAGAAATCTAATTTTGCAAGAAAACGTGACGTGATGGAACATTTTGGCTATTTTTCCTGGATTCAGCACCCCAAAATCTATAGGAATCAGTTGCAAAACTGGAGGCAGTTTTTTGATGGTGTACCTGTGTTATTAGTGCTGTTTTCACCTTACATTCACGTTGTAAGTGACCATCACTTCCACACCTGAAACATGTTCTTTTCACATATTTCTTTCTATCCAGAGGCAAACACACATTATTAACAATATTCCTTGGCCTATCTCCCCTTTCTGATTAAGCGTATGGTGCCTTTGTAGAAGCAAAGCTCATCTCTTGTGCAGTGACATCCGCCTCAAGGAATCGCTCGGTGAGCAAAATAGCCTCCTGGGTGCTTCGGCAACCCTGCAATATCAGGAAGGTACATACATTTACTGGAATAGATGCCAAGAATTGTTCTAATATGATACTATCTAATATTGTTTCCAGCGTCTTACCTTCTGGTTCCAACCATTTATTAACCAGACCTTTCAGACGGTGGTATAACACTCTAGGTGTTTCACCGGGTCCTAATCTGGCATTCCTCAATAAACGGTGGTACACCGAGGGTGTTAGACCTAATCTATCTTTGATAGCTCGCTTTACCTCATTGTAGTTATTGGCAAAAGCCGGGGATACGGTCTGGTAAGCGGCTAAAGCCTCACCCATGAGTGATAGTGCCAACCGGACTGCCCATTGGTCTTTTGGCCAATTAGCTACGTGAGCCACACGCTCGAATGCTTCTAAGAAATCGTCCACATTGTCCTTATCAGTTAACTGACCAAATCCTAGTGTCTCTTTGGACCATGGTCCAAAAGTACTAGCTGGACAGTGTCCTGCTGAACCTGGGGTAGGAAGGATGGGCTCTGGCTCCTTCTTCATGCCCTGCATCCATGCCTCCATCAAGTCGATCAGCGGCTTTTGCTGAGCCTCCATTCTGTCGGCCGCCCGCTCCTGGACCTCCAGTGACAGCTCCCTCTGTCGCTCGAACTGGGAAGCGATCTAGGTGAGGACATCTTTGACTTCCATGGTCATCTTGCTCTGGAATGACAAAAGAGACAATACGACCACCCAAGTGCGGTACAAAAATATACTTTGCAGTATTCTCCTTTGTCACTAATTACAGCACTGCCCCCCAGTACCAGTATCCTTACTAATCCCAGTTAGATGCGCATTACCTGGTACCAGTGGTGCTTCGTGCTTATACCAACGTTGGTCTCCGTAGACCTCCGACTCTCCGTCTCAGTCCCGATGAAATCCAGAACAGAATTCTTTCTGTAGACTTGACCTCTGCGCTGTTTTGGGTTTTAAATCCTTGCGCATGCGTCCTAGCGCAGCATCCGCAACAACTACGCCACTCTGTCGTGACCCCCTGCCTAGGCCAATGGCCGATAAGCAAAAGGGCTGCCTTATTTGCCCTTTTGAGTACTGTCCCAAGTCTTTGGCTGCCAGCACGGAATGCTGGGACTTGTAGTTTCAGATACTCTCCAAGCAAAGTAGTGTGACCACAGTTTGTTAGGCAAAACAAAGACATTTATTTCAGGATTTCTCCCTCGCATCAAAATTCATAGTGCCAAAACAAGGCAAGGATAAATTCTCCAAAGTAAATGAAGAAGAGGAACAAAACAGGCTTAAACATCAAAGTCAGGAATATTCTTTCCACAGCAGCTGCATTCAGCTTTCTTCAGACAAATGCCTTTCACTGCTATGGCTGTTAATCACATCAGGCAAACTTAAAACTTCTAGCAAGAGTTTTCTTTCTCAGCTTGACAAAAACCAGGTTAAACAAACTTCTTCTCATGGCCTGAGCCTAGCACATGTTTAGTTTGTTTGTCTTACATAATGAGCATTCCATTTCTGCTACATCACTATCACAAGGACTTTCATACGTTTCTATCTGCATTTCTTCAACAGCTTCACTTGAGTCATCTTCCTGGGAGCTTATATCAGAAGGTTTGAATTTTGCACTCTGCAGAAACTCTTTCAGCTTTCCTATAAAGTGTTCTTTCTGCTCTGCACCAGCATAGGTTAAAGAAGGAGTTTCTCTCTCATAGAATAGTTTATCAACAGCCTCTAAAGCTAATTCACGGCACTTACTTGAACTGTTCCTGTTCCTGCCTGGAGCTGCTCTCACTGCCTTTTGACTAGCACAGCGTTCAGCGCTTTTCCTCAGCTCTCTGACCACATCTTCAGAAAAGCCTCTGTTAGGAACTGTAGCAAACTTGTCTTCCCCACCTCTCTTACTTGGCTGGCTCTCTGAGCTGCTTCCCCACGTGGAAACAAACCTCTCCACCTTCTTTTCTCTGGGGTGCTTTAGGACAGGTTCCAACCTTGGTTCCACTGCTTTCTGAGAGTAAGAATCAGCTGTCCTTCCTTCTCCACTCCTTCGCTCCTCGTGCTTCCTTTTCCTGTGGCTTCCTTTCTCCTCCTGACTCTCGCTTGGCTCTTTCTCAAACTCTGAAGCAGTTTAAAAATGGTGCTTCTTTTCAGCCACAGCCTCCTCTGCACACGTGAGAGCTGTTAGGGCTCAACCTAGCTCTTACGTCACTGCTTGGACAGGGCTTAGCTCTAGCTACTGCATGCTCCGGTGGCTTGTGGTTTCTATGGGAACCCTGTTTACATCTGTCTTTAAAGGTACATTCCTCACTTCTCTCCCATTCCATCTCATCTACACAGCTCACCCTATCACAATACCCACCCACTCCCAGCGTCAAACCCCCCATCCTTGTATATAACCCACTTGTAAATAGCTCAATCTGTATATACTGCACTCCAAATCAAGTTATACCAACCCACACACACACAAACACTACCTTCACCACCACTGCATGCCGACACCCCCCGCACCATCCCTATTGATTGGTTTGCAGTGTAAACCACTTTGATTCAAGGATAAAGTAGGATATAAATCCTGTTAAATAAATAAAATAAAATACACCTCCCCTACCCAACCTTTACAAAGCTTCTCATGTTCCTCGGCAGACTGGTGCATCTCCTGCAGCAGAGCTATGTCCATATGGCATTCTCTTAATCTTTTCAGGAGCTTTTATCTCTTCACAGGGGACCCAATACCACAAACATTCCATGTTATTACTTTTAACTCCCCAAAAATATTCCTGTAGTTTTACTCTAATTGATATCACACATTCCTTCATCTTAGTGGTGTTCCCCCCCCCCCCCAGCCTAGAGTCCACCACCCCTCACATCGTATGTACTAATGACTTTACCTGACCCCTTCTTACAAAGCACTTACCCTCTTCCCCTGCCCCCATCCAGTTATCCTTACCTCCCTAAAAAACTCCCTCCCTTCCCGTTGTCCCTCTTCCTTCTCCATCCCCATTAGCCTGACGGTCTCTCTCCCCGAGATCACAATAGAAACATAGAAACTACAGAAATAGACAATCCGTTCTTGACTCTAAGGCATCTCTATTCTCTTTTTCTTAGTCGTTGTACCCCTAGACTCCTCTAGGCAGGATTCTCTTCCACTGTTTATCTTCTTGGAGTGGAGTAGAACCCTGGCTTAATAATGAGGAGACCAGGGCTGAATTTCCGCTAGCTCTCCTTGTAGCCTTGGGCAAGTCACTTAACCCTCCATTGCCTCAGAAGAAAGGCCTGGCAATCTACCTCTGGTCTCACTACCAAGAAAACCCAGGAGCTGCTGGATTACTAGGAGTTAGCACTGATTTGAAGGCAAACATTGCATTGCATTTTTTTTTATCTTCTCGTCAGCTCCTGGATGATGCTCTAGCAGAGTCTCTTTTTCTTCTTGTATAGGGACCTCCAATGATACTTCGCACACTCTCACAACTGCAGGTCCTGATACCAAATATGTGGTTGAACAACCTCTCCCCAGTACTGCCTCTGGTCACAGCCCCATCAACTAATACATCTGAATACATGTCTCTTTCCCCAGTTACTCATAGGCCCCTATGCAGTCTCTTACTGACTGAGGTTTTCTCACAGGTAAAAGGATCAATCCCTGATGGAACTCAGGGAGTCGTCTCTCTAGTGCTTGGAATCAGTGAAAGCTCCTGAGCAACTTGAACATAGGTCTGATTAAGGAACAAAAACAAATGACCAAAAGATCATAAGGCAGTGTAATAAAAATTACTCAACATAAAGGAAGAAATGTGAGAAATCTGGATGAAAATTATAAAGCCAAGCTCTGATGTCATCATAGGTATATATTTGGAAAGCTCATTGCACTACTGGTTATTTATCTAGGAGTTAAAGAGATTCAAGAATATAAACAGCCCTGCACATTGAAGGTCCTTATGCATCAGGAATGACTGAATAATCCATTCACACGCACAGCCAGATCAGGCTGGAATTGGCCTCTAGCAGATTATTTCTAAACTAATTTATCCCATTGGCGTTTCTTTGTTATCAAGATAATAAATAGCAATCCATGCTATGTTTACATAGAACATAATAATGTCAAACACTGAAGCAGGACTGGAAGCACAATGGCTAATAAGCATTTTACCAAGTTATAAGGTCTTGCTGACAAACAATATTAAATATTAATTCTGTATACCACTGAGACATCATTAGGTAAGTGGCTTCTAGCACATTTTTGTTTGCAAAAAGATGGACAGTTTCTCTTTATTATTGTTGCTGTTATTCTTAGTAGTATAGATTTAAGAATGTATTCCTATTTCCTTCCTCTTCACATAATTTTGGCCCTGATTCCTTGGCATTTCAGTGTCTTCCGTTAATCACAAAGGGAATCATTACTGAAACAAAGCGAATGCCTTTTTTCTGTAAAATGGTGCATCTATATTAAAGTATAATGATGTATAAGCATATACACACATCTGCCCATGTGTGAGCTAAATACTAATAATAAAATTTAAAAAATGAAGATTTAAAAAATTCAATTTGTTTACATTCATTCTTAACTCTTCTTTCTAGCTCTCCATATGAGATACAAACTTCTCACTACTAAGCTTGCACTTGCAACTCACAGGAAATTACTACCACTACTACAGTATAGTGCTACAAGACATATGCAGCACTGTACAGAGAAATATGAGACAATCCCTGCTCATTAGAGCTTACAATCTAGTCAAGACAGACACACAACAACTGGGGACTAGGATATATCTAGGGGAGTGGTAAGGAAACAGACAGGAGGTGAATACTCTAAAGTATCAGCTTCTTCTCGGGACTCTATCTCTGAATACTTCCCAGAGGGAGAGTTACAGCCCTTATTGGATGCAAAAACAGTTTTTGTGGAACTAGAGAGTTGCATATGTGACAGCAATAGATTTAAAGGCAAAGAATCTTGAATTTATAGAGTAAACCTCTTTTACGAGACTTTCATGGAAAAACAGCCTACTTGGCCAGGTGCAGAAATGACTGGCAGTCAATTGGTCAATTGAAGACTTTAGGGCTTTTTGCTATTGTCCCATATATAAATTCTTATATGTACTGTATTTCACATAGGTGAAGATACCGCTGATCCAAATATGGTATGGGCCACACTTTAGTGAAGCGTTCTGTTTAGGATAAAGGCACAAAGAGTCTCTTAGATTAGAACATAAGATATGCCATACTGGGTCAGAACAAGGTCCATCAAGCCCAGTATCCTGTTTGCAACAGTGGCAGGTCCCAAAGGGGGCACACAGGTTCCACAATGCTGTCCTGGGGCATGCAATGGATTCATTGGGTCCTCTTTCATAATGGTTTATGGACTTTTACTCCAGGAACTTGCCCAAACCTTTTTTTAAACCCAGCTGCACTAATAGCTTTTAATACATCCTCCGTTAACAAATTACAGAGTTTGATTATGCAAACAATGTGTGTCTTCAAGTCAGTCCTGACTCCTGGTGACCCAGAAGCTCCTGGGTTTTATTGGCAGTGTCACCAGAAGTAGATTGCCAGGCCTTTCTTCCGAGGCAATAGAGGGTTAAGTGACTTGCCCAAGGCCACAAGGAGTGCTAGTGGGAATCAAACCCTGGTTGCTTGGTTACCAAGCCAGTGTTCTAACCACTAGGCTACTCCTCCACTTGATTATGCATTCACTAAAAAAATATTTTCTCTTATTAGTCTTAAATGGGTTACATTGTAGCTTCACTGAGTGTCCTCTACTCTTTGTACTTTTTGATGGCATAAACAACCGATCTACATTTACCTGTTTCACTCCATTCATTAATTTATTCCCCCCTTCAGCCAACTCTTTTCCAAGTTGAAAAGCCCCAACCTTTTAAGCCTGTCCTCATAGAGGTATCCTTCCATTACCTTTACCATTTTTGTCACTCTTCTTTCTACCTTTTCTAATTCATCTATATCCTTTTTTATGATATGGCGACCAGAACTGCACACAATGTTCAAGGTACAGTCAAACCATGGAATGATACATTATAATATCTCTTGTTTCATTCTCCATTCCTTTCCTTATGATTCCTAGCATTCTATTTGCTTTCCTGACTACTGCTGCACACTGGGCGGAGGGTTTCAACTGATAACCATCCATGATGACACCTAAATCTTTTTCCTGGGTGGTGGTTTCTAAGGTAATAGAACCATAGTTTGGGTTGTTCTTTCCTAGGTACATAACTTAGCACTTGTCCATATTAAATTTCATCTGCTATTTGAACATTCCAGTCTTCCAATGTTTCAAGGTCCTCTTGCAAATTTTCACAATCCTCTTGCATTGGTAAAGACTGAAGCAAAGAATTCATTCAGTCTCTCTGCTATGGCATTGTCCTTCCTTAGTGCTCCTTTTACCCCTCTATCATTCAATGGTCCTATTGACTCTCTCACAGGTTTTTGCTATGAATGTAGCTGAAAAAGTTTCTTTTCAAATTCTCTCTTCACCTGCCTTATCAATGCCTTGCATCTAACTTGCCAATGCTTATGTTGTTTCCGGTGTTCATCATTAGGCTCCTTTTTCCATTTACAGAAGAACATAAGATATGCCATACTGGGTCAGACCAAGGTCCATCAAGCCCAGTATCCCGTTTCGAACAGTGGCCAATCTAGGTCATATGTACATAGCAGTTTCCCCAAAAGACACAGGTTCTGCAATGCTTGTACTGGGTCAAGCATTGATATCCTGGGTCCCTTCTTAATAATGGTTTATGGACCTTTCCTCCAGGAACTTGTCCAAACCTTTTTTAAACCCAGCTACACTAACAGCCTTTACTACTTCCTCCGATAACAAATTCCAGAGTTTGATTACACATTGAGTGAAAAAATATTTTCTTTTATTAGTCTTAACTAATTTACCCTGTAGCTTCATTGCATGTCCCCTAGTCTTTCTATATTCTGATAACGTAAAGAGTTGATCTACGTTTACCCGTTCCACTCCGTTCATTAATTTATAGACTTCTATCATATCTCCCCTCAGCCGTCTCTTTTCCAGGTTAAAGAGCCCTAACCTTTTTAGCCTTTCTTTATAGGAGTATCCTTCCATCCCCTTTACCATTTTGATGACTCTTCTCTGAACCTTTTCTAATAACGCTATATCCTTTTTAAGATATGGCAACCAGAATTGCATGCAATATTCAAGGTGCGGTCTCACCATGGAACGGTATAGAGGCATTATAATATCTTTTGTTTTATTTTCCATTCCTTTCTTTATGATACCTAGCATTCTATTTGCTCTCTTGGCTGCCGCTGCACACTGGACAGAGGGTTTTAACATGTTATCCACAATGACGCCTAAATCTTTTTCCTGGGTGGTGGTTCCTAATGTGGAACCTTGCATCGTGTAACCATAGTTTGGGTTGTTCTTCCCTAGGTGCATAACTTTGCACTTGTCCACATTAAATTTCATCTGCCATTTTGATACCCAGTCTTCCAATTTATCAAGATCCTCTTGCAATTTTCCACAATCCTCTTGGGTTTTAGCAACTTTAAATAGTTTTGTGTCATCTGCAAATTTGATAACCTCACTCATTATTCCACTTTCCAGGTCATTTATGAATATGTCAAAAAGCAGCGGACCCAGCACAGATCCCTGGGGTACACCACAATTCACCTTTTTCCATTGGGAAAAATTGGCCATTTAGCCCAACCCTCTGCTTTCTATCTTTTAACCAGTTCCTGATCCACAGTAGTACACTGCCTCCTATCCCATGACTCTTTAGTTTTGCCAAAAGTCTCTGATGAGGGACCTTGTCAAAGGCTTTCTGAAAGTCCAGATACACTATATCAACCGACTCACCTTTGTCCACCAGTTTATTCACACTTTCAAAAAAACATAACAGATTAGTAAGACAAGATCTTCCTTGTCTAAAGCCATGTTGGCTGTCTCCCATTAGGCCATGACTATCTACATGTTGAGTAATTTTATTCTTTATGATGGTTTCTACCATTTTTCCCGGTACTGACGTGAGACTCACCGGTCTGTAGTTTCCCGGATCACCCCTCGAACCCTTTTTAAAAATTGGCGTTACATTGGCGATCCGCCAATCTTCAGGTATTAGAGATGATTTTAATGATAGTTCACAGATTACTAATAGCAGGTCTGCAATCTCATATTTCAGTTCTTTCAACACCCTTGGATGTATACCATCTGGCCCAGGTGATTTGCTACTCTTCAGTTTATCTAATAGTTGTAATACATCTTCCCGATGTATCGATATTTCCTTCAATTCTTCCGCACCTTTAAATACCACTTCAGTCATGGGTAACATCCCTACATCTTCCTCAGTAAAGACCAAAGCAAAGAATTCATTCAGTCTCTCCGCTATCGCCTTGTCACCTCTTAATGCCCCTTTAACTTTCCTATCATCTAATGGTCCAACTGACTCTCTCACAGGTTTTTTGCTACGAATGTACTTGAAAAAATCTTTATTTCGCGTTTTTGCTTCCGCAGCAAGCTTCTTCTCAAATTCTCCCTTTGCCTTCTTTATCAATGCCTTGCATTTGACCTGCCAGTGCTTGTGCTGTTTCCAGGTTTCATCATTTGGCTCTTTTTTCCATTTCCTGAAAGATGCTTTTTAGGGAACAACAGCCTCTCTGACCTCACCTTTAAACCATGCTGGCAGTTTTTTGGACTTCCTTCCACTTTTCTTAAAGCATGGAATACAGCTGGTCTGGGCTTCCAAGATAGTATTTTTCAACAACACCCAAGCTTGATGTAAGTCTTTAACCTTTGCAACTGCTCCTTTTAGTTTTTTCTTAACTATTTTCCTCATTTTATCATAGTCTCCCTTTTGAAAGTTAAAAGGTAGTACTGTGGATTTCCTTACTATCCCTCCTCTACTAATTAAATCAAAGGCGATCATGCTATGATCACTATTGCCAAGTGGCCCCAACACCCTTATCTCTTGCACTAGATCTGGTGTTCCACTAAGGACTAGGTCTAATATGGCTTCCCCTCTGGTCAGTTCATGAACCAGCTGCTCCAAGAAGCAGTCATTTATGTCATCTAGGAACTTTATCTCCCTAGTATGTCCTGCCGTGACACTGACCCAGTCGATACCGGGGTAATTGAAATCGCCCATTATTATTACCGCGCTGTAACTTTTGTTAGCTTCCTTGATTTCTTTGAGCATTTCATCATCTATTTGTTCATTCTGGCCAGGCGGTCGATAGTACACCCCCACCGCCATCACCTTCCCCTTTTTAAATGGAATTTCAATCCATAGAGGTTCTACAGCAAATTTTGTTTCCTGCAAAACTTTAATCCTTTCTGACTCAATGTCCTCTCTAACATAGAGCGCAACCCCTCCACCAATTTGATCAGCTCTATCATTACGATTTAGTTTGTACACAGGTATCACAGTGTCCCACTGGTTGTCCTCCTTCCACCATGTCTCTGATATTCCAATCACATCTAACCTCTCATTTAGTGCTATATATTCTAACTCTCCCATCTTATTTTTTTAGACTTCTAGCATTTGCATACAAGCATTTTAGAGACTGTATTTTATTCATATTAATTTGGCTATTGGTAGACATGGGTAATTTGGGATCTTTAAGCTGTGTCTGCTCCATACTCGAGGGCATTTGGGCTACTTTACTCTTTTTTGGAACCTCTCTGCTTTTGGTAGTATCCTTCAAGGATACATTCTTCCGAACCATCCGCTCTTGGGCGACTGTCGGCTTTCCCCTATTATCTAGTTTAAAAGCTGCTCTATCTCCTTTTTAAAGGTTAATGCCAGCAGCCTGGTTCCATTCCGGTTAAGGTGAAGCCCATCCCTTCGGAAGAGCCCCTCCTTTCCCCAGAATGTACCCCAGTTCCTAACAAATCCAAACCCCTCATCTCTGCACCATTGTCTCATCCACGCATTGAGACTCCGGAGCTCTGCCTGCCTTTTGGGTCCTGCATGTGGAACGGGAAGCATTTCGTAGAATGCTACCCTGGACGTTCTGGATTTCAACTAACTAAAAGCCTAAATTTAGCCTCCAGAACCTCCCTACCACAATTTCCTATGTCATTGGTACCGACATGTACCAAGACAGCAGACTCCTCCCCAGCACTATCTAAGACCTTATCTAGGTGGCGCGTGAGGTCCGCTACCTTCGCACCAGGCAGCCATGTTACCAGGCGATCCTCACGTCCACCAGCCACCCAGCTATCTACATGCCTAATGATCGAATCACCAACTATAACGGCTGTCCTAACCCTTCCCTCATGGGCACATGGCCTTGGAGAAACTTCCTCGGTGCGAGAGGGTTTTACATCACCTGGAGGACAGGTCCTAGTTACAGGATCAATTCCTGCCACACCAGGGTGATGCTCTCCTGTCACGTGACCTCTCTCCTCCATGGCAACAGGGATGCTGCCAGACTGGAGGTGGGACTTCAGGACTATATCCCTGTAGGTCTCGTCTATGTACCTCTCTGTCTTTCTTATGTTTTCCAAGTCTGCTACTCTAGCCTCTAGAGAACGAACTCGTTCCCTGAGAGCAAAGAGCTTTTTGCACCTACTGCACACGTAAGACCTCTCACCTGAAAGATGCTTTTTGGCTACAACAGCCTTCCTGACCTCGCCTTTAAACCATACTAGCAGTTTTTTGGTCTTTCTTCCACTTTTCTTAAAGCGTAGAATACATCTGTACTGGGCTTCCAAGATAGTACTTTTAAACAATGTCCATCTTTGATGTTAATCTTTAAATTTGCAGCTATTCCTTTTAGTTTTTTATTAACCTTTTCCTCATTTTATCATAGTCTCCCTTTTGAAAGTTAAAAGATAGTACTGTGGATTTCCTTGCCATCCTTCTTTCATTTATCAAATCAAATGTGATCATGCTATTATCACTATTGCCAGGAGGCCCCAAATCCCTTATCTCTTGCGCCAGATCCTGTGTTCCACTAAGGGCTAGGTCCAAAATAGCTTCTCCTCGTGTCAGTTCATGAACCAGATGCTCCAAGAAGCAGTCATTTATTTCATCCAGAAATTATCTCTAGCATATCCTGCTGTGACATTGACCCAGTCAATACAGGGGCAATTGAAATCACCCATTATTACTGTGTTGTAACTTTTATTAGCTTCTCTGATTTCTCTTAACATTTCATCAGTAATCTGTTTATTCTGGCCAAGCAGTCAGTAGTACCCCCACTGCCTTTGCCCTTCTCCTTTTACATGGAATTTCTGTCCATAGAGATTCTACAGCGTATTTTGTTTCCTGAAAAACTTAAATCCTATGTGACTCAATGCCCTCTCAAACATAGAGCACAACATCTCCACCAATTTGATCTACTCTATCATTGTGATATAATTAGGTCTCTGAGATGCCAATCATATCTAACCTTTCATTTAGTGCTATATATTCTAGCTCTCCCATCTTATTTTTTAGACTTCTAACATTTGCATACAGGCATTTTAAAGGTTGTATTTTATTCATATTAATATGGTTATCAGTTGATAGGTATTATTTGGAATCTTTTGGCTCTGTGCTGAAGGACATCTGGGTCCTTTCTCTCTCCAGATTCCATTGGCATAGTAATGCTAACAAAATATTACTACTACTAATGATACATTGTAAGCTCTATGAGCAGAGACCGTCTTCTTTATATGTTTGTACAGTGCTGTGTATGCCTTGTAGCACTATAGAAATGATTAATAGCAGTAGTAGTAGTAATCATTTCTATAGTGCTACAAGGCGTACACAGCACTGTACATAAAGATGTAAGACACAGTTCCTGCTCTTCAAAGCTTACAATCTAATCAAGGTGAAAAAACATTGCAAAACTGGAGACTAGAGTATGGTATGATACACATAAGTAGTGAACGAGAGTGTGAGGGGCGTCAGGATCTAAAAGCAGCCTCAAAGAGGTGAGTTTTTAGCCTGGATTTTAATAGCACCAGAGAAGGAGCCTGAAGCACTGACTCAGGTAGTTTGTTCCAGGCATGTAGAGCAGCAAGGTGGAATGGACGAAGTCTGGAGTTGGCAGTGCAGAGAAGGGCACAGATAAAAGTGATCAGCCAGAGGAGCGGAGTTCCCAAGAAGAAGTGTAGAGTGACATAAGAGAGGAAAGGTAGTGAGGAGCCACTTCTTCTCAGGACTGTATCTCAGAAAACCTCCCAAAGGGAGAGTTACAGCCCATATGGGATGTAAAAACACTTTTCGTGGAACTAGAGGGGTGCACTGGATTGAACTAATCCGTATGTGAGGACAATGGATTTAAGGACAACGTCCTTGAATGCATACAGTAAACTGCTTTTGCGAGACTTTACAGACCAACCACTTCTTTGGCTTAATTTTATTATATATGAGCATTATTATCCCAGTTGTGCTGCTGAAGTAATTTTCTGAAATAGGGTGTGGGAATTACTGACAGCATGATTTTAGCCCAATTAAAACGAAAAAAGCTAAAAATATACCCGGTTTAACAGCACACAACTTCATTTGTATATACGCTTGAAATCCTTATGTGTCTGTATCCCAAACAGTAGGAGCAAAAGGGGAATGAAATCACACATAGAAAATCAGTAAATTACCGTCAGTAATTGAGGTTCCAAGTCCATGACATTACTTAGCATGGTCTGCCCTGACCATAGGAGCCAACATTGATAATGATTGGGGTGCCAACCCATGAACTCAACAATAAAGAAAATGATAGAGCAGATGGTGAGTGTGATGGAACAGCTCATATTTAAATGTCAACAATAGAACAGATAATATAGACATGGGGAACACTCACGTGGCCAAATCAAAAGCTAGGGAGAAAAATGAAGTTCCACCAATCATTCTCTTCCACATTTGGAAGACTGGGCATCCAAATGTCAGATGAAATTTAATGTGGACAAGTGCAAAGTTATGCACCTAGGAAAGAAAAACATAAACTATGGTTACACGATGCAAGGTTCCACATTAGCAACCACCACCCCCCCCCCCCTAAAGTAAAAGATTTAGGCGTCATCGTGGATAACATGTTAAAACCCTCCACCCAGTGTGCAGAGGCAGCCAAAAAAGCAAATAGAATGCTAGATATCATAAGGAAAGGAATGGAGAATAAAACAAAGGATATTATAATGCCTCTGTATCGTTCCATGGTGCGACTGCACCTTGAATACTGTGTGCAATTCTGGTCACTGTAGCTTAAAAAGGATCTATGTATTTATTTATTGTTACTTTTATACGGCTCCTTCCAGAGATCAGGGGCATTATACAATGAACAACATTATTACATAGAACAAATTTTAATATTCTATAATTGTAACAGGCAGAACTATGTACAAGGCAGGGTGAGTGTTTTAAGGACTTTCTAACCGTTACAACTATGTATAAGTGGTAGAGTTATCAGAAAAGGTACAGAGAAGAGCCACCAAAATGGTAAAGGAGATAGAAGGATACCATTATGAAGAAAGGCTGAAAAGGTTAGGGCTCTTCAACCTGGAAAAGAGCCGGCTGAGGGGAGATATGATAGAGGTCTATAAATTAATGAATGGGTAAACGTAGATCGATTGTTTACACCATCAGAATATAGAAAGACTAGGGGGCATGCAATGAAGCTACAGGGTAAACTATTTAAGACTAGATGCAAGATGCTATATCTGGTACGATACAAGCTGTGGACCAGCAAAAACAGGACCTTGGTCGGGTGACTTCCAGAGTAACTCAGAGCAAAAAATTGAGGACGCTACGACTCTTTCTGCTACTGTTACTAAAGATTTGATTAGCATTCATGGGAAATTAGAGGCTTTGGAGAATGCTGTCCGTAAAAGGAACCTGTGCTTACTTAATTTTCCTTGCATTCCTTTAGTCCAGCCAAAGGAGTTGTTTTTTTCCTATGTGACTTCTGTTTTAAAGATTCCCTCTGAGTCTATACCTCCTTTGGTAAGGATTTTCTATCTACAGCTAAGCGCAGACTCAATGGTGCTTCTTCACCTGTTTATTCCCTCCCCCCCCCCTTCATTCCCTCCCCCCCCCCCTCGATGGATTCATTGGATTTAACTGTTTTGGGGGGGGTTGGAAGCTTCTGGCCCTGAGTCTATTTGAATCTGGCCTTTGATGTACTTTCATGTTAGAAATCAACCTTTTATGGGTCAACCGGTTAGGATGTTTCCAAATGTTTCTGTCCACCCAGAAGCGTCGTCAACAATTTCTTCTACTTTGTCCTAAAGTTCTCCAACTTGGGGGTTTATTCTTTCTACATTACCCGTGTAAATGTTTAGTTAAATATAGGGGAGTAAATTAGACCTTTTTGATCCTGTACATTTGACACAGTTCATTGTGGGGAAAACTGGGGACTCTCCGCAGCAACCTATGTATCACTGGTTTCCCACCCACGGAGTAGGGGTGATAGTCTTGCACAGTATTTCATTTGTCTACATCAACTTTTGCATCTTATTTCCTTAGATATTTCTTTTGTTTTGTGTCTAGGCCTCTCTGTATTTGGTGGGCTAGTGAAAGGATTTTCTTTTTCTTTGATTGTAATTGTTCCTTATTTGATGTGGGTTGGTTTCCCCCTTTTTTTCTCTTCATTCTTTCTTTTCTTAACAAGGGTACCGTCTTTCCTTTCTTTCATTGTAAATGCATAAACATAAAATAAAAAAAAGATAGAAAACAGAGAGTAAGGATAAAGGGCCATTTTTCTCAATGGAGAAAGGTGACTAGTGAAGACCCCAAGGATTTGTGCTGGGTCCGCTGCTTTTTAACATATTCATAACATCTAGAAATGGGAATAATGAGTGAGGTGATCAAATTTGCAAATCACATAAAATTATTTAAAGTTGTTAAAACACAAGAGGATTGTGAAAAATTGCAAGAGGACCTTGATAAATTGGGAAACTGGACATCCTAATGGCAGATGAAATTTATGAGGACAACCCAAACTACGGTTACACGATGCAATTAGGAACCACCACCACCCAGGAAAAAGATTTAGGCATCATCGTGGATGATATGTTGAAATCTTCTGCCCACTATGCAGCGGCAGCCAAGAAAAGAAATGCTAGGAATCATAAGGGAAGGAATAAAGAATAAAACAAAGCATATCTATCATTCCATGCTGCAATTGCATCTTAAATATTATGTACAATTCTGGTTGCCATATCTTAAAAAGGTCATAACAGAATTAAAAAAGGTACAGGGAACAGCCACCAAAATGGTATAGGGCAGCGATGACGAACCTATGGCACGCGAAGGCCTTGCAGCTGGCACGCGGGAAGGTCCGCAATTAGGTTTTTTTTTTTTTTTTCAATTTTACTTGTCTGCTGCCGCTGTCGGGGCCGCCGCGGCAAAATCGAGCGTGCCGCGGGGCCCCCCTGTACCCAGCAGAGCCTGCCCTCCCGTAGCAGCTCTCTCTTTGGAGCTGCAGTCAGACGCGCCGGCTTGCAGAGCGCGAAGGGAAGAGTTTCCCTTTCGCGACTCTGTTAAGCCCGCGGGGGCTGATGGAACTTCCCATCAGCCCCCCGCGGGTTTAACAGAGCAGTGAGGGAGAAACTCTTCCCTCGCGCTCTGCAAGCCGGCGCGTCTGACTGCAGCTCCAAAGAGAGAGCTGCTACGGGGAGGGCAGGCTCTGCCGGATACAGGGGGGCCCCGCGGCACGCTCGATTCTGCCGCGGCGGCCCCGACAGCGGCAACAGACAGGTTTTCTTTTTTTTAATTTTCCCTGGGCTGGGGGGGGTTAGGAGTGGTTATGTGATGGGCTGGGCTGGGCTGGGGGGGTTAGGAGTGGTGATGTGATGGGCTGGGCTGGGCTGGGCTGGGGGGGGGGTTAGGAGTGGTGATGCTGGGCTGGGCTGGGCTGGGGGGGGTTAGGAGTGGTGATGGGCTGGGCTGGGGGGGTTAGCAGTGGTGATGGGCTGGGCTGGGGGGGTTAGGAGTAGTGATGGGCTGGCTGGGGGGTGTTAGGAGTAGTGCTGGGCTGGGGGGATTTAGGAGTGGTGATGGGCACTGGGCTGGGGGGGGTAGGAGTGGTGTTGGACACTGGGCTGGCTGGGGGGGTTAGGAGTGGTGATGGGCACTGGGCTGGCTGGGGGGGTTATGAGTGGTGATGTGCGCTGGGCTGGGGGGTTAGTAGTGGTGATGGGCGCTGGGGGGGCTTAAACTAAAAATTGGGTGATGGGGGATTAGGACTGGAAATGGGCTGGTGGGATTAGGACTGGAAGTGGGTTGATGGGGGGTTAGGACTGGTAATGGGCTATGGGGGGGCTTAAACTGAAAATTGGGTGATGGGGGATTAGGACTGGAAATGGGCTGGTGGGATTAGGACTGGAAGTGGGTTGATGGGGGTTAGGACTGGTAGTGGGCTATGGGGGGGCTTAAACTGAAAATTGGGTGATGGGGGATTAGGACTGGGAGTGGGCTGATGGGTAGGTTAGGACTGGTAATGGTCTATGGGGGGGCTTAAACTGAAAATTGGGGTATGGGTGATTATGACTGGAATGGGCTGGTGGATTAGGACTGGGAGTGGGCTATTGGGGGGCTAGGACTGGTAATGGGTTGGGGTTGCTAGGACTGGAAATGGGCTGAGTGGAAGGGGCTTGAACTGCAAATAGCTGTTGGGGATGGGGCTTGGAATGGAAATGGGCTGAGGGGAAGTGGGGGGCTTGAACTGCAAATAGCTGATGGGACGGGGCTTGGAATGGAAATGGGCTAAGGGGAAGTGGGGGGCTTGAACTGCAAATAGCTAATGGGGAGGGGGACTTGGAATGGAAATGGGCTGAGTGGAAGGGGCTTGAACTGCAAATAACTGATGGGAAGGGGCTTGGAATGGGCTCTTAGGGGAGGGAGCTAGGACAGGAACTGGCTGATGGATGGGCTAGGATAGAACTGAGAATTGGGTGTTGGGGGAGCTAAGATTGGAAATGGGCTGTGGTGGGGGCTTGGATTGAAATGGACTCATGGAGGGGCTAGAACTGGAGGTAGGCTCATGGGGGCTTGGATTAGAAATGGGCTGAGTGGAGGGGAGCTAGGATTTAACATGGGCTGATGGTGGGGCTAGGAAAGGACTAGAAATGGGCTGATGGGAGGCTGGTATTGGAAATGAGCTGATGAAGGGACTCGGATAGGACTGGAAATGGATGGGGGAGCTAGGACTGGAAATGGACTGATGAGGGGACTAGAAGGGAGCGGATACTGGGTGGGGCTGGAACTAAAAGGGAGCTGATGTTGGGGGAGATTAGAAAGGGATGGGGCTGGGAGAATCAAATGGAGAGGGGAAAACAATTATGAGTGTGAGGGAAGACAAATGTACAATTGGCCGGGTATTGGGAGAGTAAGTGGGGATTGAGGATGGAGGGTAAAATTTGAGTGGATGAAATAGGAATGAGGAAAGAGCAAAAGGAGAAAGATTAGTATGTTAAAGCGGATGTAGAGAGAGAGAATGGAAAAAAAACTAGAAGAGAGGACAAATGGACAGCAGATGATGGAGAGTTAGCAGAAAACATGAAGAAAACCAGAAGAAAGTGGCTGGAGCAATTGCAACTGTGTAACTGAGCTGAGGTATTCTGTTTATGTAATTCCTTTTGACATTGCCACTTGTTCTCTTTCCCCAGTAGGTCATGTATTGTTGTTCTCTGAAATGTATTGGTTTAATATTTGCAGTGTTGCCTTTTGATAGGTATGGTATGGTGCTTTGTGACTCCTGGTAGTGCTGTTAGGATACGGCGGGTTTGCTATTGGTTCTAAATGGGCAGTGTTTGTAGTAGTTCCTAATGTGCCTGGCGGTTGCACTGGATTATAGTAATGTAGAAATCTTTTAGTCTGTCTTTATCCATACACTCATTAAGAGACATGTTTACTAAAAGTTAGTGTATGTTAGCATTATGCAAATATTTATGCAAATTGACGTGCTGGCACTTTGAGGAAATTCTTTGGTTTTGTGCGGCAGTTTGGGCACTCGGGCTCAAAAAGGTTAGCCATCACTGGTATAGGGGAAGGAAGGATATCTCTATGAGGAAAGGCTTAAAACTTTAGGGCTCTTCAACTTGGAAAAAAAAGATGATAGAGATCTATAAAATAGTGAATGGAGTGGAAAGGGTAAACATAGATTGTTTAATCCTTCAAGAAGTAGAAAGACTAGGGGACACACAATGAAGCTACAATGTAATACATTTAAGGCCAATAGGAGAAAATATTTTCTCCAGGAACAAGCAGGAAGTCAGTCCTCTCATATGGGTGAAGTCGGCGCCGACGGAGCCCTCGTGCGGAGCAATTCCCCAGCTTTCAAAGAAAGCCTTTGGGATTGCATCGCCCATGCGTGGTCCCCTTCCCGCCCAAGGGTTCCATCTTGCTCAGTCTCTCTTTTTCACGGAGCCCAACAGATGTTGTCCCTAATTCCTCGCAGAAAAAGTGCGTCAAAACTTCAGAAGAATTTCTCTCTTCGACTGGTTCAACGCCGGTTCCCCTTCCCGCCTACAGCTCGGTACACCGGTATCGAGTCCGGTCAATTTTTTGCGTTTTTGTCCTTAGTAACTAGCGTTCGCGCTCTCTTTTATTTTCACTGGCAGCCCGATCCTTCGACCTTGCAGGGGCCCTTTTTCCCTCGATGGCTGCCAGCAGGTTTAAAAAGTGTGATCGTTGTAAGAAGTTAATGTCCCTCACCAACACATGATTGCTGTCTCCGATGCCTCGGGCCCGACCATGACCCGAAAGTCTGTGGCCCATGTGGGAAGATGTCCTCTAAGGCACTTTGAAGTAGGCAGCAGCAGCATGAAAGGATTTTTTCGGAATCCGCATCCCCCCCGGATCAGGACCTCATCAGAAGCCTCAACGTCTCGGGAGCTGTCTGAACCTGAGCACCGTCGGGGGTCTTCTGAGCGGGGGTCTCCCTCCCGGGAACACCGGAGGAAGACGAAATCTGTGAGGGCGGTGTCGTTGGATGCCTCCGATCATCCTGGGCCTTCGAAGGCCAGGTCGCGGAGTCCTGACCGCCACCCCGGTTCCTCAGAGCCAGAGCAGCCTGCAAAGATACCTCGCACGGAGCCGGAGATGCCAAGGAGGGTAAGTGCTCTAGTCCTCGTGGATTCCCTTCCAGGAGAGCTGGCATCAAGCTCGATGGCATCAGGGCCCAAGCCGGAGGCTGCGGAGTCTTCTGGGCTCAGTCTCAGGATGACGGCCCTGGAACGCAGCATGTCTGCCTTCATGGAGCAGCAGCGGGCGCTGATAGCCGGTCTCACCGGTCCATCCGCCCCAACCACTGGGACCTCGACATCCAAGTCAACCCCGCAGGCCGAACCGATCCTCGAGACTCTTCGGACTCGAGTCGATCCTCGGCCAAGGTCTCCCTCAGCCTCCCGCTCGAGACCGAGGTCGTCGAGGCCGGTGCTCTCGGCGTCGGGGCAGTCAGGGCCGAAGCCCTCGTGGCCGGAGCTGCTCGATTCCTCCTCGGAGGGATCCGCATGGGAGACAGAAGATGAAGAGTCCCCAGACACCCATCAGACCCAGTATGTCCCTTCGGACTCACCGGGTTTGGAACCTCGGAGAAGGTCCCCTCCGGAGGATACCTGGTTCTTGGACTTCGTCAGGGACATGGCCAAGGCTTTGGAATTCCTGGTAGATACTGAGGAGGAACCTCGATCTGAAGAGCTCGAGGCCATCCAGTATGACTTTTCCCCTAGGGAAGCCCTTACTGTGCTGGTTCCTCCGATGCTGGAACGGCTGATGCTCCGCATGTGGGAGTCGCTGGCCTCGATGCTGGTGCTCAGCAAGCAGGTCGATTCCTTTTATCAAGTCCGCAAGAGCCCTGGATTCCAAAAGGTACAGCTGCCGCACAACTCCATGGTTGTGGAATCGGCCATGCACAGGCTCAAGAGCCAAAACGCACTCCTTGGTGCCTCCTGGCCGGGAGGCCCGGAACCTGGACACCCTCGGCAGAAAATGCTTCCAGGGCTCGATGCTGTCATGCCGTGTCCAAACCTATCAACTGTACATGGGCATGTACTTAAGGGACCTGGCAAAAGAGATTGCCAGGTTCTCAGCTGGCCTCTCCGAGGCACCCTTGCAGTGCTTCAATGACTTGTCCACCGGGATTCGGAAGTGCTCGAAGTTCATATCTCGAGTGGCCTATGACAGCTTTGAGGCTTCGGCCTGAGTAGCCGTGGCCGGCATCGGTGCACGCCGCCAGGCCTAGCTAATGTCATCAGATCTGGAGCCATGGTTCAGGACAAGTTGGTCGATGTCCCTTGCCGAGTCTTTGGCAAACCCATGACTGAGAAGGCTGCTGAGCTCGAGTCCGAGTACTTGACCCAGACAAGACTCTCAAAGAAGACTTCTGCCCCTAGAAGGGCTCGGGTAAAAAGCCCTTTTTCCCCAGGAAGGGTACTGCTTACCGCAACTACTCCACTTACCAGGCCACCCCAGCTCCCCAACAGGGGCAGCAGGCCAAGGGACAGGGGCATGGCCCACGTAAGCAGAAGACCCCCAAGCCCCAGGCCCCGGCTCCTACCCAGTCGGGAGGGGTTTTTTGACTCCAAAGGCATAGTCTCTCTTCCACCAGTGGTAAGGCCATGCACAGGAGGCAGGCTAACCCTGTATGCCTTCTTTCCAGGAGAGCCTCTCAGACCCCCCTCTTCACAGCGACCTCCTCTTGTAGGAGTTGGCAGGTCTTCTAAAGAATCAGGTGGTGGAACCAGTGTCCCACCACCTGCAGGGCAAGGGCTTCTACTCCATGTATTTCCTCATACCAAAGAGATCAGGAGGCCTCAGACCCATCCTCGACCTAAGAAACTTAAACAAATTCCTGGTGAGGGAAAAGTTCAAGATTCTTTCCCTTGGAATGTTGCTGCCTTACCTCCACCAGGGAGATTGGCTATGCTCCTTAGACCTGAAGGATGCCTATACACACATCCTCATACATCCAGACCACAGACAATATCTGAGATTTATAGTGGGAGGAAAACATTTCCAATACAAAGTTCTACCCTTTGGCCTAGCCTCTGCTCCCAGAGTGTTTACAAAATGCTTGGCTGTAGTGGCGGCCTTCCTCAGAAGTAAAGGAATTTTTGTCTTCCCTTACCTGGACGACTGGCTCATCAAGGGCCAGTCGCCTCAGGAGGCCCAACAGGCCACTTCTCACACTATCACCCTGTTGCAACATCTAGGCTTTGTCATAAATCACGTAAAGTCTACTTTGCTCCCCACTCAAAACTTAGAGTTCATAGGAGCAAGATTGGACATCTTTCAGATGAAGGCTTACCTGCCAGAGGACAGGGCACAGAGGTTGCTAGCACTGACACAACAGTTCAGGTGCAGGTCTCAGGTCTCAGCAAGACACTTCTTATGCCTCCTGGGCCACATGGCCTCCATGGTGCATGTGACCCCAAATGCCCGTCTCCACATGAGAACAGCTCAGTGGTGCCTCAGAGATCAGTGGACACAAGCCACCGGCAGCCTCAGAGACAGGGTAACAGTATCCAGGCGACTGGTGAAATCATTGCAGTGGTGGAGTCAGCCACCCAACCTGCTCGAGGGAGTGTCTTTTCAAACTCCCTCGCACACAAAAGTGCTAACGACCGATGCCTCCTTGCTGGGCTGGGGAGCCCATTGCCAAGGATCATGCACTCAGGGGTTATGGTCTCTCTAGGAGTCTGCACACCAAATCAACCTCTTAGAGCTGCGGGCAATTTGCCTGGCTCTTCAAGCTTTTTGTCATGCCCTCTCACATCAGTCTGTATTGATACAGATGGACAACCAGGTAGCAATGTTCTACATGAACAAGCAGGGAGGTATGGGGTCTCGTATCCTATGTCAGGAGACACTGGACCTCTGTTCCTTTGCCATCAGGCAGGGTATGTCTCTCAAAGCAGTGTACCTGCCTGGTCAGGAGAACTGCCTAGCAGACAAACTAAGCAGGATTCTCCAACCTCACAAATGACAACTGGATCCGGTGGTAGCCCATCGGATTTTCCACCGCTGGGGACATCTGTCCATAGATCTATTTGCCAGTCCACAAAATCACCAGCTGCCCAGATTTTGCTCCAGACAGCCACATCCTCTGAGAGTGGCTGCAGATGCTTTCCTGATCTCCTGGTCAGGGGGCCTCATGTATGCGTTTCCTCCCACGCCTCTGGTGGCCCGGATTCTGTTCAGAATCCTTCGGGACAAGGCCTCTGTCATTCTGGTAGCCCCCAGATGGCCAAGACAACCTTGGTTTCTGCTTCTACTCCAGCTGGCAGTGGAAACCCCACTCCCACTGGGGACACAGCCCGACCTCCTGTCCCAGGAGCAGGGCTCTCTCTTGCACCCCAACCTCACGTCCCTCAACCTGATGGCATGGCTGATGAAAGGGTAGTGCTGGCTCCTCTCCTCCTACCTCGGAATGTAGAAGAAGTGATACTGGCCTCAAGGAGGCAGTCCACCAGAAAATCCTATGCTTTCAAGTGGCGTAGGTTTGAGGTGTGGTGTAACCAGCACAATGAAAACCCTTTCTCTTGCCTTGTACCAGTGGTGCTGCAGTACCTGCTTCACCTCTCAGAATTAGATCTCAAGTCTAACTCTGTCAGGGTCCACCTGAGTGCTTTGTCAGCAAACCACTTGCCAGTGGAGGGGCAAACTCTTTCGGTTCACCCCCTGATGTCCAGATTCCTCAGAGGTCTGCTTCTGCTGAAACCCCCAGTTCGTCCTCCGGCAACTGAGTGGGATTTAAATGTGGTCTTGCAGCAGCTTACTCGCCCACCTTTTAAGCCGATATGCTCTTGCCATCTGCGCTTCCTCTCCTGGAAGGCACTCTTCCTGGTGGCACTCACATCAGCCAGAGTGTGAGTGAGCTGCAAGTGCTCGTAACTGATAAACCATACACATGGTTTTATAGGAATAGGGTGGTCCTCCGCACTCACCCTAAGTTCCTTTCAGGCTTTCCTAACCAGGGTTCTACAGATCAACAAACAGTAAGGATTTGAGGGTTTGTTTGTTTGTTTTTATTATATTACATTGCTAGCTCTCTGACTGGGAGCACTTAAAAGGGTTTTTTGTATATTTTTTAAAGCAAGGTTACTTTCTTTTTGGTGCTTTGTGGAACTTTCCTTGAGCACAGTAGGTTCCTGAACTCTGGTAACCTCCTCAGGTTTAGAAACTGCTAACACCTAATCAGGAGTTAGTGGGCCTGATTTCCTGAGTGCAGCTGAGGCCTGCATAAAAGGCTCCAGTGCCCTGCCCTGTTGAGGCTTTCCTAACCAGGGCTCTACAGATCAACAAACAGTAAGGATTTGAGGGTTTGTTTGTTTGTTTGTTTGTTTGTTTTTATTATATTACATTGCTAGCTCTCTGACTGGGAGCTCTTAAAAGGGTTTTTTGTATATTTTTTAAAGCAAGGTTACTTTCTTTTTGGTGCTTTGTGGAACTTTCCTTGAGCACAGTAAGTTGCTGAACTCTGGTAACCTCCTCAGGTTTGGAAACTGCTAACACCTAATCAGGTGTTAGTTCCCTCCTTACCCACCCCAACTCCCACCCACCCCTAGTGAGCAGTCTTGCTTCATAGGGCACCTCCCCCTTTAACACATCACAGAGACTTGGACCAGCACATTTTGAATATAATTAAATAGATTTAACTGCTTTTTCTCTGAAAGGACAGCTGGGAAACCGGTTGGTACTTGGTAGATCTCTCTCTTTTGCTTTAACAGATACCTAAGCTCCACGAACAGAACAATGGCTGGGAAAAATCGTATTGCTAATGCTGTTGCCCCCGTTACAGCTTCTGACTCGGTCCAGACAGAGGTCCTAATGCCAGTTGAAGGACCAGTTCCATGTGCAGGGTGCCTGCATGCTGAAGCTCTGAGGAAACAAGTGGAGGAACTCAGAGAGGAGGTGGCAAGGCTGAGGAGCATTCAAGACAGTGAGAAGTACATTGATGAGATGCTTCTTGCAGCAACCAAGCTCTCCAGCACAGGAGAAGATGGGTGCCACCAGAATGTCGATGGTTGGACACAAGTCACCAGGGCCTGCAAAATCATCAATCCAACTTCTCCAGCCCTTGAATTGAAGAACCATTATGCAGCCCTGGAAGTGGAGGAGGTGAAAGCATCCCTGGAAAGGGAAGAACCAGAGTTCAAGTACCCCAAAGTTGCAGAATCAGTGACCAGAAGGAAACAAAGGGTAGTGGTGGTTGGAGACTCTCTTCTGAGGAGTACTGAGGCATCCATCTGCCGACCAGACTTGATGTCCAGAGAGGTATGCTGTATGCCTGGTGCCAAAATCCAAGATGTTACGGAGAGTTTGCCAAGACTCATCAAGCCCACTGACTATTACCCAATGTTGCTAATCCATGTTGGAACAAATGATACTGCCAGGTATACCTCGGAACGTATCAAAAGAGACTTCATGGCTCTGGGACAGAGGGTGAAGCAGTTAGGTGCACAGGTGGTGTTCTCTTCAATCCTCCCTGTTGAGGGTAAAGGCCAAGGCAGAGAGGCTCGCATCCTGGAGATGAATGCATGGCTGCGTGGATGGTGTCATCGAGAGTGTTTTGGTTTCCTAGACCATGGGATGCTGTTCCAAGGGTTGCAGAGCAGAGATGGCATCCATCTGTCCAAGAAAGGTCAATGCATCTTCGATAGTAGACTGGCTAATCTATTGAAGAGGGCTTTAAACTAGATTCATTGGGGATGGGTGAAGAAAGCCCACAGGTAAGTGAAAGCCCCCAGGTAGGTGATACATTAATCCTTTATTTAATGGGTAACAGGGGTAACATATGGAAAGCAGTGTGTATAAATGCCCGTAACATGGGAAATAAGATCCCTGATGTTGAAGCTTTGGTGGGAGTGGCTGACTTGGATTTAGTGGCAGTTACAGAAACATGGTTCACAGAAAACCATGATTGGGATGTAACTATACCTGGCTATACTTTATTCAGAAAGGACAGGGTAGGAAGAAGGGGAGGAGGAGTGGCACTATTTTATTTTATTTATTTATTTAGACAGTTTTGTATACCGCCTTATCCTTCAATCAAAGCGGTCACAACACAATTGGGGGATACATTTAACACATGGCGATATGAGACACATACACTAATACTTACAGGGAACATGGGCAATGGAGGGTTAAGTGGCTTGCCCAAGACCACAAGGAGCATCTGTGGGACTAGAAACCCCAGTCCTTCCGGCCCAAGGTTGCTGTCCTCTAGTGGGATTTGAACCCCCGACCTTCCGGCCTGAAGTACCTTGTCCCAACCACTAGGCTACTCCTCCCTTATGTAAAAACTACTATTAAAGCTTTGGAATTACAGAGCTTAAAAGGGAGAGAGGAGGCATTGTGGGTTAAACTAGAAAGAGGGAAAGAGAAATCTATTTGCATTGGCGTGATATATAGACCTCCCTCACAAGAGGAAGAGGTGGACAGAGAGTTAATTGAAGACATATGCAGCATTGCTACGAAAGGGGAAGTGCTACTGATAGGAGATTTCAATATGCCAGATGTTGATTGGCACATTCCTGCTGCAGTATCATCTAGAAGTAAGGAGATCCTGGATTCTCTACAGGGAGAACTATTCAGGCAATTGGTAACAGACCCCACACGTGAAGGGGCCATACTGGACTTGGTGCTTACCAATGGTGAAAGTGTTTCTAATGTTGTAGTGGGAGATCATTTTGCATCCAGTGATCACCAGATGGTGTGGTTCAGTATTAGGACTAGGGCTGTTAGAATCCATTCCAAGGTGAGGATCTTAGACTTTAGGAAGACTAACTTTGCGAAGATGGGCCAATACCTCAGGGAGTCGTTAGTGGGATGGGAACAGCTGGGGGATGTAGAAAAACAGTGGGCAAAACTGAAAGGGGATATTTTAAGGGCAACCAACCTTTTTGTTAAAATGGTAAATAAAGGCAAAAGGAAAAGGAGACCGCTATGGTTTTCGAAGGAAGTAGCTGAAAAAGTGAAGAAAAAGAGGGAGGCCTTCATGAAATACAAGAGATCACAGAGAGAGGAAGACAGGCATCTGTAGTTGGAAAAACTTAGAGAAGCTAGCAAAGTAGTCAAGAAGGCAAAAATTCAAAAGGAGGAGGAAATAGCCAATGCCATAAAATGGGGGGATAAGACATTTTTCAGATATATTAGTGAGAAGAGGAAGGGCAAAAGTGGTATTGTCAGACTCAAGGGTGCAGGGGGGGAATATGTAGAAGCTGATAAGGATAAAGCGGAATTGCTTAACAAATATTTTTGTTCTGTGTTCACAGATGAAGAACCAGGAGCAGGACCTCAGAAAACACCCACAAATAGGAACAGAAGCGAGGGACATATTGAACAATTTTCAGAAGACTGTGTTCGTGAGAAACTAGCTCAACTTAAAGTAGAGAAAGCGATGGGACCGGATGGGATACACTCTAGAATACTGAGGGAACTTGGGGACGTTCTAGCAACTCCACTGACTGACCTTTTCAATGCCTCGTTGGAGTCAGGAGTGGTGCCAAAGGACTGGAGAGAGGCTCATGTGGTGCCTTTACACAAAAGCGGAAGTAAGGATGTGGTTGAAAACTACAGGCCGGTTAGTTTAACTTCGGTGGTGAGTAAATTATTGGAAACGCTGCTGAAAGAGAAAATATTGAGGTTTCTGGAGTCCAGTGGATTACAGGATCCGAGACAGCATGGATTCACCAGAGGCAGGTCTTGTCAGACAAATCAGATTGATTTCTTTGACTGGGTGACCAGGGAGTTGGACCGAGGGAGAGCTCTAGATGTGGTGTACTTAGATTTCAGTAAAGCCTTTGACACTGTTCCTCAAAGGCGACTTATAAACAAACTGAGCACCCTAGGGATGGACCCTAAAGTTGCTGCTTGGGTTAGAAATTGGTTGGGTGGGAGGCGACAAAGAGTACAAGTAAATGGAACTCACTCTGAGGAGAAGGTTGTTACCAGTGGTGTGCCCCAGGGATCTGTCCTTGGTCTGATTCTTTTTAACATCTTTGTTAGTAATATAGCGGAAGGGCTGTCGGGTAAGGTTTGCCTCTTTGCGGATGATACCAAAATCTGCAATAGAGTAGACACCCAGGAAGGTGTAGATAACATGAGGAGGGATCTAGCTAAGCTTGAAGAATGATCTAGAATTTGGCAGCTGGGATTTATATGTTAAAAAATGTAAGGTCATGCATTTGGGCTGTTGCAATCCAAGGGAGCAATACAGTATAGGAGGTGAAGTACTTTTGTCCACTAAAGAAGAGTGGGACCTAGGCGTGGTTGTGTCTGATGATCTTAAAGTAGCTAAACAGGTAGAAAAGGCGACAGCGAAAGCTAGAAGGATGCTTGGGTGCATACGGAGAGGAATGGCTATTAGAAAAAAGGAGGTGATAATGCCTCTGTATAAGTCTTTGGTGCAACCTCATTTGGAGTATAGTGTGCAATTCTGGAGACCGCACCTTCAAAAGGATGTGAACAGGATGGAGTCGGTGCAGAGGGTGGCTACTAAAATGATTAGTGGGCTTCATTATAAAGCATATGAGGACAGACTTAAGGATCTTAATATGTACACCTTAGAAGAAAGGCGGGATAGAGGTGATATGATTGAGATGTTTAAATACCTCCGTGGCATAAATGTTCAGGGAGAGAGCCTCTTTCAATTGAAAGCAAGTTCTGCTACGAGGGGACATGGGATGAGGGTGAAGGGAGATAGATTCAGGAGTGATATGTGGAAATATTTCTTTATGGAAAGAGTAGTGGATCCATGGAATAGTCTCCCAGTGGAGGTGGTAGAGATGAGGACAGTAACTGAATTCAAAAAAGCATGGGACCAACACGAGGGGACATCGAAGGGCTACTCAGCTCTTCGTCTCTTTTGACCCCAGTAAGCTGGGGTTACCTGTCTCCAAGCGCACGCTGTCTACCTTGGGTGGCAGACTGCATTGCCTGTGCGTACAGGGCGGCTGACCTCCCGTTGCAGGGTCGAGTCATGGCCCACTGTGTCAGGGCTAAGGCCGCATCAGTGGCTCATTTCTGCTCTGTTCAGCTGGCAGGCATCTGCCGGGCCGCAACTTGGTCTTCAAGCCAGACTTTTGAGGCTCATTACTGCCTGGATAGGGAGTCCCAATGGGACAGTGCTTTTGGCCAGGCGGTACTCCGTAACCTATTTGAGGTTTAGGCAACTCCAACCCTCCGACCCTCTGGTGTCAGGCTACCGGGGGGTGTTGCGTTCTCGGCTGAATTCCTTTTGCAGCTACTGCGGCTCTTCTAGAGGGAGCCATTTTGCAGCTATGGGTTCTCGGTAGCCTATAGCTAGGGAGTCCCATATGTGAGGACTGACTTCCTGCTTGTTCCTGGAGACAGCGTAGTTACTCACCTGTAACAGGTGTTCTCCAGGAACAGCAGGAATCAGTCCTCAAGACCCTCCCTCCTCCCCTGGAGTTGCAGTCCTGTTATTAATTTTTTCTATTCTTGCCGTCTTTTTAGCTATGTCATTTGACTGAGCAAGATGGCACCCTTGGGCGGAAAGGGGATCGCACATGCGTGATGCAATCCCAAAGGCTTTCTTTGAAAGCTGGGGAATTGCTCCGCACGAGGGCTCCGTCAGCACCGACATCACTCATATGTGAGGACTGATTCCTGCTGTCCCTGGAGAACACCTGTTATAGGTGAGTAACTATGCTTTTTCACTCAACGTGTAATCAAACTCTGGAATTCATTACCGGAGGATATATTAAATGCTGTTAGTGTAGCTGGGTTTAAAAAAGATTTGAACAAGTTCCTGGAGGAAAAGTCCATAAACCATTATTAAAGAGGACCAGGGAAATCCACTGCTTACCCCATGATAAGCAATGTGGAACTTGTGTACCTTTTACGGGACTCTGATAGGTACTTGTGACCTGGATTGGCCAAAATTGAAAACCAGATCTCTGTTTTATTCAGACATCTCCATAAGCCATCTTCAGCCATAATTCAGATAGACCCAGCATGCTACATATCTAACCAGGAGTGTAATTCCTCTTGATTCAGCTTCCGCAGTAAGTTATACAATTTACTTATTACAATAAACAGCTGGATTATAAGAGACTGGGTCTTTTCTTGGATGTGAATTGGTTTAACTGCCTGTGTAGTGTTCTATCAGTAAATACAGCATGAGCACAGGAGCAACTGTGGTTGGGACTTCCGGTTTGACTAGTATGGAGAGCAGATACGTGTGAAGCAGCTCCTGACTACCTCTCCACATTGGGTGCTTTTCAGCTGTTTTTGACCACTTTTTCTGCACCACCTCAATGCCGAAAACATTGAGAGTGAAAGCCACCAAAACAATAAAAGAGATGTACCCGGCAAAAGCCCGGGCAGTAGAGCAACCCTCAGCCGCTACCTTGCAGCCACCATCTCCGGCCTCCTTAGCCATGAGTGAGCTTGAGAATGGAGGAGCGGAGAAGGGGTCAGATTTAGTGGCAGTTCTGCGAGGAATCAGAGAATCGAAGAAGCAGAGTCCTGAGCTTTTCATTGAGCTTCCAAGGAAACGTTTGTGGCAGTGGGTATGCGAATAGAGAAGGCAGAGGCATGCATAGGAAAAACCAAGGACCTGTAGGCCAGTCTGAAGGGAGAGGTGGCTCAGCTGCAAAATCAAATTGGCTGGTTGCAGGAGAAGGTGGAGGACCATGAAAATAAGAGATAGGAGATCAAATGTGTGCATCTTTGAGGAAGGTATGGATCCACAAATATTCATGCATGAATTATTCAAGAACTGTTTCCAGGGTACCCAACGCCACATCCCTATGAGATTGAAGGGCCCACCGCAAGCTGCGGGTGCATCCTGAGGAGAACAGAAGACCACGTGTTTTTGTGATCAAACCCCTGCATTAAACTCAGGCCAGATGGACTGTGGTCTCTAGTGCCATGGCCACTCCTTGTGGCCTTGAGAAAGCCACTTAACCCTCTGTTGCCTCGGGTATGCTTAGATTGTGAGCCCTTCGGGGACGAGGGAATAAAAAGTGCCTTTTAGAATATATCTGTAAACCACTCTGATATACCCAGTAAAGGGCACTATATCAAGTGCCTGAAACCATAAAACCATTGTCAGGATAGATAGCAAATAATTCGGTAGTCCCAGAAAACAGAGTATGTGATGTACAAAAAAATGTGTTCCTTTATCTTGATCTGGCTGCTGAACCATGAGAAGATGTAAGGAGCTCTCGAAATATCGAGACTTGCTAGTCCAGAAAGTCATTAAGGTTGCATTGTGGTACCTGGCTCACCTTACCCTGCTGGAAAATTGCATACATATGTTTTTCCAGTCCCCGGCAGCCCTAGACAAATATTTGAACACCTCGAGGCGTACATCTGCTGGATAGCCAAGTAAGGGGAAGCAAAGTAAAAAGAGCCCCATGGGAGATAATTCTGGTCATGCCAAGAGGACACCCTTGGAAGCAGAGGGGGTCCTGAGTCAGGATTTTGTCCCAATGATGACACATCAGGAGGCAGGTCAAGTGGAACTTGCATGGGCATTGGAAGGAGTAGGGGCCGGAGTGTGAATAGTTGGACAGTATTGCATTCAGGGGAGTGAGTTTAATCAGTTTTCTTTTTCCGTTTGAGGGATGTGTATGAGCAATTGCTAGCAGACAGACGCGGGGCATACTACCTGAGGAGAAATGGTGGCTATGATTGTGTGCCTTTTGGATTTTTTTATGAGGTCATTGTTGGCCGATTTGGCTGAAAAAAATGGCCCCAAACAGACTCCCTCCTAGACTGCTTTGTGGGAGAGGGGAGGAGACTATTCCTTTTTGTTGGGGGTTCTTTCCTTGTCTTTCTTTTGTTTGGATGTTTATGGAGCAGGAGAGCAGGATTTGGTTTCTTGAGGTGGGGAGGCAAGGAGAGAGGGATAATTTGTATTTAGCTCACGCCTTTCCAAGAGAAGATCAAGGCAAGTTACATTCAGGTACTGTAGATATAAATTTTAGAGTGTGCTTTTGGAAGTCCAAAATATGAAAATGTGGGGAAACTGTTATGAGAGAAGTGTCATGTACATATATAGTTGTTTTACAGTTCAATTTTTTGTAAAGTATGAAGGTTTGTGAAGTCGAGTTGGGGAGTATGAATGGCGTAAAGAGGATTGGTTGGGAGGAGGGTGGCTAACAGGATATGTATGAATGCAGGGATGGAGGGATATAAGCTGGCTTTGTTTAATATCAGAGGGCTGAACAGAAGACGGTGCTCTCATATTTGAAAGCCTTGAAGGTGGATATGGCGCTACTTCAAGAAACACATTTAACTATGGAAGAGCATTTAAAATTTAAAAGTGGAGGGGGGACTTCCGGTATGACGCTGAGCTGATCGGGCACGTTGATCAGCTCCGGGCACCCACCCTGCCAAACAGCACTATAATTTACTAATAGGATACCGAAGACCCCCGGCTGGCTTGTAAACGGTGCGGGGAGAGACGGGACTAGTGCAGAGCCGTCTCCGTCATCTGGGAGCAACCCGATGGCCGCAAAAATTACAAAGCGAGAGCGCACTCGGGGCCCCAACTCAAAGATGGCCGAGGGCGCGCCAAAGAGCCCCTCCTCGGATGGGGAGCACAGTATGGTGGCGGAGGTGAGCGCGGCCGTTGTCAAGCCCTGGACGAGCGCTTTTGTGAGCTGGGGGGCCAGTTGAGCACGGTGGCTCAGAAAATCGCGGACTTTACTGGCAGGCTGGAGCTCGCAGAGGAAAGAATCTCTGGCGTAGAGGACGCCCAGCACTCCCTTACTGCTAAGGTACTAGCTCTGGAAACTTTAGTGGAACAGCAAGGTGCCAAACTTGAAGATTTAGAGAACAGGGGGCGCAGGAAAAATCTATGTTTTGTTGGGGTCCCTGAGTCTGTCGCAGACAATGCACTAAATAAGTACCTCACTGAGTGGATGGCACAGCTCGTAGAGGGGACGGTGGAGCTCCCTATACATCTTGAGCGCGTGCATCTGCTGGGCCCGCGCCGGGAGGAGACCCAGAAGCCCCGTGTTGTGATCGCCTGCTTCCTAGACTACCGCCAGAAGGAAACAGTGCTGCGGGCAGCTGGCTCTCGACGGAGACATGCGGATGGCGGGGCGCAGCTTTTAGTGTTCCAAGACTACCCCCAGCTCGTGAGCCAATGGCGCCGCGCCTTCTCTGCTACATGTGCTCAACTGGCTAACCGGGATATACGGTTCTCCTTGCTCTATCCTGCGAAACTCAAAGTGGAGCACCGGGGACGAACGAGGTATCTGGGGACCCCGGAAGAGGCATGCACATGGCTGGGCCAGCTGGACGAGTCTTCCGCGGCAACGCCTTGACGCCGTTGATGCTAGTAGCGAGACTGTGGCTTTGCTTGTGCTCCGCAGGCCAGGGATCTGGTGAATTGCTCCTGCTTGGCCTGCACGGCGGGACAATGGCCTTTGTGCTCTGGGTTCTCTGTGCCTAGAGCTGTCTCCTGAACTGGACCTCTGTTCATACGCCCTAGGCAGGGGGCTAGGGCGTTTGCACTTTTGTGGCAGAACGCCCCTTCTCTGGAGGCTGCTGTATTGGACATCGGAGTGTACTATACTGAATGTCTGTTCTAGCTCTCTGCTTCCCCTCTGTTACTTATTTACTTATTTTATTTTATTATTTTCCCCGGATATTTTTTTCCCCACCTTTCCTTTTTTCTTTTCTCATTGAAGGGGCTCTCTTTATTGTTGCGGGGGGATGGGGGATGGGCAGATTGGCGGGATTGGAATGGGAGTGAAGGGGGGGAGGGGGTGTGAGGCCTAGAAGGGCGGCCTAGAGCAATCTCACTTGCCGCAATCCCTCTCCCCCTGAATCCCAGTCTCCAAGGATGCCTGATGGTTGCTGTGACATTTCCAATGTTCACTCCCTTCACGTGGGGTCCTCTTCCCTCTCTTTCTTTCTTCCTTCTTTATTCGCTCGGTTGGGCATGTCAATTCCTTCTGGCATTCTTATTGGCCTCGGTGCGGGGGGGGGGGGTAGACTGGTAGCGAGCAGGTGGATAATAGCTATGTGCAGCTTCATCCTGTGCCTGACTGGCGGGTGGGGGAGGCCCGGCTGCCTTTTTCTCTGCCTCCCGGAGGCTTTTGGCCTGCTCACCTCTGCCCCCCTTTGCTCCTGGGGGCTTACGCACACGCCCCTTTTGCCTGATACCTGGGAACTGGGGATTGGGGAGGGGCGGCTTGGTTGTGGGGCTGGACACGTGAGCAGGTAACCCTTTCTTCCCACTCATGGTGGTGGTGGTTTGGCATGGGGTGGGGCGAGGGGGATCCTAGGGGCAGAATGTTGAGGGGTGACGGGAGCGGGGTAGGGACGGGGCGACGGGGGGGACGGTTAGGAAGCATTCGAGGGGTGGGCCCGACAGTCATAGGAAGTCACCAGCCCTTGGTAGGCTGGCGGGCTCGTTGAGGGTGGGGAGGGGGTGGTGTGAGGGGGGAGCACGGGATAGCAAGGGAGAGGGGGTGGTGGGGGATATGTGGGTGGGGGAAGGGGGGGAGAGGGGTAGTTTGGTAGTGGGGAGGGCTGGGGAGGCAGGGGGAATTGGAATGTCTGTTGTTGGCGGGGTCTATTTGGGAAGCTGGTTGGAGGCATGTGTCTGTGTGTGCGGGTTTGGCTGTTTTGGACTGCTCGGAGGCTGGTGGTGTGGTGCGGGGCCCTTGGCTGGGGGGGTCTATGCTCGGTGGAGTTCTGGATCTCTGTCTGTTGGCACCTTTCTCTCTTACAGTGCCATGAGTAGTGGACTTCGTTTCGCATCCTGGAATGTATGTGGCTTGGGGTCCCCGGTGAAGCGCTTCAAAGTACTTCAGCACCTGAGGCGTCAGTGTCTTGGCGTCATAATGTTGCAGGAAACTCACCAGTCGGCAGTGGAGCATGCCAAGCTGGGCAGGGGCCATATTGCTCATGTTTACGGCCCCTGCAGTTGGTAAGAAGCGGGGTGTGGTCATTCTAATTGCCAACTCGGTGGATTGGAAGGAGGAGCGTGTGGTCTCTGATGCGGATGGGAGATATGTGTGTGTTTGGGGGTGGTTAGAAAGGCGGAAAGTTGTCCTGTGTTCGGTGTATGGGCCTAATGGCTATGAGGCCCGCTTCTACCAGGCTCTCACACGGCTCCTGGCGGACACTAGTGGTTATCAGGTCATCTTGGGTGGGGACTTCAATGAAGTGTTGGACACCGGTCTGGATCGGTCGGGTTTGGCTGTGAGCGGGAGCAAGCGGGGCTGCCGGCGTTTGTGGGGGCTCTGTGAGGCGCATAAGTTCCTGGATATTTGGCGACTCCTTCACCCCGGGGATCGGGACTACACCCATCTGTCCAGAGCTCATGGGACGTGGTCCCGCATTGATTACTTCTTGATCTCGGATTCGCTGTTCAGCTGTGTCGCGACGGCAGAGATTGGGTCGTCTATTCTTTCAGATCATGCGATGTTGCCGCTTGAGCTGCGCGGTCGCAGTCCCGCTAGGAGCCGGCTTTGGAGATATCCCTTGGATCTCTGCGGAGATGTGCACTTTGAAGCCTATTTGCGGGAGCGCTGGAAGGAATATCTGGCCTTTAACGGTCAACCTGGAGTTTCTCCTGCCTTGCTTTGGGAGGCGGGTAAGGCGGTCCTGCGTGGGGAAATTATCAGTTACCATAGCCTTCGGTGGAAGCATTTGAACCAGCGTATTCTCTTCTTAGAAAGGGCTCTGGGCAGGGCGAGAAGGGTGGTGGCGGGGTGTAACTCGGTGACCAACCAACATAGGATGCGGGAGTTACAGGCGGAGCTGGAGATGCTCCTCCATTGGAGAGCCCAAAAATCTATGCTTTACTATAGATATAAGCTGTATCAGCATGGCAATAAGGCGGGGAAGCTGCTGTCTTCTTTGCTGAGGCCCGCAGGGGGTTCCCGGCAGATTGGGGCTATCAGGCATGTGGACGGGTCTATCCGACGGGAAGTGGCGGATATAGAAGACGTCTTCACTGAATTTTTTAGGACACTCTACGCGAGTGATGGGGATAAGGAGCAAGAGGGCCGCGATTTTCTTGGTGGTTGTCCTTTGCCGCGGCTTTGCGCGGAACACTTGGAGGTCCTCAACCAGCCTATCTTGGGGTGGGAGGTTCAGCTTGGGATCAAGACGCTGAAGAATGGGCGGGCGCCTGGGATGGATGGGTTCCGCAGCGAATTTTATAAGGTATTGGGGGACTCTCTAGTGGCCCCCCTGGTGGGGTACTTTGAAGACCTGGTGCAACGGGGACGGTTCCCGTTCGAAGCCAACAAAGCTTTGGTCACCATCTTACCTAAGCCAGGAAGGGACCCGCTTTTGCCGGGTTCCTACCGTCCTATCTTGCTTCTCAAGGTTGACATCAAACTTCTCGCTAAGATCATGGCGGATCGGCTAGCACTTTACTTACCGTCCTTGGTTCATAGGGATCAGGTGGGCTTCATGCAGGGGCGACACGCAGCGTATAGTCTGCAGCGCATCTTACTTTCGATCAGTGCGGGGCGGTTGGCGGGGGGCCCCTCTCTGCTTATCAGCTTCGACGCCGAAAAAGCATTCGACCGCGTCTCTTGGGGCTTCATGTATCAAGTGCTGGCGGCGATGGGGATTACGGGTTTCTTCGTGGATGTGGTCCGTCTTCTATATACCGATCCCATTGGGGCGGTGTTGGTGAATGGGAGTATGTCCGCGGATTTTAGTATCCAGAAAGGTACCCGCCAGGGTTGCCCGTTATCCCCACTGCTCTTTGTTCTGACCCTGGAGCCCCTTCTGATTCGCATTCGGACCTCCTCCCAATTCTGTGGTATTCGGATGGGGAGTGAGGAGTTTCGGGTGGCAGCTTTCGCTGACGATTTATTGGTGCATTTGGTGGATTCTTCCCTTGGGCTGCCTAGGCTGCTGCAGCTTATTCGGGACTATGGGCTACCGTCCGGATTTCGTCTCAATCTCGATAAGTCGGAGGCGCTGCTTGTGGGACCAGAGGGGCAATCAGGTTGGCAGGGGGAATTTCCTTTGAAGTGGGCGGAGGGTCACTTTAAGTATTTGGGCATCTACTTACCGGCGAACTTGGGGGAACTTTACCGTCTTAATGTCTCCAAAATTCTCCGGGAAGTGCCAGTCAGTGTGGATAAGTGGCGCGACTTGCCGTTATCACTGGGAGGCCGGGTGGCTCTTTGCAAGATGGCCATTTTCCCCAAGATTTTATACCCACTTCAGATCCTCCCGTTGTTCTTAACACGCTCGGATCTCCGCCAGCTGATGCGCCTATTCAATCGGTTCCTGTGGGCCGGTCGTAGGCCACGGGTACGTTTGGCGGTCCTTCAGCAACCTTGGGCTCTGGGGGGTGTAGGCTTCCCGGATGTACAGAAATATAATGTTGCTTGTTTGTTGCGATGGGTTCGGGATTGGATATGGGATTTGGAAGATTGTTCCCCCCTAGGGTTGCTTGGTGCTGTAGTACACCCCCTACACGTTCGTTATCTTTTGCATGCCAACTGTGTTCAGGAATTGCCTGCTGCTTTTCGGAAGATTATCCTGGATCCTGTACGGAAGGCGTGGCGGTACTTTTGCTCCGGACGTATGATTTCGGCGGCTTATACGCCTTACCTTCCTATCAGGGGGAACGCTGAGTTTGTGCCGGGCCTGGGGAGGTCTCACTTTGACGGCTGGGAGGAGTTGGGTCTGGTAAATTTGGAGCACGTGCTAACCTCAGACGGGGCGATGATGGCATTTCCTGTGCTATGTCAGCAATATCCCTTGCGGGGCACGGACCTTTTTCAGTATGCGCAACTCCGGAACTACATCCGGGGGATCCCTGCGGGGGCCCTCAGAGGGGAGGTCTGTTCGACGATTGAGCTTGCGCTTCTGGGGGGGGGAGTCAGGGGCGCGCGTGTCGGGGCTATACAAAATGTTGTGGGAGGGGGCTTTGCCTCTCGGTGTGGAAGAGTTGGCTGAGGCCTGGACTGCGGACCTGGGTGACGGGCTCAGTGGTGAGGAACTCATCGGTGGCTTGAATGCTATTCCTTCTCTCAGTGTGTATGTGCTACATAGAGATACCCAGTATAAGATCCTGCGCAGCCTATACTTTGCCCCCCTCCGGGCATGGCGCGCAGGGGTGAGGGACAGCCATGGTTGCCCTCGCTGTGGTGCACCTCGGGCCACCTTGGGTCATATGCTTTGGCATTGCTCAAGTGCTCAGTTGTATTGGGGGCAAGTTTCGTCGTATCTGGCCACATGCCTGCAGCAGCCCATCCTTTTGACCGCCAAGAATGCAGTGCTGGACCTGTGGGAAGATGCTTGGGGGGACCAATTGGGGCATAGGGGTCTGCGCTGGGTCCGTTTAGTTTTGATAACTGCCCACATGCTGGTATTACAACAATGGTTAGATGCTCGGGGACCTACCTATGGTGTCTGGAGGATACAGTTGCACAAGATTTTGCTTATGGAGAGGATGCATGTCTGTGGGAAGGAGAGGGCTTGGCAATGTTTTCTGGAAGCCTGGGGGCCTCACCTCCGTATGTTGCCTTGGAGGGCTCGTAGTCGAATTCTGAGTGGACCATGAATGCATGCATGCCGGCATGTCCAGTTTTGTCAGCTTCCCTATTCCTATCCCTGGGGAGGGCAGCCCTCCCCTTGGGATGGTGGCTTCCTGGTTGAGTGGAACGGTGGGGGGTGGGGGGGAGGGGTAGGGGCTGGGGGGGGCATTTCCTCAGTGTAATGGCCGCTTTAGGAGTGGGCCTGGGAGAAGAACTCACCCCAGGCCTGCCCAGGTTCCTTTTTCTTTCTTTTCTGTTTTGCTGTGGGGACCTAGTTGGGTTTTGGGGGTTGGCTGGTTTGATTTGTTTTGGGGGGAAGGGGTTGGGGGGGCCCACTATTTCTACTTCTACTTTTATTTTGGTTTTCTTTACCTTTTTTCTTCACATTACTTTTCTTATCACTATCCATTGTAACTTTACCAGTATTACTGTTATCACTGCTCTTGTTGTTAGTATGGTTACAGCTACTGTCATAACGGAAATTTTTTTTTATATGAATCCTTTTGTACCTGTTCTGTTCCCCTACAGGGGTCTTTTAACTGTGCGGTAGACTTCTGTACTTTCGTTCACAGTGCTATGACCATATTTATGGTGTTGTATATGTTGTTTCTTGTTAGTGGTTTGAATAAAACAGATTTAAACATAAAATTTAAAAGTGGAGAATATGATCGCATATTCTGCTCCTCCTTTAATTCTAAAAAAGAGGAGTTGCAATTTTAATTCATAAAAGGGTTCCCTTTGTTTTGTATAAATTGTGGGGAGATAGCATGGGGAGGGTAGTATGGGTCACTGGGAGAGTGGATCAACAGGAAATAGCTATTCTGAATATCTATGTTCCAAATGGCCCAAAGGCTCCTTCTTTCAAAGCAGGTTTGAGCAATTTGAGAAGGTGGCCAGGGGGGATTGTTGATATCTGGGGACATGAACTGTACCCTGGATGTACAAGACAGAACAAACTATAAGAAGCAGTGCCATAATAGAGAACTTGTATGCCGAAACTAGATTTAGTGGATCTTTGGAGAGAAGGTAACCTGGGGTGTAGGGAATACACCTTTCATTCCAAACTAACATGCTCCTACTCCCACATAGATTACTTTATGGGGAAAAAGGATCAGATGATTGCATTTGTATCTTTGGAAATGCATCCCATTACCCTCTCCAATCACAGTCTGATTACAGGGAAATGGATCCCGCAGAACAAGACAGTGAACTAAGGCTAATTGGAGGGCTAATGTTAACCTCATCCAGTGGAAAGATATGATTCATAGGATGAAAACTGCCTGGCATCACTTTGTGTCACTAAATGACAATGGAGAAGTTGTAAATGGTAGTTTATGGGATATGGGGAATGCCTACATGAGAGGGACTTTGATCCAAGAAGTAGCAAAAAGAAGAGGGAGAGGGAAGCAGAAAAACAGAGACTCACTTTGTTGGTGGCAGGGTCTGACCAGGTCTCCGATTAGCAAAGAGGAATTTTATGGAACATGGGAACAGAGCTGGTAAATTCTTAGCATGGCAGCTCTGGAAGCAATGGAGTGCTCGGGTGGTATCTGAGATGCAATCAGAGGCGAGCATGAGGATTAGTTCTAATGAAGTGATCTGTTCGGAGTTCAGGAAATTTTATGAGCAGCTCTATGATGCCAAAGGGTGTTGAGGCTCGGATGCCTTTGGACAGTTTATGGCGAACCTGAATCTGCCTCAATTGGAGGAGATGGAGGCAGACACCCTTAGTTGCCCCATAGAGGTGGCAGAAATAGTAGGAGCTATCAAATCTCTCCCAAAGGGAAGGCAGCTAGTAAAAATGGATTCCCATCAGAGTTTTATCATCTTCTCAAGAAAGATCTTGCCCCTGTGCTATTCTGGGTGTGTAATAGGGCATTGAAGGGGGTAACCTTGCCTCCAACAATGTATAAAGTGAATCTGATTGTATTACATAAGGAAAGGAAAACTAAAGACTTCTGTGGTAGTTATAAACCGATAGCTCGTATTAACTGCAATGCCAAATCGTTCGTTAAGGTCTTGGCTAGATGTCTTGATAAAGTTCTCCCTCAGTTAATTCATCCAGACCAAACAGGGTTCATAGCTGTCTGTAGGGGAATATATCTACTGCAAATGATTAAAGAACATAAGGAGACTTCCCTTTGCATTGTCTAGGATGCAGAAAAAGCTTTAGATCGGGTGGAGTGGGAATTTTTATTTGACAGAACAGTTTAACCTTGGGAATGGGTTTATTCAGAGCATTCATGCCTTGAATAAGAGCCCACTGTGCAAATTCCTGTGAACGGATGTGCTTCCAAAGAATTTAGGCTGTAAATAGGAACATGGCAAAGATGTTCCCTATCGCCAACACTGTTTGCAATGGTTTATGGCCTGAATAAGGCAAAATAAATCCATCCACCCAATTAGAGTGGGGAAATAGGAGCACAAAATACTGCTACATGCGGACGATACTCTGGTGTTTCTTTACATGCCCCAGGGAATCACTGCCAGCTTTTCTGCAATAAATTGACCTGTTTTCCAAATTATTTGGATTTAAAGTTAATTTGAGTAAAACGGGGGCCCTAGATTTAGGAGGTGCAAGACAAGAGTTGTCTCTGGGGTTCCCTTTTCACTAAGTGGAACAAAATATTAAATACTGGGGGGTATACATCTCATGAGATCCAGGGTAACTGCTAAATCGGAACTACAGACCACTCTTGCATAGACTTTTACTGGACCTGGAGAGATGAGCCACTTTAAATCTTCACTGGATGGGCAGAGTGGATGCTCTGAAGATAAATATTTATGTCTAAGTTCATCTTTTTGTTTAACTCCCTCTGTATGCACCTCCCCTACTTTTTCACAAATGAGGCTCTAAATTGAAGGGTTTTGTATGGGGGGAATATGGCCAGACTCAGTGTTGAAAGATTATACAGGTCACGGGACCAGGATGGGATACGTCATCCAGATATGAAACTATATTATTGAGTAGCTATGCTCCAGGCTTTAAGAGCAAACGGCAAAAAAAAAACACTATGCAAAATATCTATTTCAAAATTAATACAAAATGAAGATTATTTATCATTTATTGATAACATATTCCTCAAGTATAATAAACACATTATAAAAAAATAATAATCAGAATAGTGTGTATCAACATTAACTTTATTATATCAAAATATTAATAATCCCTGTGCACATATATTAATAACTATTTCAATTTTCCCTTATATCACTTATCATTTAAAAGCTATGAATTCATGGCTTTTTTAAGGGTGCACTACCTTTGTCCAGTAGAGGCTCTGTGGGTTAATATCGAGAGACACCTGTATCCCCCAAAGTCAGTGTTTGAGTGGGAAGACTCTAGAGGGATAGCAGAGGACGACGAGAGGGTGCAGGAACTGGACCGTCCTTTCATTGGTCCACCACAGCAGATGCTGGAGGGGTTTAAGAAAAAGGGGGACTGTTGTAGTTGTTGATATGGAAGGACAGACTAGATAGGCCATGTGGTCTTTTTCTGTTGTCATATTTCTGTGTTTCTATGTTATCCCAGTGGTCTATGTACTTTATGATGGATCTGCATAGGGAGGGACTGGGCAGCTTTTCAAACATGTTCAGAGAGGGGGGGGGGGGGCGTTGCATGTCCACGCAGAAACTGAATCCGAGAGTGAGTAGGAATGTTCCCTTTTTTCAGTACTTTCAAATCAGATTAAGAACATAAGAAAGGCTTTACTGGGTCAGACCAAGGTCCATCAAACCCAGTATCCTGTTTCCAAAAGTGGCCAATCCACGTCACAAGTACCTGGCAGGTTCCCAAAAAGGTATGCAGGTTCCACAGTGCTTGTCCCAGGACAAGCAGTGGATTTCCCAGGTCCTCTTAAATAATGGTTTATGACCTTTCCTCCAGGAACTTATCGAAACCTTTTTTAAACCCAGCTATACTAACAGCTTTTACTACATCCTCCAGTAACGATTCCGCATGGAGTAAAAAAATATTTTATCTTATTAATCTTAAATGGATTACATTGCAGCTTCATTGTGTATCCTCCAATCTTTTTACTTTTTGATGGTGCAAATAACTGATCTACATATACCCGTTCCACTCCATTCATTCATTAATTTATATACCTCTATCATAGCCCCCCTCAGCCGGCTCTTTTCCAAGCTGAAAAGCCCCAACCTTTTCAGCCTCTCCTCATAGGGGTATCCTTCCATTACCTTTACCATTTTTGTCGCTCTTCTTTGTACCTTTTCTAATTCAGCTACATCCTTTTTAAGATATGGCAACCAGAACTGCACACAATATTCAAGGTGTAGTTTGGGTTGTTCTTTCCTAGGTGAATAACGTTGCACTTGTCCACATTAAATTTCATCTGCCATTTGGACATCCAGTCTTCCAATTTTTCAAGGTCCTCGTGCAATATTTCGCAATCCTCTTGGATTTTAGCAACTTTAAATAATTTTGTGTCATCTGCAAATTTGATCTGATCACCTCACTCGTTAGTCCTATTTCCAGATCATTCATAAATAAGTTAAAAAGCAACATGCCCAGCACAGATCCCCGAGGTATTCCACTATTCACCTTTCTCCATTGAGAAAATTGGCCATTTAGCGCTATTCTCTGCTTTCCATCTTTTAACCAGTTCCAGATCCACAATAGTACGCTGCCTCCAATCCCATGACTTTTTAATTTTGTCAAGAGTCTCTCATGAGGCTCTTCAAAGGCTTTCTGAAAATTCTGAAAATACACTATATCAATCAGCTCACCTTTGTCTACCTGTTTATTCACACTTCAAAAAATATAGCAGATTAGTAAGACAAAACTTTCCTTGCCAAATCCATGTTGGCTTTACCGAGTTTCAAGCTGTCCTGGTTTTCAAAAGACTCAGTTACCACACCATTCAATTGTAGTGGAATCGGCCATACGTAGGATTAAGAGTGCTAAAACACATTCTTCCAATCCTCCAGGCCATGAATCGAGGGCACTTGATGCCTTTGGGCGTCGATGCTTCTAATCCTCCATGTTGTCAGCCAGGATCAGCTCTTACATTCTCTATCTGGGAATGTTCCTCAGGGAGGTTGCAGGAGATTTGGAGCTCATGAGCCCTCTTCTTCCTGAGGATGAAAGAGGGGAATTTCTAACTCTGGTCAAACATGCCCAGGATGTTTCAAAGTTTGTAAACTGGGCAACCTTTGATTGCTTTGAATGCATTAGCAGAACCTCTGCTATCTCCAACGGTGCACGTTGTATTGCCTGGCTCCAGGCATCAGACTTAGAAATATGGGTGCAAGATAAACTGGGAAACATTCCTTGCACAGGAGAAAATCACTTTGGCAAGGATTGGCAAGACAAGGCTAATCAGATTGAATCTGAAAATACCACCTTGAACAGACTATCAAAGTCTATAGCCAACCCAGCAAAGAAAAGGTCAGTCAAGAAACCCTTTTCAACAAGAAAAAGGGGTTTTACCCATCTTACTCCCATCAGGGTCACTGTCCAGTTCATATTGTTATGAACCTTGTCATGATGCCGATATGTAAATATTACCTGTAAATAGTTACCCTATGTTATCCAAGTTTTATACACCTGTTCTATGTATAACAGAACAGCCTGTTGTTCTGATCGTTATGTTCCATGTAAACCGCACTGATGTCAAATAGTGCGGTATATAAGAGATTGTAATAATAAATAATAATAAATATTCCCCAAAAGGGGCAACAACAGACCAGACAGCAGAGGAAGCCACAAGTTCCAAGAGCTCAGCCAGCACAGCAGACTCAGCCTCCTCAGGGGCTTTGACTCCTTCCTAGAGAACTTAGTCTTTCTGTCCCTGCAAGGTCCAGAACCCTCCACCATCCCAGGCAGGTTATGCCATTTTGCCAAAAGATCACTTATATCAAAACCTCATTCTTTCTTCATTTATATAAATTGTGTTTAAAACAAATTTTTTGTCGGAGCTAGGCCGTAGGAAGGGCTGGGAGAATCCAGACCTCCACCAGGCTGTCAGCTTCTTTTATTTTATTATCGGTTCTTTACCAAAACGTTTGTTGACCATCCACAAAATCATCGCTCTTCAGAAATGTATAACAGCACGAAGTGCACGTTTCGGGGGATTGAACCCTGTATCAAGTGCTTTCCCAAATTTCAGAAGTAAAGGCAACAAAGAGACCAAAAAACGCCGTCAGAGCAGCTAAGGTTGAATGAAATGTGGGCCGTACAATCTCAGTGTTTAAAAGAGGAACCAACCAATAGGAGCTGGATAGACCCCACTGAAAGGGGAATCCCGGCCCCGATTGGAGAGAAAAGAAATGAGGTCACAGAACACTCATCTACTCAATTTCTTGATTTAGTCCATTCGGTTCTACCGTATTTAATTTGTAGATCCATCGCTGTTCTAATCGTTGTAATTTTATTAAACGATCTCCACCTCTAGGATCCTCAGGAGTGTGATCAATCACTGACCAACGTATATCATCAAAACAGTGGCTATGTGAAATACAATGGGAAACGATCGGAGCTGTTAGAACCTGATGGCGTAAACAGGATGCATGTTCCGAAAGACGGATCTTTATTGCACGTGTAGTCCGACCTATATAAAATAAGGCACAAGGGCATATTAGAACGTATACCACATAGGTTGAACGACAGGTGGTATCCCAAAGGCGTTTGTATGATTGAGAGGTTTGTGGATAATGCCATTCTATCCCAGACATAGTAGAACAACAGTAAGGGCAAGAGCCACATGGAGAATGTCCTGTAGTTGCTGGTGGATGGCTAATCCGATCAGTTGCCAACGATGTTTTCATCAACCAGTCTGCTAAATTTCGACTTCTAGAGAACGCTAGTCTCAAAGATTTTTTAAAGCAGTCAGATAGTTGAAGAATAGGCCAATGTTCCTGCAAATATGCAACACTGCCGAGCTTTGTCTTTTTAACATTGTCTTTTTAATATTGTTATTTTTATATTATTATAATATTATTATTATATATTCTTCATCTATATCTTATATTTAACATATTTTATTTTATTTTAATTATTGTGTATTTTAAGATATATTTGTAGCCCTCCCCCTGAAGAAGGCGTTGCCGAAACGCGTTGGGGTCTCTTTATAATAAAGAAGAATTTGCTCATCCGACGTCTCCTGCTCCATGTGACTCTCCGATCTCCTGCAGGAGCTTCTGCTCCCCTTGTGTGCCCTGTTGATAATATACCCCTTCAGATAAAAAATAATTCTTAGTTAAAACTAATTCAATAAGTTGTAACAAGAAGGGTTTTTGTAATCGGGATGGAGCACAGGTAAAACAATCCGTCAATAAAGCAAGCGCCTCCTGTTGATCAATCATCGTATATAACGACATTACATCAAGGGTGACTAATATCGCATTCGGAGGGATCTCAACAGTAGCTAATATCTGTAAAAGATGCGTTGTGTCCCTGAGAAAAGAGGCCACTTGACAGGCTTCTTGCTTGAGAAAAATATCGCAGAATATTGATAAGGGTTCTAATATTGAGCCTCTGCATGAGACTATTGGTCGACCCGGAGGTGCACTCAAAGATTTATGTATCTTAGGCACCAAATACAGGATAGGAATCTTTGGAGATTGGATAATCAGAAACCTATGTTCTTTAGAGGTGATCCAGCCATTTTGTAGAGCTTCTCCAACTAACAATTTAATTTCTGCGATTAAAGCTGGTGTGGGATTGTTTTCCAATATCTTATATGTGCGGCGGTCATCCAGATGTTGATGTAACGAAGTCTGGTAGTCAGTGAGGGTTTGTAACACCAGGGCCCCTCCTTTATCCGCCCTACGAACTATCAGAGATGGATCAAAAGACAATTCAGTAAGTGTTTGCCAATGTAATTTATTTAGATTGGAGGAATGATGAACAGAGTTCCCTTCCAATTTCTGCAAATCACGCAATACTAACGCTTGATAAGTGGCTAATGTAGGGTCCATGGTTCCAGGCGGAAGCCAGCGGGAGGTTGGATGAACTACTGAATCATCTGTAATTGGTATTTTATTAGAGAAATACTTTATGATAGATAATTTCCGAAAAAATCTCTGTAGATGAACCCGCATGGAAAACGCGTCATAGCGTACGGTTGGAACAAATGAAAGACCGTAATTTAATAATTGCTCTTGAGCTGATGTAAGAATCTTACCAGTCAAATTGACCACTATTGAAGGGTTTGTCGGGCTCGTTGTCGAGTGTTGGGGGGGTCCCAGGTATCGTCTTGATAAGCAGCCCGGGATCGCCGACCCCAGGTAACCCGAAAATCCTGACGGCCACGATTTGTTTGCCGGGTAGTGGATTCCGTGACGCTATCATCTGTATCATCTGAAGATTGATCAAAGGAAACAGTTTTTCGAGATCCCTGATTCCTCTCCGTATTCTCATACATCCAGAAATAAATCTTCCCCGCATCATAATCAGATTTATCTCTTGCATATTTCTTCGTCTTTAGTGATTTAAGATAATCAAAGAAACTATTAATTTGTCGATTAACATCAGCTAACTTAGCGGTATAAGACTCATCCCCTAGAGTTTCTTTTAAAGAGATCTGAGTCTCTTCCACTTGTTTTTGGAGGATGTTCCATTATTAAGGCTATTAAGTCAAAACTGCATTTATTGCATATCTGATTCCATCTTGTTACAAAATCACTATCCCATTTATACATTTTCGGGGCCCGGGTCATCCGGAGACCCCTGGGGATTATACGGGTTTTTAAATATTGTATCATGCCTGCTTCATGTAATTGCGCTCGTACCAGACGTTTACGAAGCGCTTTATAGGCAGTGATGGAAGCACCTGTAGTCTCATCCTTAGAACTAACATCAAAAAGTCCCGGACATTGTCGTAATTTCTCCAAATGTTCCTCTGAGTATGCAAAGGTATCGGCCGCCATCTGGGGTACCCAGGAAATCCAACAAAATTTACCCCACAAGTGAAACAAATCAAGTAGCTAATAAATAAGGATCACTTATATCAAAACCTCATTCTTTCTTCATTTATATAAATTGTGTTTAAAACAAATTTTTTGTCGGAGCTAGGCCGTAGGAAGGGCTGGGAGAATCCAGACCTCCACCAGGCTGTCAGCTTCTTTTATTTTATTATCGGTTCTTTACCAAAACTTTGCCCTTATCTCAAATCCTTTGTTGATCCTTTGTTCTAGTCTTGAAGGACTAGAAAGGGGGGCTGTTTCTTCTGGAGAGAAATCTGCAACTGTGAGTATATACTTCTGGTAATTTTCTAAAAAGAATTCTTTGTATTAAAGCTACTTAATCTGTGAACCCACTGTTTTTTTGTTGGATCAGTTAGGGCCTAGTAGCAGCAATTAAAGTTTGAATTTAAAAACCCAGAGGAGAGCTTTCTGGTTATATTTCATACCCAGCAGAGAGCTTGTAGTTTAAATTTAATAGACACTCAGGGCCAAGTAACAGCAAAGTACTGTTAGTTTAAATTTAACACACAGAAGAGAGCTTTCTGGTTAAAATTAGAATCCAGCAGAGAGCTTGTAGTTTAAATTTCATAAGAAGTTAGAGCCTATCAGCAGCAGCTAAGAGCTATAATTTAAATCAAATCAGAATTTAGCTTACCTCAGCAACACAAGACAGGGTACTGTGTAGCAGCCCTCTTTTAATAGGTGTTATTTCCCTCCCTCCCTCCCCACTCCCACCCTCCCCTGGGATAATCATAGCTTTATAGGTACTTACACATCTTAAAGGACAGGAGGTGCTTTCAGGTGAAGCTCATTACCCAAATCAGTCATACACTAAGGACCTGAGATTGATTTGGCTTCAGGTGAACAAGGTATATTAAACGTATTAGGTACAGTTTTATTGGTATAAATACCCATAGCAACCCCTAGTAAGTAAGAACTTAAAGATCTAGACACAAACTTAAAACTAAGATGCAGACAGCAGTCCAGCAGCGGGATGGGGCTTTCCAGTCTTTTGCATTGAGTGTCACATGTATGATTTTCTCCCAGTTGGTGAGAGGTCTTACGTGTGCACTAGGTGCAAGGAGCTCTTTGCTCTCAGGGAACAAGTCCGTTCTCTAGAGGCTAAAGTAGCAGACTTGGAAAACATAAGACAGACAGAGAGGTACATAGACGAGACCTACAGGGATATAGTCCTGAAGTCCCACCTCCAGTCTGGCAGCACCCCTGTTGCCATGGAGGAGAGAGGTCACGTGACAGGAGAGCATCACCCCGGTGCGGCAGGAAGTGATCCTGTAACTAGGACCTGTCCTCCAGGTGATGTAAAACCCTCTCGCACCGAGGAAGTTTCTCCAGGGCCATGTGCCCATGAGGGAAGGGTTAGGACAGCCGTTATAGTTGGTGATTCGATCATTAGGCATGTAGATAGCTGGGTGGCTGGTGGACGTGAGGATCGCCTGGTAACATGCCTGCCTGGTGCGAAGGTAGCGGACCTCACGCGCCAGCTAGATAAGGTCTTAGATAGTGCTGGGGAGGAGTCTGCTGTCTTGGTACATGTCGGTACCAATGACATAGGAAAATGTGGTAGGGAGGTTCTGGAGGCAAAATTTAGGCTTTTAGGTAGGAAGTTGAAATCCAGAACTTCCAGGGTAGCATTCTCCGAAATGCTTCCTGTTCCGCGCGCAGGACCCAAAAGGCAGGCAGAGCTCCGGAGTCTCAATGCGTGGATGAGACAATGGTGCAGAGATGAGGGTTTTGCATTTGTTAGGAACTGGGGAACATTCTGGGGAAAGGAGGGGCTCTTCCGAAGGGATGGGCTTCACCTTAACCAGGATGGAACCAGGCTGCTGGCATTAACCTTTAAAAAGGAGATAGAGCAGCTTTTAAACTAGATATTAGGGGAAAGCCGACAGTCGCCCAAGAGCAGATGGTTCGGAAGAATGTATCCTTGAAGGATACTACCAAAAGCAGAGAGGTTCCACAAAAGAGTAAAGTAGCCCAAATGCCCTCAAGTATGGAGCAGACAGAGCTTAAAGATCCCAATTTACCCATGTCTAACAATAGCCAAATTAACATGAACAAAATACATTCTCTAAAATGCTTGTATGCAAATGCTAGAAGTCTAAACAATAAGATGGGAGAGTTAGAATATATAGCACTAAATGAAATGTTAGATATGATTGGAATATCAGAGACATGGTGGAAGGAGGACAACCAGTGGGACACTGTGATACCTGGGTACAAACTATATCGTAATGATAGAGCTGATCAAATTGGTGGAGGGGTTGCGCTCTATGTTAGAGAGGGCATTGACTCAGAAAGGATTAAAGTTTTGCAGGAAACAAAATCTGCTGTAGAATCTGTATGGATTGAAATTCCATATAAAAGGGGGAAGGCAATGGCAGTGGGGGTGTACTATCGAGCGCCTGGCCAGAATGACCAAATGGATGATGAAATGCTCAAAGAAATCAAGGAAGCTAACAAACGTTACAGTGCAGTAATAATAATGGGTGATTTCAATTACCCTGGTATCGACTGGGTCAGTGTCACGTCAGGGCATGCTAGGGAGATAAAGTTCCTGGATGAAATAAATGACTGCTTCTTGGAGCAGCTGGTTCATGAACCGACCAGAGGGGAAGCCATATTAGACCTAGTCCTTAGTGGAACACCAGATATAGTGCAAGAGATAAGGGTGTTGGGGCCACTTGGCAATAGTGATCATAGCATGATCGCCTTTGATTTAATTAGTTGAGGAGGGATAGTAAGGAAATCCACAGTACTACCTTTTAACTTTCGAAAGGGAGACTATGATAAAATGAGGAAAACAGTTAAGAAAAAACTAAAAGGAGCAGTTGCAAAGGTTAAAGACGTACATCAAGCTTGGGTGTTGTTGAAAAATACTATCTTGGAAGCCCAGACCAGCTGTATTCCACGCTTTAAGAAAAGTGGAAGGAAGTCCAAAAAACTGCCAGCATGGTTTAAAGGTGAGGTCAGAGAGGCTGTTGTTGCCAAAAAAGCAACTTTCAGGAAATGGAAAAAAGAGCCAAACGACGAAACCTGGAAACAGCACAAGCACTGGCAAGTCAAATGCAAGGCATTGATAAAGCAGGCAAAGAGAGAATTTGAGAAGAAGCTTGCTGCGGAAGCAAAAGCGCGAAATAAAGACCTTTTCAAGTACATTCGTAGCAAAAAACCTGTGAGAGAGTCAGTTGGTCCATTAGATGATAAAGGGGTTAAAGGAGCACTAAGAGGCGATAAGGCGATAGCGGAGAGACTGAATGAATTCTTTGCTTCGGTCTTTACTGAGGAAGATGTAGGGATGTTACCCATGACGGAAGTGGTATTTAAAGGTGTGGAAAAATTGAAGGAAATATCGATACATCGGGAAGATGTCTTACAACTATTAGATAAACTGAAGAGTAGCAAATCACCTGGGCCGGATGGTATACATCCAAGGGTGTTGAAAGAACTGAAATATGAGATTGCAGACCTGCTATCAGTAATCTGTGAACTATCATTAAAATCATCTCTAATACCTGAAGATTGGAGGATCGCCAATGTAACACCAATTTTTAAAAAGGGTTCCAGGGGTGATCCGGGAAACTACAGACCGGTGAGCCTGACGTCAGTACCGGGAAAAATGGTAGAAACCATCATAAAGAATAAAATTACTCAGCATGTAGATAGTCACAACCTAATGGGAGACAGCCAACATGGCTTTAGACAAGGAAGATCTTGTCTTACTAATCTGTTATGTTTTTTTGAAGGAGTGAATAAACAGGTGGACAAAGGTGAGTCGGTTGATATTGTGTATCTGGACTTTCAGAAAGCCTTTGACAAGGTCCCTCATCAGAGACTTTTGGCAAAACTAAGGAGTCATGGGATAGGAGGCAGTGTGCTATTGTGGATCAGGAACTGGTTAAAAGATAGAAAGCAGAGGGTAGGGCTAAATGGCCAATTTTCCCAATGGAGAAAGGTGAATAGTGGTGTACCCCAGGGATCTGTGCTGGGTCCGCTGCTTTTTGACATATTCATAAATGACCTGGAAAGTGGAATAACGAGTGAGGTTATCAAATTTGCAGATGACACAAAACTATTTAAAGTTGTTAAAACCCAAGAGGATTGTGAAAAATTGCAAGAGGATCTTGATAAATTAGAAGACTGGGCATCAAAATGGCAGATGAAATTTAATGTGGACAAGTGCAAGGTTATGCACCTAGGGAAGAACAACCCAAACTATGGTTACACGATGCAAGGTTCCACATTAGGAACCACCACCCAGGAAAAAGATTTAGGCGTCATTGTGGATACCATGTTAAAACCCTCGGCCCAGTGTGCAGCGGCAGCCAAGAGAGCAAATAGAATGCTAGGTATGATAAGGAAAGGAATGGAAAATAAAACAAAAGATATTATAATGTCTCTATATCGTTCCATGGTGAGACCGCACCTTGAATATTGTGTGCAATTCTGGTCACCGTATCTTAAAAAGGATATAGCGATTTTAGAAAAGGTTCAGAGAAGAGCCACCAAAATGGTAAAGGGGATGGAAGGATACTCCTATGAAGAAAGGCTAAAAAGGTTAGGGCTCTTTAAACTGGAAAAGAGACGGCTGAGGGGAGATATGATAGAAGTCTATAAATTAATGAACGGAATGGAACGGGTAAACGTAGATCGATTGTTTACGTTATCAGAATATAGAAAGACTAGGGGACATGCAATGAAGCTACAGGGTAAACTATTTAAGACTAATAAAAGAAAATATTTTTTCACTCAACGTGTAATCAAACTCTGGAATTTGTTACCGGAGGATGTAGTAAAGGCTGTTAGTGTAGCTGGGTTTAAAAAAGGTTTGGACAAGTTCCTGGAGGAAAGGTCCATAAACCATTATTAAGAAGTGACCGAAGATATCAATGCTTGACCCAGTACAAGCATTGTGGAACTTGTGTCTCTTGGGGAAACTGCTAGGTACATATGACCTAGTTTGGCCACTGTTGGAAACAGAATACTGGGCTTGATGGACCTTGGTCAGACCCAGTATGGCATATCTTATGTTCTTATGTTCTTATGACCATCCACAAAATCGTCGCTCTTCAGAAATGTATAACAGCACGACGTGCACGTTTCGGGGGATTGAACCCTGTATCAAGTGCTTTCCCAAATTTCAGAAGTAAAGGCAACAAAGAGACCAAAAAACGCCGTCAGAGCAGCTAAGGTTGAATGAAATGTGGGCCGTACAATCTCAGTGTTTAAAAGAGGAACCAACCAATAGGAGCTGGATAGACCCCACTGAAAGGGGAATCCCGGCCCCGATTGGAGAGAAAAGAAATGAGGTCACAGAACACTCATCCACTCAATTTCTTGATTTAGTCCATTGTGGATGGTCAACAAAGGATTTGAAATAAGTGGAAGAGACTCAGATCTCTTTAAAAGAAACTCTAGGGGATGAGTCTTATACCGCTAAGTTAGCTGATGTTAATCGACAAATTAATAGTTTCTTTGATTATCTTAAATCACTAAAGACGAAGAAATATGCAAGAGATAAATCTGATTATGATGCGGGGAAGATTTATTTCTGGATGTATGAGAATACGGAGAGGAATCAGGGATCTCGAAAAACCGTTTCCTTTGATCAATCTTCAGATGATACAGATGATAGCGTCACGGAATCCACTACCCGGCAAACAAATCGTGGCCGTCAGGATTTTCAGGTTACCCGGGGTCGGCGATCCCAGGCTGCTTATCAAGACGATACCTGGGACCCCCCCAACACTCGACAACGAGCCCGACAAACCCTTCAATAGTGGTCAATTTGACTGGTAAGATTCTTACATCAGCTCAAGAGCAATTATTAAATTACGGTCTTTCATTTGTTCCAACCGTACGCTATGACGCGTTTTCCATGCGGGTTCATCTACAGAGATTTTTTCGGAAATTACACAGGTACACTAAAAAAATTTTTTTTTAAACTGCCTCTAATGTTTCGATTGATTTTTACGTTTTTTGGTGCGCTGAATCCAAATCTGGTAACCAATTTGCTCCATCACGTACAGATTTTTTGCTACATTGGGTTAGCAGTTTGAGGGTGAACGTTTCAGATTGAGTGCGATCGAGATAAAAGTTTCTTGGATGAATTCTTTATACTAATTGTTTAGTAGTTATTCAAATAAGAATAAAGAAAATTGTAACAAGGCAGCACATAAGAATAGAGTAATGTCAACAAAACACACTGTGATGGTAGCAAAATTGTCTGCACTTAAAACAGCCACATACATGTGCACAAACATTGAGCATATAAGAGCGAGGTTAGACACAAAGCAAAGCAAAGAAATGTGCAAAAAATGTTGTACAGGTATGTATGTAAGAATAGAAAACGCAAACCGCACCATTGCAATACATGAAGACAAACACCCGATGGTGTGAAAATAAAATTCTAATAAATGAGATCCGACACTGTGGTAATAACTAGCAAATTTTTATTTCAAAGTTTAGTAAAAAACACGATATTTGTCAACACAGTTTAGATTTTAAAGTCATTCTTGGGTCAATCAATCTCCTGGTGGGCCCGTTTCTTCTTCCCCCGAATGCTTCTCTTGGTGCGCTGCTTGGCGTATTTTTCATCTGGGGTTTCCCGCAGCAGCAACCAGCAGAAATCAGACATCATAGTGGTGTTCCATCTTCCTTGGTACCTTCTCTCTGCGTCCTTGATGTCCTGGTGAAACCTTTCACCTTGTTCTTCTCTGTTAGCCCCCAAGTTTTCGGGAAAGTAGTTCACATGGGAGTGCAAGAAATGGACTTCAGGCCTCATGTTACAGCCTTGTTCTTTGAAGGCATTGAGCATCCTGGCAACAATATCCTTATAGTTCTCATCCCGCCTGTCTCCCAAGAATTTGAGAACAACATCCTTGAAGGAATCCCAGGCTTCTTTTTTCCTTCTCAGACATCGTTTCAGCGAATGCTCCATCTGAATGAGTTTCCTTATATCAGGGCCAACAAAACACTCCTTCCTTTAGCTTTGCTTCAGAAAGTCGGGGGAACTTTGAGCAAAGGTACCGAAGCACTCACCATCTTTTGGAAGGGACTTGATGAATTGCTTAATGAGACCCAACTTAATGTGGAGAGGTGGTAATAGAATTTTATCACGAGGTACCAAGCTCTCATGAAGAACATTTTTCTCACCGGGTCTCAATACTCCCGAATTGGCCAGTCTTTTTTTTCCCACCAGTGTAGGTCGCGGGCCCGGCTATCCCACAAGCAAAGGAAGCAGGGATATTTGGTGAAACCGGATTGCTGCCCTAATAGCATGGATAGAATTTTAAAGTCTCCACAATCATCCACTTATGCTCATCATAAACGAATCTTCTGAAGAATCAGGGCCAAATTCTCGTATTTTCTTGGAGAATAACCAGAGTGAGCAATAGGAACTGAAGCGGAATGTGTTGCCATTATGAAGAAGAACACCTTTTATGCTGTCTTTTGAACGAATCAATGAACAGACGCCATTCAGCAGGATCATACTTGAGTTTAAACTTTTCCATCACTCCGTATATATCGTTGCAAAATACCAAATCTTCCTCTTTGCTGAAATACTTCAAAAATTGTGTCTCACGGTTGCGGTACCAATAAAAAGTTGTTCCTGGTGACAATAGATTTTTCTGTTTAAGCCGAGAACCTAGCAGTTGGGCAGCATCTTTTGGGAGTCCTAAATCCCAGACTAAATCATTCAATTCAGCTTGGGAGAAAAGTTCAGGTTTCGGATCTGGTTCAGTTTCAAACTCGGAAGTACTGGACTCATCGGGAAAGCCATCTGATGAGTCTCATCATGATCAGAAACCGTCCACACAAATATGATCCAAAGATTTTGGTGGTTCAGGCACAGGTACTTCGTTGCTATGAGGCATAGGCCTAATTGCTGAGGAAGGTTGGGGTAACTTATTACGTTCTTATTTTTTAAGTTGTATCCCTTCACAATGCAAGCGAAAAATAGCAGTCACTGCTGTGGTCTCTTTGTTCACGCCACATCATAGGTATTCCGAAACGAAATGCTTGTTTTTTACCTTTCATCCATAAGCGTAGATCTTCCTCACATGTCTTGCACACTTTGTGAGGAGCCCACGGTTTGTCTTGATCGCCTAACTTCAAACCGAAATAGGCGAAATATACTTTTTAATAAATGCAGAAATGTTCCTCTGCTGCTTTTTCACGGTATATTCCCCACAAATAAAACAAAAACTGTCCGGAGAGTTGACGCAACCTCTGGCTCTGTGAGCCATCACAAATACACAGCACTGCAAACTACAACTGTAGTGAACCACTTCGGAATAAAGCTGGATTACGACTGAGCAAACAAAAGGTAATAATGAACTTGCAAGAAACTGAAATTTGACAGGAACGTTCATGTCGCAACCACCGTGTTTGAGCGAGCGAACGAGGCGAGGCGAACAGGAAAGAACATGCGCCAGCGCGAGTACTGGATTTAGCCCCCCGCCTCCCAATTGTCCTGTTAATGTATAAAATGATACAAAACACTCTAAAATATCATGAGGGAGTGTTTCTAGTTAGTTAACCATTACAACCTCTATTTTGGGCCAAGAAAATAAACTGCAGTCGGCTAAAAAGAAATTATGTGAACAGCCTTATATGGGTAAGAAATCTAATTTTGCAAGAAAACGTGACGTGATGGAACATTTTGGCTATTTTTCCTGGATTCAGCACCCCAAAATCTATAGGAATCAGTTGCAAAACTGGAGGCAGTTTTTTGGTAGTGTACCTGTGTTATCTATCATAAAGTATTTCTCTAATAAAATACCAATTACAGATGATTCAGTAGTTCATCCAACCTCCCGCTGGCTTCCGCCTGGAACCATGGACCCTACATTAGCCACTTATCAAGCGTTAGTATTGCGTGATTTGCAGAAATTGGAAGGGAACTCTGTTCATCATTCCTCCAATCTAAATAAATTACATTGGCAAACACTTACTGAATTGTCTTTGGATCCATCTCTGATAGTTCGTAGGGCGGATAAAGGAGGGGCCCTGGTGTTACAAACCCTCACTGACTACCAGACTTCGTTACATCAACATCTGGATGACCGCCGCACATATAAGATATTGGAAAACAATCCCACACCAGCTTTAATCGCAGAAATTAAATTGTTAGTTGGAGAAGCTCTACAAAATGGCTGGATCACCTCTAAAGAACATAGGTTTCTGATTATCCAATCTCCAAAGATTCCTATCCTGTATTTGGTGCCTAAGATACATAAATCTTTGAGTGCACCTCCGGGTCGACCAATAGTCTCATGCAGAGGCTCAATATTAGAACCCTTATCAATATTCTGCGATATTTTTCTCAAGCAAGAAGCCTGTCAAGTGGCCTCTTTTCTCAGGGACACAACGCATCTTTTACAGATATTAGCTACTGTTGAGATCCCTCCGAATGCGATATTAGTCACCCTTGATGTAATGTCGTTATATACGATGATTGATCAACAGGAGGCGCTTGCTTTATTGGCGGATTGTTTTACCTGTGCTCCATCCCGATTACCAAAACCCTTCTTGTTACAACTTATTGAATTAGTTTTAACTAAGAATTATTTTTTATCTGAAGGGGTATATTATCAACAGGTCATGGGAATAGCGATGGGGGCCACTAGTGCACCTTCCATAGCTACTCTATATATGGATCGTCTGGAAACACAACACATTTATAACTCTCCGATGTATTCGAATGTTTTATTCTGGAAACGCTTTCTAGATGATGTGTTCTTTGTATGGACTGCTGATGTCCCCTCTTTGACTGAGTTTCTAACATGGTTGCACACTTTACGATCTAACATTCAATTTACTGCCCACACCAGTCCATCTACGGTAGATTTTTTGGATGTAAGAATCACTTTATTAGATGACCATCTTTCGACCACCCTTTTTCGCAAGACAATTCAACGAAATAGCCTGCTACACTACCATAGTTATCATCCAGGCCCCTTGCGACGAGGATTACCATTTGGCCAATTTCTGAGACTCCGCCGCATTTGTCATACAACAGCCGAATATAACATTCATGCTCTTGATCTCTGCCAGCGTCTTGAAAAACGTGGTTACCCAAATGTAGTCATCAAAAAAGCAATGAAAAGAGCACGTTATACCCATCGTGAATGGCTCCTAGATCCGAATTATCAAAGAACAAATTCCAACTCTGATGATTCTATTACAGGAGTGCTTCCATATATGGAACAAAGCTCGGCAGTGTTGCATATTTTGCAGGATCATTGGCCTATTCTTCAACTATCTGACTGCTTTAAAAAACCTTTGAGACTAGCGTTCTCTAGAGGTCGAAATTTAGCAGACTGGTTGATGAAAACATCGTTGGCAACTGATCGGATTAGCCATCCACCAGCAACTACAGGACATTCTCCATGTGGCTCTTGCCCTTACTGTTGTTCTACTATGTCTGGGATAGAATGGCATTATCCACAAACCTCTCAATCATACAAACGCCTTTGGGATACCACCTGTCGTTCAACCTATGTGGTATATGTTCTAATATGCCCTTGTGCCTTATTTTATATAGGCCGGACTACACGTCCAATAAAGATCCGTCTTTCGGAACATGCATCCCGTTTACGCCATCAGGTTCTAACAGCTCCGATCGTTTCCCATTGTATTTCACATAGCCACTGTTTTGATGATATACGTTGGTCGGTGATTGATCACACTCCTGAGGATCCTAGAGGTGGAGATCGTTTAATAAAATTACAACGATTAGAACAGCGATGGATCTACAAATTAAATACGGTAGAACCGAATGGACTAAATCAAGAAATTGAGTGGATGAGTGTTCTGTGACCTCATTTCTTTTCTCTCCAATCGGGGCCGGGATTCCCCTTTCAGTGGGGTCTATCCAGCTCCTATGGGTTGGTTCCTCTTTTAAACACTGAGATTGTACGGCCCACATTTCATTCAACCTTAGCTGCTCTGACGGCGTTTTTTGGTCTCTTTGTTGCCTTTACTTCTGAAATTTGGGAAAGCACTTGATACAGGGTTCAATCCCCCGAAACGTGCACGTCGTGCTGTTATACATTTCTGAAGAGCGACGATTTTGTGGATGGTCAACAAAGGATTTGAGATAAGTGAAAAGTTTTGGTAAAGAACCGATAATAAAATAAAAGAAGCTGACAGCCTGGTGGAGGTCTGGATTCTCCCAGCCCTTCCTACGGCCTAGCTCCGACAAAAAATTTGTTTTAAACACAATTTATATAAATGAAGAAAGAATGAGGTTTTGATATAAGTGATCCTTATTTATTAGCTACTTGATTTGTTTCACTTGTGGGGTAAATTTTGTTGGATTTTGCCAACAGATGGCAACAATTAACATCAGAAAACTGGACTCTGTCCATTGTTCGAGAGGGATACAGACTTCATTTTCATAGCATGCTCCCTCCTACAATCATAAAGCAGTTCAATTCTCAAGTCTCTGCCACCGATCTCATAGGCCAAGAGGTCGCATCACTTTGCTCAGGGAGCAACAGAAGAAGTACCCATACCCCAACAGGGTACGGGGTTCTACTCCCCCTATTTTCTCATCCCAAAGAAAACAGGAGAACACAGACCTATACTGGACCTCAGAGAATTAAACAAATATCTGTTCTGAGAAAAATTCAAGATGATCTCCCTCGGAACACTCCTGCCATACCTTCAGAGTCAGGATTGGCTATGTTCTCTAGATCTAAAGGATGCATATACGCATATTCTCATCCATTCAGATCACAGGAAATTCCTTTGATTCCTTTTCCAGGCAAGACACTTCCAATACAAGGTTCTTCCCTTCGGTCTGGCTTCTGCCCCAAGAGTCTTCACGAAATGCATGGCAGTGATAGCAGCATTCCTGAGAACTCTAGGAATATTTGTCTTCCCCTACTTAGAAGATTGGCTCATTTGAACATCGATAGCTCCAGAAGCCATCTTCGCTCTTTCTCGCACGATGTGAATCCTTCGCTATTTGGGATTAGTCATAAACCTCACAAAATCTCATCTCACCCCTTCTCAGTCTCTGGAATTCATAGGGGCTTGTCTAGATACAAGACAGTCAAGGGCTTTCCCTGATGCATCCCAAGCAGCTGGGAAGGTCTTCCTCACTGCTTGGGAAATGCTTCAGCTTCTGGGGCATATGGCATCCACTGTCCATGTGGTTCCCTATGCTCGCCTTCACATGCGAGCAGCCCAGTGGACCCTATCCTCTCAGTGGACACAGGCCTCGGGTCGCCTATCGGACAAAATCAGAAACTCCACACATCTCATTTCGTCCCTTCATTGGTGGCAATCACTGGGAAACCTTCTCATAGTCTCTCCTTTCCAGCAGCCTCTATTCCAAGCCACCCTAACAGATGCGTCCAAGTTAGGTTGGGTGGCTCACTTGCACGATCTCTCAACTCAGGGTCTGTGGACCCCACAGGAGGCTTGTCTTCACATAAATCTCATAGCACTCAGAGCCATTTTCCATACTCTTCAAGTATTCCTAGCCCAGCTCAGCTACAAGACAGTCCGGGTCCAGACTGACAATCAGGTAGCCATGTTCTATGTGAACAAGCAGGGCGGAACGGGCTCTCTGTCGTTATGCAACAAAGCTTTGCGACTGTGGGCCCTCGCCAGAGAGCATCAAATCCACCTCCTAGTTGTATATCTTCCAGGCATTCAAAATCTTTGGGCAGACAAACTCAGTCGAATACTGCTGCACACGAATGGTCTCTTCACTCAGACCAGCTTGCTCGAGTGTTTCGAATCTGGGGAACCCCAGATATACACCTCTTTGCAAGTCCACAGAATGCCAAACTTCCCCGACTCTATTCCAGAATTCTGGCTCAACACTGTCAGGCAAGGGATGCTTTCCTCCTTCACTGGGGTCAGGACTTCCTCTATGCCTTCCCACCCATTCCCCTCATTCCCAAAACGTTGTTCAAGCTTCAGAGAGACAGAGGTCATATGATACTCATAGCTCCACGTTGGCCACGGCAAAAGTGGTATCCTCTGCTTCTATGTCTCTCTCAAGTCACGCCTCTGGAGTTGGGATATGCTCCAGATCTTCTTTCCCAGGAGGACGGGATGCTATTGCACCTGAATCTCCAGTCCCTGCATCTCAGGGCCTGGTTGCTGAAAGCCTAGAACTTCTGGATATCAACCTTTCTCAACAGGTAAAGGATATCCTTGTGGCTTCCAGAAAACGCTCCACAAGGCGATCCTATGCCTTCAAGTGGAAAAGGTTCTCTGTATGGTGTTCTCAAAGGGGATCTAACCCCCTTTTGGTGCCTGTGGAATCGCTACTGGAGTATCTCCTCCATTTATCAAATTCTGGTCTTAAAACCAATTCAGTAAGGGCCCATCTTAGTGCCATTGCAGCTTCTTGCAAGCCTCTAGATGGACAACCTATTTCCTCTCATCCACTCGTAGCAAGATTTATGAGAGGCCTCCCATTAAGCCACCGCCGGTGGCATGGGACCTGAATCTTGTTCTTGGTTAGCTTATGAAACCGCCCTTTGAGCCTTTAGCCACTACAGCTCTAAAGTTTCTTTCCTGGAAGGTCATCTTCCTAATTGCCCTCACTTCTGCAAGATGCATCAGTGAGTTACAGGCCTTAGTGGCAGATCCTCCTTATACAAGATTTCACCATGATAACGTAGTTCTTAGGACTCATCCTCACTTTATGCCAAAGGTGGTTTTGCCTTTTCGTTTAAACCAAGTGGTTTACCTTCCTGTATTCTTTCCTAGGCTTCATGCCTCTAATGCATAACTTAGATTGTAAAAGAGCCTTGGCTTTTTACTTTCAAAGAACTAAGCAACACAGAAAATCTTCTCAGCTCTTTGTTGCTTTTGATTCTTTTCTTTTGGGACTTCCAGTTTCCAAAAGAACTCTCTCTAGGTGGATTGCAAATTGCATATCCTTTGCATATGAGAGCAAGGGACTTTCTCTCGAAGGCCATGTCACAGCTCACAATGTGAAAGCAATGGCAGCCTCTATGGCTAATCAACGCTCTGTGTCCATTGACGACATTTGTAGAGCAGCCACTTGGGCTTCGGTACATACCTTTACAGCCCACTACTGCTTAGACAAGGACTCCCATCAGGATACCTTGCTTGCCCAGGCTGTTCTCCAGCATCTCTTTCAGACTTAGTACAACTCCTACCCACCGTCCCGGGTTTGGATGCCAGAGATCCATGGGAGGAAGCATGACCCATCTCATCATGGGTTTGCAGCTTCCTGGGGTCATCCCCCTGGCATCTCTCAGCTGGGGAGTCCCCATATGTGAAGACTACATTCCTGCTTGTTCCTGGAGATAGCATAGTTACTCACCTGTAACAGGTGATCTTCGGGAATAGCAGGAATTAAGTCTTCACAACCCACCCACTTCCCCTAGGAGTTGTCTCTCTCTCTCTCTTTTTCTCTACTTTTGTCTCAGCTATAAACTCAACTGAAGAGGGAGAGTTGTAAAGGCGGGAAGGCAGCATGCAGGTGCTGTGGGATGCTCCCAAAAGCTTTCCTATTGGACGCTGGGTTGCGTTCCCGTGCAGGCTCCGTCGGTACCGACGATACCCATATGTGAAGACTTAATTCCTGCTGTTTCCCGAGATCACCTGTTACAGGTGAGTAACTACACTTTATCAGCCCTAGTTCTAATACTGAACCACACCATCTGGTGATCACTGCATGCAAAATGATCTCCCACTATAACATTAGAAACACTTTCCGCATTGGTAAGCACCAAGTCCAGTATGGCCCCTTCACGTGTGGGTTCTGTTTCCAGTTGCCTGACTAGTTCTCCCTGTAGAGAATCCAGGATCTCCTTACTTCTAGATGATATTGCAGCAGGGATATGCCAATCAACATCTGGCATATTAAAATCCCCTATCAGTAGCGCTTCCCCTTTCCTGGCAATGCTGCATATGTCTTCAATTAACTCTCCATCCACCTCTTCTCCCTGTGAAGGAGGTCTGTATATCACGCCAATGCAAACAGATTTCTCTTTTCCTCTTTCTAGTTTAACCCACACTGCCTCCTCTCTCCCTTTTAAGCCCTGTATTTCCAAAGCTTTAATATTATTTTTTACATATAGTGCCACTCTTCCTCCCCTTTCTCCTACCCTGTCCTTTCTGAATGAAGTATAGCCTGATATAGTCCACCAACAAAAGCACTAAGCCACGTCAATTGAATAAACCCAGTCTAGAAACATGGTAAGGAAAGACAAAGCTTTTATTTTATCAATAACCTGAGAGATTCCGCCGAAAGGACCCGACACAGGCTGTGTTTCGTATAACCTTCTTCAGGGGTATGGCATACTGGGGTCATAAATATATGAACAAAATATGAAAAATTAAAAATTATAATACATTCAAATAATGTAAAAACACAAACATTACAATAAAAACAATTTAAAAACAAGTGCATGTAACCATTTGAACAAATGACTAAAAATACACATTTTTCAGATTTTGTTCATATATTTATGACTCCAGTACACCATACCCCTGAAGAAGGTTATATGAAACACAGCCTGTGTCGGGTCCTTTCGGCGGAATTTCTCAGGTTTTTGGTAAAATAAAAGCTTTGTCTTTCCTTACCACGTTTCTAGACTGAGTTTTAGCCTGATATAGTTACATCCAAGTCAAGGTTGTCATGAACCATGTCTCTGTTACTGCCACTAAATCCAAGTCAGCCTCTCCCATTAAAGCCTCAACATCTGCGATCTTATTTCCCATGCAACAGACATTTTGTGGACGCGCCCCGTGCGTCTAGGCGGTTGCCTAGTGGGGAGCGCTGGACATCACTCTTCTTTTGTGTAGTTGTGGGTTTGCTTTGTAGGCAATTCGAGTGGAAGAGGATCACAGGACAATTTGTTAACTTAAATTGCTTTTTATTTATTTCTTTCTGGAATCAAATTTGGCAAATGACCTTGCTGAGGCAAATGACCTTGACAAGGCAAACAATATTGCAAACTGAAAAATACAGGATATTTTCTCCTTTAAACTTCTCAGCAATATTTCTTCAAGTAGTTACTTCACTCTTGATACTCTTTTTAGCTTCTTTCATTTACAAAGCAGTGTAACACTTTTAAACGCACAGTTTTCCAAAAACTTCTGTAAGACAGTTTTTGACCTTTTAACTCTCAGCTGCTGCAGATTAGGATATCTCTCCTGTGCTGCCTCCTGGTTTAAAACCGCTAGCCCTGTTAACCTGGCTTCTTCAGCGATGCAATTGGCTGCTTTTAAACAATGAGGTTCTTGTAACTTCTTGTCTGCTTTTCACCTTGGCACACAATAACACCAGCACAGATTATCTTCTTAACCTGTTACCCACAGCTTCTTATAAAAGCATTAAACACGGCTTATACAAATCCCACACTCCATGGATTCTGCAGAGGATATTGGAGAGTCTGAGTACGGTTCTATTTCCATTTCTTCTGGGGTGCTATAACACTCAGGGCTTGGGGCACGTTCTGGAACGCTATGCTTTACTTCTTTTAAAAGCTTAAGAAGTTTCCCCCATTTTAACTTCTGGCTTCCCCTTTTTACCGGGTCAAAAGCTCTTGCCCTTCTTCCTCTTAGCCACTCCTGTTCAGGACACACACAAGTTGCTTTACTGGCAGAAACCCTCTTTTCAACTGGTTTTCTGTACTGCCTAATCACAGACTCAGGACTTGAGCTGTTACTTTCAGAATCAGTCATATACTCCTGACGTCTTCCCCAGCTCCACTCATGCCCACAACCTTTGCACTTGCCTTGGGAGTTATGGCTGGTCCCCTTTGAACCTCCAGGCCCTACAGCTTTATACTGCTGTTTCTTATTTATTATTTATTTAACACTTATTTATATACCGCATCTTCCAGCGATCAGTTGCGGTGTACATTTAACAACAATTAACAATGCAGAGCTTGTTTTACATAGAACAGTTATAACTTTTTACAATGAACATCTTAACTTGAAACAACAAAGTGTATGTAAAAACAATAAATCAACTAACACAATAATTCAACTAACACAGATTGTGTAACAATTTAAACTGAAGTACTGTCTCTAACTCAGTTTTAACTATATACAAGTGGGGTATCAATGCATTGGAATGGAATGATTATTCATTTAAGTTGTACGTATTTATTGTAATAGGGAGTATAATCTTGTTTTTAGACAGGTTCTTGTTTAGCCTTTATCTAAGTTGATTGGATGGTTTTCTATGGTATTATAGTGTTTAGTGAATAGATAGGTTTTCAATTTTTTTCTGAATTCTGTTATCTGGTTCCTCTGGACTCTTGGCCTCTCCTCCTGGCTTTTAGCATGCAGTTTTCCTGGAGCACGTCCTCTCTCTGCTTTTGCTTCAGCTGCTGTATCTGTATCCTCTCTCTCTGTATCTGTTGCCTCTCTCCTTTCACTTCCTGAGTGACGCAGCTTAAATATCCTGCAGCTTGTTTCCTTCTCTGGCCCCACCCCCTCTCTGCCTGCACGAGCTCTAGAGGCTGGGTGTGGCTTCAAGCTATCCCTATTAGTGTGTGTTCTAGCTTCTTTCTCTGCCTGGGAGCTATGCTGTAGTGAGCCCCTCCCCCGCTCATGAGAAAAAAACTCTTTTTTTTCCCGTTTTAAAAGGCTCAGCTACCTGCGCATCACCACAATTTATACACACTGCTTTCCATATGTTGTCCCTTTACCCATATCCATAAAGGTATTTAATGTTTCACTTACCTGGGACTTTCTTCACCCACCCCCAATGAATAGTTTAAAGCCCTCTTCAGTAGGTTAGCCAATCTGCTGCAGAAGATTTTATTTATTTATTTATTTAACATTTTTATATACCGCGCTATTTATTATCAGCGCGGTTTACATAGAACTAAAAACATCAGATAAGATACATATATCTGTTTTTACATGGAACAGGAAGAAAAACTTGGAAAACCGGGGTAATTATAACAAAGGATAATAAACATTGAACTATATACATATGATAGTAATATTACATGAAAAGGCATCTTGTTAGATAGGAACGGGATTAGAGCTATTTGGATGAACTTGTGTTATTGTGTTCTCTGGAAAGTATTGGATGAAAAGGTGATGCTTCAAGGCCTTTTTGAACTGGGGATATCAGAGATGGCCCTAATGTGTGGTGGGAGGGAGTTCCACAGTTTTGGAGCACATAAGCTGAATGATCGGTTCACAGTTGCAGAGATGTATTTTAAGGATTCTTTTGGAACTTTGAGCATGTTTAGTTCCGAGGTTCTTCTAAGTCTGTTGGAGGGGATAGGTTGTATCAACTCTGATAGAGAGGAGGGAGCAAGTCCTTTGTGAGCTTTGAAGACTAGTAGCAGGGTCTTGAAGATGATTCTCGCTTGGATAGGGAGCCAGTGTAATTGTTTCAGGAGAGGTGTTACATGTTCTCTTTTTGGTACCCCGAAGAGCACTCTTGCAGCACTGTTTAATGCTAGTTGAAGCGGGTTGAGGGTTGATTGGGGGAGCCCTTGTAGTATACAATTTGCGAAGTCAAAGTGTGGGATAATTAAAGCCTGGTAGACAGTACGGAAATCATCTGGATCAATTAGTTGGCGAAGGTGTCTAAGGGAGCGAATCTTGAAATAAATTGACTTTACAGTGTTGGCTATGTGGGTCTTCATATCTAGATTTTGATCCAGGGTAACACCAAGATAACGGATGTGAGGTTTTACTTGCAACTTAGCATCATGGACTTCAAGGAATGTAGGTGGTGTGAACTTGGGGTTTCTTGAGATGAAAAGTACCTCTGTTTTCTTGTTCTGGATTCTGAGATTTTGAGTCAGTAGCCAGTCTGAGATGGCGTTAAAACAGTTGGATATGGTGGTGAGATTCATCTTATCGATGCAGAATGGCATATATAATAGGACGTCATCAGCATATATCATGTAATTGACTTTGAAGGACCTGATAATGTTGCATAAGGGTTGCATGTAGATGTTGAATAATAATGATGACAAAGAGGAACCTTGTGGGACTCCTTGACCTTGGTGAAATGGATCTGATGTTTCACCATTTGAGCGAACTTGCTGCCATCTTTCTGAGAGGTAAGAATTGCACCATTCAAGAGCATTTCCACAGAGTCCCTTCTCTCTTAGGCGGACAATAAGAATGTCATGACAGACCGAGTCAAAAGCAGCCGCAATATCTAAAAAGATGAGGACAAAACCCTGTTTGATGTTGTCGATGCCAGAGTTTAAGCTGTTGAGAAGTGAGGTGAGGAGCGTTTCGACCCCGTAAGATTCCCGGAATCCATGTTGACAGGTGTCCAGAGGTGCTTCAGTGTCGATATGGTCTTGCAATTGTCTGTAGACTATCTTTTCGATTATTTTCGCAAGGGTGGGTATGCTGGAGATGGGTCGATAAGAGTCTGTTTTTGCGGATCTAATTTGAGGTTTTTTAGTAGAGGCCGTATGGAGGTCTGTTTGAGGGCAGAAGGGAATGAGCCAGTGTCAAATGATAGACTTATGATTTTGGATATTGTTGGAGCAAGTTCTTTGCGGAGGTCCTTTATCCAAAAAGCTGGACACGGATCGGTGTGTGCTGTGGATAAGTTGAGAGATGAGATAATATCTTCAATTAGCTTCAAAGAAGGGGTGGAGAAAGAAGCTAAAGGAGCTGGGAGTGCATGAGCATTCAAGATGGTGGGTATTGTAATTTTATTTGTGCAGCATATCTTAGATTGTATGTAAAGGGCATAAGCTTGTGGGTTGATTTCACACTGGTGCTCCTGTGAGGGTTCTTTGGCTAATTTCTTAACGAGGGTAAATAGGTCGTGAGGTTTGTTTATAGCACGTTTAAGGATGTCTGCATGATATAGTCTCATTTTTTCAGAAATAGCTTTGCGGTGGGTTTCAAGATGTTGCATGTATGCAGACTGATTAGTATCGTTGCGTGATCTCCTCCATTTCTTCTCAAGTTTTCGCAAATGTTTTAGGGATTCTTTCAGATCTGATGTATACCAAGGTGCCGTAGCTTTTCTTCTTAATGACTTATTTCTGGTCGGACGAGATGAGATGCGGTTAAGTCTGTTGTTCCAAGAAGTGATAATCTCTTCCAGGTTTAGGGTAGAATCATTAAAGAGATCATCAGTTTCCTTGAGGATTTGTTCCCTGTTAAAAGGTTGGAAGCTTCTGGATGTGGTATTTGCATATTTGTTTAGGTTCTTGTCATCTGAATATTGCTTCTTTTGAATGGGAATCTGGAACATAATGAGGTTATGATCTGACCAAGGAACCTCTGTAATTGCTAGAATAATATTCTGAAGTTGGTTGAGAGCGGATAGTGGGGCAAATATGAGATCAAGGATGTTGCCTTTTATATGTGTGGATTGTTGTATGACTTGCTTGTAGCCTAGTGTTTCTAGGGCATCTATGAAGGCATCAGATTGGTTGTCTTGTAGAGATGGTAGGTTAATGTCTCCTAAGATCCAATTGGGTCTGTTTGGGTTCTGTGAATTGGAGGCAAGATTTATAATGGTTGAGAGATCATCTGGGGAAGGTGATGGCGCTCTGTAGACTAAGTTTATAGAGTAGAGGTTGTTAGAGATAGAGACTGTTTCAAGTAGATTGTTGCTAGAAGAGTCAACCATTTTAAGTTGGAGTTCGTTCTTAGCGATGATAAGAACTCCTCCACCTCTTTTGCCTTGTCTGCAGCTGGTGAAAACCTCATAGTTATTGGGAAGGAGCTGGTTGAGAATTATATTGTCTTCTGGAGAAAGCCATGTTTCGGTGACCATAAGTAAGTCGAGGTTATTGGATGTTATTATATCTGTGACAGCTGGCCATTTTTTACGAAGGAGCGAGCATTAATGAGGGCACATTTGAGGGGGCATGGTTGATTGTAGTTTTCTGAGTTTGACTTTGTAGTGTGTTGAAGAGGTATGTATAATAAATAATGGTGATGAGAACGTTGGTCCCAGTTTACATTGTGGTAATTGGTGCGTGACCATTTTTGCCAGTTGTTATGTAAGATAGGTATGGAATTGCCTGGGGAAATTAGAGCCAGTATCTCTGGTATCAGCCCTATGAGGAGGAGGTATAGGCCTAGAGTAATTTTGCAGTGGAGGGCCATTGTGAGGCTGAGCTGAAAGTCGATTGAGAGGGAGAATTAAAGGATAGGGTTTGTACTTTGTGTGGTGAAGTGTTTATTCTTTGACTAGGGGAAAAGAGTTTGCTGGGAAATTAGTTGGATACAGGAAAATTGTTACAAAGCTTACCAAGTGATAGTTGCGATTTGTTTAGGCAATGATCTTTACTGGAATTTAGAGAGGGAGAGATCAGTGCTTACCAGATGTGCAAGTACTGAGAAGAGTGTCTACAGATTGATACAGAGTAGCAATATGTGAAAAGTATTACTCATACTTGAGACAAACTGTTACTTGAGAGGATGCTAGCAACAATGAGTGGTAAGGTATTAGCAGACACAGTAGTGAGATAGCAACATTGCAATATTGGAAACATTGTGCACAAGATGAGAAATATAGATATGGCCTTAGCAGTAAGAAGCAGCAAAACCTCAAGATAAATTTACTATGTGGTGAATATGATGGTTTAAATATTAAAACCTTTTATGACTTAAATTACAAGTTTCATAAGAGAGTATAGTGCAATAACAGTTGGTAGTATAGTATAGTTATAATATAGTTGGTAGTATACATTACAGATTATTTAGTAGAGAACTGTTCATGGTAGTGACGATTACTTTTCATAGGTAACATTTTCATCGAGGATTGTGCTCAACTCCAACCGGGGGATTGTAATGAAGGTTGTAATCGAGGAGAAGGGCTGTATCAGTTAGCGGATGTTCTTTATGGGAGACTTTGTGTTTTCCCACGACGTTGCTTCAAGCCCTGTGCTCAGGCCCAACCAGTGCCCCGCCTAAGGGCCACGCCGAAGGGCCCTCTGGCGAGGCCCTCAGGCGCGGGCCCGACAAGGCGCGGGCCCGCCTGGCGGCGGCTCCTTCTTATGGCGGCCTGCTGCTCCTCCCCTCCCACAGCCCCGACTGGGCTGGAGTAGCTGCTTGGAGGGCAGGCTGGCCGTGCGGTGGAGTCAGTCCCGATCAGGGACGAAGATGGTGCCCGCAGTGACTTTCCCGCCGGCGGCGGCTCCTTCTTATGGCGGCCTGCTGCTCCTCCCCTCCCACAGCCCCGACTGGGCTGGAGTAGCTGCTTGGAGGGCAGGCTGGCCGTGCGGTGGAGTCAGTCCCGATCAGGGACGAAGATGGTGCCCGCAGTGACTTTCCCGCCGGCGGCGGCTCCTTCTTATGGCGGCCTGCTGCTCCTCCCCTCCCACAGCCCCGACTGGGCTGGAGTAGCTGCTTGGAGGGCAGGCTGGCCGTGCGGTGGAGTCAGTCCCGATCAGGGACGAAGATGGTCAACGCTTCTTGGACAGATGGATGCCATCTCTGCTCTGCAACCCTTAGAACAGCATCCTATGGTCCAGGAAACCAAAATGCTCTCAATGACACCATCCACGCAGCCATGCTTTTATCTCCAGGATGCGGGCCTCTCTGCCTTGGCCTTTACCCTCAACAGGGAGAATTGAAGAGAGCACTACCTGCGCATTTATTTATCTATTTAGAAGGATTTAATATACCGCTTTATCTTGAAATCAAAGCGGTTTAACGCGTCACACAAATCATGTGGCAGTGTGGTTGGGTGCAAGCATGCAATGAATACAATAGATAGGTTGTGTAGGTGTGCGTGTAGCGTGTGGTTGATTACATAGTGAGCTAGATACAGTGTGAGCTAAATACAGTGAATTATATACAAAATTATATACAAAATGCGAGGGGAGAGCTGAGGGATCAGGCAGGGGGGAGTAGATTGTGTGGCTGGGTCACACTTATTTGCTTCACCCTCTGTCCCAGAGCCATGAAATCACTTTTGATACACTCAGAGGTGTACCTGGCAGTATTATTTGTACCGACATGGATAAACAACATTGGGTAATAGTCAGCGGGCTTGATGAATCTTGGCAAACTCTCCGTAACATCTCAGATTTCGGCATCTGGTAGACAGCACACCTCTCTGGACATCAAGTCTGGTCAGCAGATAGATGCCTCAGTATCCATCAGAAGAGAGTCACCAACCACCACTACCCTTTGCTTCCTTGTGGTCACTGATTCTGCAATTTTGGGATGCTCAAGCTCTGGTTCTTCCCTTTCCAGGGATTCTTTCACCACCTCACTTCCAAGGCTGCATAATGGTTCTTCAATTCAAGAGCTAGAGGAGTTGGATTGGTAATTCTGCAAGCCCTGGTGACATAGAAACATAGAAAAATGATGACATAAAAAGGCCACATGGCCTATCTATTCTGTCCTTAAATATCAACAACTACAACAGTCCCTTTTTTTCCTTTGGAAATCCTCTGTGTTTGTCCCATGCTTTCTTGAATTCAGATACGGTCCTCATCTCTACCACCTCCACTGGGAGACTATTCTATGGATCCACCACTCTTTCCGTAAAGAAATATTTCCGCATATCACTCCTGAATCTATCCCCCTTCACCCTCATCCCTTGTCACCTCTTAGCAGAACTTGCTTTCAATCGAAAGAGGCTCTCCCCCTGTGCATTTAAGCCAAGGAGGTATTTAAACGTCTCAATCATATCACCTCTATCCCGCCTTTCCTCTAAGGTGTACATATTAAAATCCTTAAGTCTGTCCTCATATGATTTATAATGAAGACCACTAACCATTTTAGTAGCCACCCTCTGTACTGACTCCATCCTGTTTATATATTTTTGAAGGTGCGGTCTCCAGAATTGCACACAATACTCCAAATGAGGTCGCACCAAAGACTTATACAGAGGCATTATCACCTCCTTTTCTTCTGCTAGCCATTCCTCTCCCTATGCACCCAAGCATTCTTCTAGTTTTTGTTGTCGCCTTTTCTACCTGTTTAGATACTGCTAAATTCTAGACCATTCTTCAAGCTTAGCTAGATCCCTCTTCATGCTATCTACACCTTCCTGGGTGTCTACTCACTCAGATTTTGGTATCATCCGCAAAAAAGGCAAACCTTACCCGACAGCCTTTCCGCTATATCACTAACAAAGATGTGTCCACCCTTCATCTTCTCCTCTGCTGTACTTCTCATTGTCTTGTATGCTCCTCGGCCTCGCCACCTCTTCTCTGAGCTCCTCCACCTGTTTCCTGAGAGCTTCAGCATGCAGGCATCCTACACATGGAAATGGTCCTTCAACTGGCATTGGGATCTCTGTCTGGACAGAAGCAGAAGCTGTAAAGGGGGCAGCAGCTTTGGCAATATGATTTTTCCCAGCCATTGTTCAGTTGGTGGAGCTTAGGTACCTGTTGAAGCAAAAGAGAGAGAGAGACTTCCAAAGTACCAGCCTGTTACCCAGCTGTCCTTTCAGAGAAAAAGCAGTTAACCTCTTTTAAGTATGTTCTTGAAGCCACGCATTCTAGCCCTTGGGGCCACTTTTTTCCTTAAATTCCCTTGTAAGTGTTTAGTTACCTTTCATAGCACCAAGTATGTTTTTCTGGAGACATCGGCATTAGAGTCCTTCCTCCGATCTAAGGATCCGCCGATTTCTTAACTTCAAAACTTTAGAGTGTATCAGTAGTGGATAGGTATAAAAAGAGTTTATATTTTGAGTTAGCATCCTCTGTCTACTTGCACGCTCCTCTTGACGTGGACTTTATTACGGATATCCTGTTTTGTTTTCCCTTTGTATTTTATATGATGATATTGGAGGAATATCTGTATTTTCTTTGAAGTTTCTCAATAAATGGAATTTAAACTTAAAAAAAAAAAGTATGTTCTAAATGTGCTGTTCCAAGTCCCTGTGTGTAGCTAATTGGGGGAGGTGCCCTATAAAGCAACACTGCTCACATAGGGTGAGTGGGAGTTGGCAGGGGGGGGTAGGGAGGGTACTAACACCTGATGAGGTGTTAGTAGCTTCAAAGAGCTGAGAAAGTTACTAAAACACCACTAAAAACAATATTTCCCCTTTTGAACTAAAGCACCAAAAAGAATCTAACTTTGTTTTAAAAATGTACCAAAACCATTTTAAGAGCTCTCAGGCAAAGAGCTCGCAATTTAAAAGCCACACACTCTTACCTTTGCTTGAAATGTAGAGCCCCTGTTAGGAATGCATCAACAGTGCAAGGCTCTGAAGCCTTTTATGCAGGCCTCAACTGCTCTCAGTTCTTTCACAGGCTAATCAGGCCCACTAACTCCTGATGAGGTGTCAGTAGCTTCAGAGAGCTGCTGAGAAAGATTCTAAAAGCAGAGTTTTAAATCTACACCACTAAAGAAAATATTTCACCTTTTGAACTAAAGCACCAAAAAGAATATAACTTTGTTTTAAAAATGTACCAAAACCCTTTTAAGAGCTCTCAGGCAGAGAGAAAGCAATTTAAAAGCCACACACTCTTACCTTGGCTTGAAATGCAGAGCCTCTGTTAGGTCTGTAATCTCATATTTCAATTCTTTCAACATCCTTGGATGTATACCATCCAGTCCAGGTGATTTTCTACTCTTCAGTTTATCAAACACTTGTAATACATCCTCTCAGTTTATTGATATTTCTTTCAATTCTTCTGCTACATCACTTTTATATACCATTTCAGACATGCGTATCTTCCCTACATCTTCTTCAGTAAAGACCGAAGAAACGAATTCATTCAGTCTCTCAGCTATGGCCTTGTCCTCCCTTAGCACCCCTTTTACCCCTCTATTATCCAATGATCCAATTGACTCTCTCACAGGTTTTTTGCTACTAATATACTTGAAAAAAAAATTATTATACATTTTTGCTTCCATGACTAGCTTCTTTTCAAATTCTCTTTGCCTTCCTTATCAATGCCTTGCATCTACTGTAACTTGCCAATGCTTATGTTGTTTCTGGTGTTCATCATTAGGCTCATTTATCCATTTCCTGAAGGATGCATTTTTGGAAATGGAAAATGGAGCCGAATGACTCCTTTTTCCTCTGACTTCACAGACCAATAGGAGTTTTTGTAGGTATTGTAAGTTTAACAATTTTGTTTTCTTTTAGATGTTAAGTTGGTTAACCTTTTGAGGTGTAAACTTGCTGTGAATAATGGACTAACCTTTGCAGCCAACTGCAATAGTAAAATGGAGGAAGACATTGGTTGTTGGCCCGCAGCTTTTGTTCTTGACTTTCATTGCTAATGTATGCAGTATTATTTTGATCTATGAGAGGATATACTGTATGTTTGTTTGCTTTTTTGAAAAGAAATAAAGATTAAAAAAAATACATGCTGTGGTTACACCTCTTCTCAAAATACCTTTTAAACTACTTGAACGTATGGTAGTTTCTTTCCTCTCAAGCCATTCTAGATCCACTGCAGTCTTGCTTCTGACCCCTACATTCAACAGGAACTGCTCTTGCCAAAGTCTCCTGTGACTTCTTCCTCATCAAATCCAAGTGCCTTTACTCAATCCTCATCCTTCTGACTTTTCTGCTGCTTTTAACATTCTTGATTCTCACCTTTTCCTCGATACCCTGTTCTTGCTTACATTTAAGAGCTCTGTTCTGTCCTGGTATTCTTCTTATCTCTCCTATTGTACCTTTTAGTGAACGTTCTCGAGACTCCTCCTCTACTGCCATCCCACTTTCAGTTTGTGTACCTCAGAACTCTATCTTGGGGCCTCTCCTTTTCTCTCTCTACACTCAGTCCCTTACTGCACCATCTTTACACTGCCAACTCTCAGATCTACCTCTGTTCACCTGTCAATCTCTCCATGAATCAAGGCCCATATCTCAGAAAGTTTATCTGGCATTGCTGCCTGAATGTGCTACTATTGCTTTCTGAAATTGAACATGGACAAGATGGAGCTTATTATCTTTCCCCCAAACCCACCTACCCCTTTCCTTCTAAAACTATCATCCTCCCAATTTCTTTGGTTCGCAACCTTGGGGTCTTTTGATTCTACTCTCTCCTCTGCACATATCCAACATATGGTTAAAACCTGTCATTTATTTATTTATTTTATTTATTTATTTAACATCTCTTATATACCGCACTATTGTCATCAGCGCGGTTTACATGAAACTAAACATATACATACAGAGTAACTGTAGTGCATTTACAAGTAACAGGGATTTAGAAACTTGGGATTACAGGTAAACTATATCAACTATATAAATACAATAAACTATACACATTATTCACAGTTGAAATTATCTTGGTCTGGATATGGAGTGCCTATATATTGTGTAGGATTAAACTGGAAAATAGCTTAAGAATAGGTGGCGTTTGAGACTTTTCCTGAATTGTGTTAGGCTGGTTCTATAACATCAGCAAAATTCATCCCACCCTTTCTGAGCACACTAAGACCCTTATCCGCTCCAGCCATCTTCCACTATTGTAACCTCCTCCATGCTGGTCTCCCTCTGAATCATCTCTCTCCCCTTCAATGTGTTCAAAATTTAGCTGCACAGCTAAACTTCCACCAGTGTTGCCATACCAACATAACCTCTCTTCTCAAATCACTTCATTAGTGCCCCATTTGTTTCTGTATCCAGTTCAGATTTCTCCTATTGAACTATAAGTTTTTTTATACTCACAAATCTAGCCCACCTATTCCCCCCTTCACAATTTTCCCCCTTCCCCCACCCAGCCTCACCCCCTCACCTTCCCCTAACCTCAACAATTCCATATCTTCAGTAATAGACTGGCTAATCTACTGAAGAGGGCTTTAAACTAGATTTGTTGGGGATGGGTGAAGAAAGCCCCCAGGTAAGTGATATATTAAATACCTTTATGGAAATAGGTAACAGGGGTAACATATGGAAGGCAGTGTGTATATATGCCCATAGCATGGGAAATAAGATCCCTGATGTTGAAACTGGTGGGAGTGGCTGACTTGGATTTAGTGGCAGTTACAGAAACATGGTTCACAGAAAACCATGACTGGGATGTAACTATACCTGGCTATACTTTATTCAGAAAGGACAGAGTAGGAAGAAGGGGAGGAGGAGTGGCACTATATGTAAAAAAATACTATTAAAGCTTTGGAATTACAGAGCTTAAAAGGGAGAGAGGAGGCATTGTGGGCTAAACTAGAAAGAGGGAAAGAGAAATCTATTTGTATTGGCGTGAATACAGACCTCCCTCACAAGAGGAAGAGGTGGACAGAGAGTTAATTGAAGACATATGTAGCATTGCTAGGAAAGGTGAAGTGCTACTGATAGGGGATTTCAATATGCCAGATGTTGATTGGCACATTCCTGCTGCAGTATCATCTAGAAGTAAGGAGATACTGGATTCTCTACAGGGAAAATTATTCACGCAATTGGTAACAGACCCCACACGTGAAGGGGCCATACTGGACTCGGTGCTTACCAATGGTGAAAGTGTTTCTGATGTTATAGTGGGAGATCATTTTGCATGCAGTGATCACCAGATGGTGTGGTTCAGTATTAGGACTAGGGCTGCTAGAATCCATTCAAAGGTGAGAGTCTTAGACTTTAGGAAGACTAACTTTGCCAACATGGGCCAATACCTCAAGGAGTCGTTAGTGGGATGGGAACAACTGGGGGATGTAGAAAAACAGTGGGCAAACCTCAAAGGGGATATTTTAAGGGTAACCAACCTTTTTGTTAAAATACTAAATAAAGGTAAAAGGAAAAGGAGACTGCTATGGCTTTTGAAAGAAGTAGCTGAAAAGATGAAGAAAAAGAGGGAGGCCTTCATGAAATACAAGAGATCACAGAGAGAGGAAGACAGGCATCTATATTTGGAAAAACTTAGAGAAGCTAGCAAAGTAGTCAGGAAAGCAAAAATTCAAAAAGAGGAGGAAATAGCCAATGCAATAAAATGGGGGGATACGACATTTTTCAGATATGCTAGTGAGAAGAGGAAGGGCAAAAGTGGTATTGTCAGACTCAAGGGTGAAGGGGAGGAATATGTAGAAGCTGATGAGGATAAAGCAGAATTGCTTAAACAAACATTTCTGTTCTGTGTTCACAGATGAAGAACCAGGAGCAGGACCTCAGAAAACACCCACAAACAGGAACAGAAGCGAGGGACATCTTGAACAATTTTCAAAAGACTGTGTTCATGAGAAACTAGCTCAACTTAAAGTAGACAAAGCAATGGGACCGAATGGGATACACCCTAGAATACTGAGGGAACTTGAGGACGTTCTAGCAGCTCCACTGACTGACTTTTCAATGCCTCGTTGGAGTCGGGGGATGGTGACAAAGGACTGGAGAGAGGCTCATGCGGTGCCTTTACACAAAAGCAGAAGTAAGGATGTGGTTGAAAACTACTGGCCCGTTAGTTTAACTTCGGTGGTGAGTAAATTATTGGAAACACTGCTGAAAGACAAAATAGAGAGGTTTCTGGAGTCCAGCGGATTACAGGATCCGAGGCAGCATGGATTCCGCAGAGGCAGGTCTTGTCAGACAAATCTGATTGATTTCTTTGACTGGGTGACCAGGGAGTTGGACCGAGAGAGAGCCCTGGATGTGGTGTATTTAGATTTCAGTAAAGCCTTTGACACTTTTCCTCACAGGCGACTTATAAACAAACTGAGCACCCTAGGGATGGACACTAAAGTTACTGCTTGGGTTAGAAATTGGTTGGGTGGGAGGTGACAAAGAGTACAGGTAAATGGAGCTCACTCTGAGGAGAAGGATGTTACCAGTGGTGTGCCCCAGGGATCTCTCCTTGGTCCAATTTTTTTAACATCTTTGTTAGTGATATAGCAGATGATACCAAAATCTGCAATAGAGTAGACACCCAGGAAGGTGTAGATAACATGAGGAGGGATCTAGCTAAGCTTGAAAAATGGTCTAGAATTTGGCAGCTGGGATTTAATGTTAAAAAATGTAAGGTCATGCATTTGGGCTGCAGCAATCCAAGGGAGCAATGTAGTATAGGGGGTGAAGTACTTTTGTCCACTAAAGAAGAGCGGGACCTAGGCGTGGTTGTGTCTGATGATCTTAAAGTAGCTAAACAGGTAGAAATGGTGACGGCAAAAGCTAGAAGGATGCTTGGATGCATACAGAGAGGAATGGCTAGCAGAAAAAAGGAGGTGATAGTGCCTCTGTATAAGTCTTTGGTGCGACCTCATTTGGAGTATAGTGTGCAATTCTTGAGACCACACCTTCAAAAGGATGTGAACAGGATGGAGTCGGTGCAGTGGGTGGCTACTAAAATGGTTAGTGGTCTTCATTATAAAGCATATGAAGACAGACTTAAGGATTAATTTGTACACCTTAGAGGAAAGGCGGGATAGAGGTGATATGATTGAGATGTTTAAATACCTCCATGGCATAAATGCAAAGGGGGAGAGCCTCTTTCAATTGAAAGCAAGTTCTGCTACGAGGGGACATGGGATGAGGGTGAAGGGGGATAGATTCAGGAGTGATATGAGGAAATATTTCTTTACGGAAAGAGTAGTGGATCTGTGGAATAGTCTCCCAGTGGAGGTGGTGGAGATGAGGACAGTAACTGAATTCAAAAAAGCATGGGACAAGCACAGAGGATCTCTAAAGGGAAAAAGGGGACTGTTGTAGTTGTTGATATGGAAGGATAGACTAGATGGGCCATGTGGTCTTTTTCTGTCATCATATTTCTGTGTTTCTATGTTTCTATCTTTGCAAATGTACATAGTTACATCTGTTCCAAATGTTGTATGTAAAGCCTGTTCTATGTAAAGCATTCTTACCTGTTCCTTGTAAACCACACTGATTTTGAAATAGTGCATATATAAAACCAAATAAAATAAATAAGACTCCCCTAATACATGTATCACTGTTTCCAAGTTGTATTCCCTGTTTAATGTAAGATATTATGTTACAATGTAAACCGCTTTGACAGTAGGATGAAGCAGTATAAAAAAAACTGCTAAGTAAATAAATAAGTGCATTCTTTGTATAGCTCCTCACTAGCTTTCCTCTCTTGTCTTTCCCTACACCTGTTTTTGGGAAGTCCGCTCTTCAGGCAGATACCTTTTACCTGTGCCCTTCTCAGCCACTGCCATCTTCAAGCTTCATTCATTCCACCTTGCCGCTCCATATACCTGGAACAAACTACCAGAGTCAGTACGACAGGCTCCATCTCTGGCCTTATTCAAATCCAGACCCAAAACCCACCTCTTCAAGGCTGCTTTTGAATCCTGATCATCTTATTCTCGTGTTCACCATCAACATAATAGTAACATAGCATATGACGGCAGATAAAGACCAGTATGGTACTACTACTATTATTAATCATTTATATAGCACTACAAGGCTATGCAGCACTGTACAGACACATATAATAAGATGGTCCCTTCTCATCAGAGCTTACAATCTAATCAAGACAGACAGTACAATAGATGAGAATGAGCATATAATAGGAAAGGGTAAGGAGACAGAAGGAGAAAAAAGGATTAAGACCTAAAAGCGACATGAAAGAGGTGAGCCTTTAGCATGGATTTGAAAAGGGGGAGAGATGAAACCTGATGTAAAGATACACGTAGTTTGTTCCAGGCATAAGGAGCAGCAAGGTGAAAGGATCAAAGTCTGGAGTTGGCAGTGGAAGAGAAGGGCACAGCGAGAAGAAAGCCAGAGGAAGAGCAGAGTTCAATGCTTCCCCACCCCACCCCACCCCATTGTCCAGCATTTCTCTTCCTGCTCTCCCTCCCACATGTCCAGAATTTGTCTTCCTGCTTCCCCCTCGTGTGCAGCATTTGTCTTCTTGCTTTCCCACTCTGTTGTCCAACATTTATTTATTTATTTTATTTTATTTATTGTTTTTCTATACCGCGCTATTTATCATCAGCACGGTTCACAGGCAACAAAAATTGTGCAATGCAGAACAGTCTAACATTGCACTTACATTAAACAGGGAGTTTAAAACATGGTGAACAGGTGAACTATATACAAATTAGTATCAAGGTTTTACATGTGATTTGGCATTATTTACAAATTAAACAGTATGACTATATACACATACATAATTGTATGTCGCAGAGTTATGGACAGCTCATCCGTGGTTACCAGGGCAGGGAGATTATCGGGGGGGTGGGGGGTAGCTTAAGTGATCTGATTACTGTGAGGAGGGTACTCTGTGGGAGCTGACTTGGGTCGAGGTGCGGGTGGCTAAGTGATATTGTCTGAATTGGAAAAGTACTGAAGAAAGAGATGATGTTTGAGTGCCTTCCTGAACTGGGAGAGGTTGTTTATGGCACGAATTTCTGGTGGCAGGGTGTTCCAGCAAGAAGGTGCATATAGTGCAAAGGCACGGTTTCTTGTAGCCTTGGAGCATTTGGTGATAGCTTTCGGGAGAAGTATGGTGTTGTTGGCGACTGATCTCCTCAATCTGTTGAGGGGGGTGGTCTGGACAAGGTCTGAGAGGGAGATGGCTGTGCATTTGTTGATGGCCTTGAATGTCATTGTTAAGATCTTAAAGGTAATCCTGCAGTGGACCAGAAGCCAGTGCAGAAGTTTTAGGATTGGGGTGATATGGTCCTTTCTGGATGCTCCATAGAGGGTTCTGGCTGCAGTGTTCATTGCGAGCTGCAAGGGGTTCAGCGAGCTCTTCGGGAGGCCGTGCAGTATGGAATTGGCGTAGTCAAAATGAGGCATTATTAGTGCTTGAAAGACTGTTCGGAAGTCTTTTGGCTCTAGTATCTGTCTCATATGACGTAGTATCCGAACTTTGTGGGAAATCGCCTTTACCATATTGCTTATCTGGGCATTCATGTTAAGACGCTGGTCGAGTGTTATGCCAAGATATCGTATCGTCGTTTTGGTGAGGAGCTCTGCATTGCGTACCTTCAGTGATGAGGGTGGTGTGAATGCCTGGTCTCTGCTGATGAATAGGACCTCCGTCTTTTTGAAGTTTATTTTGAGCTTCTGTGTTTGTAGCCAGTCTGTGACTGCATCGAAGCATGTAGACAGCCGAGAGAGGTCTGGGTGATCCATGGATATTGGTGTGAACATAAGGACGTCATCAGCGTATACTTTTGTCTTCCTGCTTCCCTGCCCCCCTGTTGTTCAGCATTTGTCCTCCTGCCCCCCCCCCCCCATTGTCCAGCATTTGTCCCCCTGCCCCTCCCCCCATTGTCTAGCATCTGCCATCCACTCTCAATAGCAACGAAAGGAAAGCAGATGTGTGGGGTTTTCAAGATTCTGGCATGCTTGTAAGTCCCTGCTGGTTCCGCCCCCCTCTGACGTGAAAAACATCATCAGAAGGTGTGGGATTCATCAGGGCCTTACAAACATGTTGGAGTCGCAAGAGCTCATGCTTTTGCTTTCTGTTTTATTTTCAAAGTTGATAGATTGCTGAAGCTGTAAGTTCCCCATAGCTCCAGCTACAAGCTATCAACTTTGAAAAAAAAAGAAAGCAAAAGAACAAGCTCTTGTGACTCTAAGACTCTGATGGGTCCCAGCCCCTCTGATGATGCTTTTCACGTCAGAGGGGAGCAGAACTAGCAGGGACTTATAAGTGTGCCGCCGTCCTAAAGGCTCCATGCTTTTTTTTTTCTTTTCATAATTGATAGCTCGCTGCCACTGCCCCAAGTATCCTCAGATCAGGGGTGGGGGGGAGGGTTTGATTCTACAGCAGCTGGTCCAATCAAATTTTATTTTTCCTTAGAAAGCAGAGTGAGGCGATAGCCATTTAACCGTTTTGGGGGGCATTTTTTGCCACTGCCAAAACTTTGCTACCTGAGGCAGCCGCCTCACTCTGCCTCATTATAGAGTCACCCTTAAGTACATGTAAATGAAGAGAAGGAGTGGAGGAGTGGAGTGGAGGAGTGGCCTAGTGGTTGGGACGAGGTACTTCAGGCCGGAAGGTCAGGGGTTCAAATCCCACTAGAGGACAGCAACCTTGGGCCAGAAGGACTGGGGTTTTTAGTCCCACAGGTGCTCCTTGTGGTCTTGGGGAAGCCACTTAACCCTCCATAGCCCATGTCCCCTGTAAAATAGTTATCTCCAAGTTATAATGCCCTGTTCAATGTAATTTCAGTTTGTTCAATGTAAACCGCACTGATGCAGAATAGCACGGTATATAAGAGAATTAAATAAATAAAGGAGGTTACCAGTGATGTGTCATAGGGGGTCTGTCCTTGGTCCAATTCTTTTTAACATCTTTGTTAGTGATATTGCAGAAGGGCTGTCGGGTAAGTTTTGCCTCTTTGAAGATGATACCAAAATCTGCATTTCAGAAGACACCCAGGAAGTAGTAGATAACATTAGGAAGAATCTAGCTAAGCTTGAAGAATTGTCAAGAATTTGGCAGCTGAGATTTAATGCTAAAAATGTAGGGTCATGCATTTAGGCTGCAAAACTCCAAGGGAGCGGTACAGTGTAGGGGTGAAGTACTTCTGTCCACAAAAGAAGAGTGGGACCTGAGTGTGATTGTTTCTGATGATCTTAAAGTAGTTAAACAGGTAGAAAAGGCGACGGCAAAAGCCATAAGGATGCTTGGGTGCATAGGGAGAGGAATGGCCAGCAGGAAAAAGGAGGTGATAGTGCCTCTGTATAAGTCTTTGGTGAGACCATACCTTCAAAAGGATATAAACATGATAAGAGTCAATGCAGAAGGTGGCTACAAAATTGGCCAGTGGTCTTCATTGTAAACCATATGGGGACAGACTTAACGATCTGAATATGTATATTTTAGAGAAAAGGTGGGATAGAGGAGATAAGATAGAAATATTTAAATACCTCTATGGCATAAATGCACAGAAAGAGAGCCTCTTTAAGTTGAAAGCAAGCTCTGCTACGAGGGAACATGGGATGACGGTGAAAGAGGATAGACATCCTTCAAGTTTAATATGTGGAAATATTTCTTTTTGGAAACAGTGGTAGATGCATGGAATTGTCTCCCAGTGAAGGTAATAGAGACAAGGACAGTATCTGAATTCAAGAAAGCATGGGATAAACACAGATCTCTAAAGAAAAAAAAGGACTATAGTATTTCATGATTTTTTTTTTGTGCTATCAAGTCAGTGTTGACTAATAGTGACCCAGCTACCTTTGGGTTTTCTTGCCAGCCTTTTCTTCCAAGGCAATGGAGGGCCACAAGGAGTGCCAGTGGGACTTGAACCCTGGATCTTTTGGGTACTAGGCTACTCCTCCAATCTGTAGTATTTGACATGGCAGGGCAAATAGATAGGCTATGTGGTCTTTTTCTGCCGTCATGATTGTATGTTTCTATGCAATCCATTAGATTCCTGAAAGACCACTTTTCTTTCTTTCAGCAGCATCTCCATTACTTTTCACACCTCTAAGGTAAGGTTTATCGGCTTGTAGTTTGCCCTCTCTTCTGTTACCACATTTGTGAAGAGGAGCCACATCAGCCCTTCTCCAATCTCACAGAATCTCCCCTGGTTTAACAGATCTATTAAGCACATCTTTTAAAGGTCATCCCAGAGCCCCTCTGAGTTCCCTCAGTATCCTGAAATGTATTCAATCTGGTCCCATGGCTTTGTGTGGACAAAGCCAGTTTTGCAAGCTGGTAATAAGCATCTTTATCTGTGAAGGGTGTAGCATCTACTCCATCCTCATTAGTACCTTTGCGAGGATTAGCCTGGTCTTCCTCCAGGATTTTCTTTTGTGAACATGGAATAAAAGTATTATATTTGTTTAGCAATCCCACTTTTCCTTATCACTTTCAACAAATGGATCCTCAGCATCTTTGAGTCTTGCAATCCATCTCTGGCTTTTCTCTTCTCGACAATATACTTGTCACTTCACTTCATATCTGTAGCCATTTTTACTTCCACGTGTGCTTTGGACATCCTAATTTCTCTCTCTGCCTCTTTCAGCTTTATCAGGTATTATTTTCTGTGTTCATCTTTTTGTGAAATTCAGAATTCTCTAATGCTGCCTTTATCTGTGCAGCCACTCAGGACTGTACCAAGGGCTGCGTGAGTGGTGAGACCGCACAGGGACCAAATACAAAAGGGGCACCAATGTCCGCACTGTGCTTAAGAGCATAAGAAATTAAGATATGCCATACTGGGTCAGAACAAGGTCCATCAAGCACAGTATCCAGTTTCCAACAGAGGCCAATATAGGTCACAAGTACTGTCGTCAGGTCCCCCCAGTGGCCAATGGCTGTAAAGGCACACTGCGCATTTATAATATTTTTAAGGAGCAATGGCTCTTTAAGGCCCAATGCAGTTTGGTCCTTGGAGTTTTATCTCCTTGTAAGAACAGATTATATAAGCCAAAAGTGGAGGGTAATAAGGCTTTATTTCCCCTTTACCGCAAGGGTTCACTATGACATTAGAAAATAAAGATAGTCACGCACCACCAGTGACCAAGCAGCATACACCCAGCACTTACACACACATCGCAGGGCTGTCACAGACAGGATGAAACAACACCACACAGACACCCTGAAACGGTCATTAAACAAGCCACACGACCTCTTCAACCTGGTCAAATCTCTTGCCAAAGAACCCACCCCGGAGCACCCCGGAACCATACACCCGCAGGACTACGCCGTCTTTATGCAATCTAAACTGTGCAAGACCGACAAAGTGGTGTTACCGGACCCCTCCAACGAACAAGAGTTCTCAGCATCCCTAACTACCTTTGTCACACCATCAAAGAGAACTATTGAAGACACCATCGCAACCCTAAATACCTCCACTGCATACTCAGACCCCTGTCCAGCCTTCTGGATAAAAGATCTGCGTTGTGACCTCGCTCCAATCTTAGTTAAAATGATAGACCTATCTTTTAGCACTGGGTCTTTCCCCTCCACGCTCAAACAGACCTCCGTTAGACCACTCCTAAAGAACGCCAAATTAGACCCTCAAAAGGTGGAGTCATACAGACCCATTTCCAGCATCCCGATGCTCGCTAAAATCATCGAAAAGATAGTCTACAAACAGTTACAAGATCATATTGATACCAACACCCCTCTAGATTCATCTCAACATGGATTCTGAGAGTCACACGGAGTCGAAACACTACTCACAACTCTTTTCGATACCATAATCTCAGGCATTGACAACCTACATCAAGGTTTTGCACTCGTATTTTTGGATATAGCGGCAGCTTTCGACTCGATCTGCCACGAAATTCTCCTAGGTCGGCTAAGAGAGAAAGGCATTGGTGGAAGAGCTCTCGAGTGGTGCAGATCCTACCTGTCTGGCAGATGGCAATACGTCCGAGCAAACGGGTCCACTTCCGAGCCATTCTTACAAAGTCAAGGAGTTCCTCAAGGATCTTCCCTATCATCACTTATGTTTAACATCTATATCCAACCTATCTGTAATATCATCAGATCATTCAATATGAGCTGTATGATATACACAGATGATGTCTTACTGTACCTTCCAATATCCCTGGACTGCCCAGACCTTACCCCCTTTACTGAGTGTTTCAACGCCATATCCGAATGGCTCCTCTCTCAGAATCTGCGCATCCAACACAAGAAAACGGAGGTCTTGTTCATCTCCAGAAATCCTGAGTTTACACCACCCAGCTACTTGGAAGTGGACAACGCCGAATTGCAAGTAAAATCAGCTATACGTTACCTTGGAGTCACATTGGATCAGAACCTCAACATGAAGCAACACATAAATAACACTGTAAGGGCGATCTACTTCAAGATTAAATCCCTTAGACACCTACGCCCTTTACTCGAACCAGGCGACTTCCGCACCATTTATCAAGCCCTCATCATTCCTCATTTTGATTACTCAAACGCCATCCTACAAGGACTCCCTCAGGCCACCTTACATCCCCTCCAACTTGCCATGAACAGTGCAGCGCGGATTCTCCTCGGAACGCCAAGAAGAGAGCATATCACACCCCTCCTGAAACAGCTTCACTGGCTCCCCATTCAAGCCAGGTTAAGCTTCAAAACCCTAGTGATGACATTCAAGGCCATCAAGGGGCTCTCCTCCTCTTCACTATGTGACCTCATCCAACCACCCATACCCAACAGGCTAAGAAGAATCTCAGTAGCCAACATGCTAGTGATACCGAGAGACATGACAAAATGCTCCAAAGCAACATCGAACAGCAACATCGACTATGCGCCCCAAGTCTCTGGAACTCCCTACCACCACACATCAGAGCAATCCCTAACTTGAGCCAGTTCAGGAAGGCCTTAAAACACTTCCTTTTTATCAGATACCTCACTGACTGCCCTGAACCCCAGCCACCAAGTATGATCAATACCCAATAACTCCATCTGACATGTATATAGTTACCTATTCAATGCTACGCATATGTATATAGTTTACCCTGTTTTCCAAGTTACTTGTTCCTGTTCAATGTAATGACCTGACTTTTGTTCATTGTCGGATACCTTTTGTTTTATGTAAACCGCGCTGATCGCAAATAGTGCAGTATATAAAAAATGCAAATAAATAAATAAATAAAAGTCCTTCTTTATAAAGGGTTCCACCAACATAAGCAGACCAACAACTGTTATAAGCTTCACAATTGATTGCAGGGTTTAACTGAGGATTCTTTTATTCCAAAGTAAAGTTGAATAAACAGGCAAACAAACTGTTATGAGCTTCACAACCGATTGCAGGAATTATTTTATATTTACAGTTCTACTAGGGACTCCCGGCTAGTAGCAACACAAAAGCTACAATCCATAGATTCCTCTTGAGGGATGGGAATAGCATTCTCAAACTCTATTTCCATGGACTCTGCGTCACTGGCTTCTCCCTCTGAATAAGAGCTTTCCCTTCTGGCTACAATTTTACAAGGTCTGTCTCTGTTTCTTTGCCTCCAGTAAGACTGTCCTGTTAAGCTCTTAGATATTGTTTTGAAAAGCTCTGCTTTGTTCCCTCTTCTCATATACTGAGCGTCTGCTTTATCAGAGCTTTTGCTGAGGAAGTGGGCATTGCCCTATAGGCCGACAGCGCCTCCCCTGTGAGAGAAGCTGCCAATCTAATAGCCCACTGTTCTTTCGGCCAGCCTACCAAACCTGCTATCCTTTCAAAGGAGTCCAGGAAGTCATCGATATCATCGATAACTGTTAACTTCCCTAAGGTTACAGAATCATATCACCATTGTCCTACCGGACAGTTGCCCAGTCCAGAACTCTGTCCCAGATGACTGGAGGCTGCCTCCTGCACCTTTTGTTGATGGGCTGCCCAAGCCTCCATCATCTGCAAGACGGGTTTTTGTTGCTCTTGCAGAGCCAAGATTGCTTGCTGCTGTGTTTGACAAGCCAGTTCTCTCTGCTTGTCGAACTGCATAGCCATCCAAGCGAACATCTCTTTCTGCTCCATGTTGATGAGATTTCCTAGGGAAACACAGAAAAAAAACCAAGTGTGGTCTGATAACACAATCAGACCCCCTTTTTTTTTGTTTCTTTTTTTTCTCAAATTTCAAACCAGCATCCAAAACAGGTCATGCCCCTCTACCTTTTACCTGGTAGAAGTGTTGAGTCTAGCTTCCAGAAAAAGGACGCTGCTGCTCTACGGCGTAGCACTCTGCGATTGCTGCCAGCAACACCACGGCCTTCCTTTCCAGATTTCCTTCTTCCGGTCTGGGTTTTCCTCTTCAATCCGGGCTTTTCCTCTTCCAGTCCGGGTTTTCCTCCTCCGGTCTGGGTTTTCCTAGCTTAGTACTGGTGGTTTCTTCTTTTCCTGTACGTCTTAGGGTGGTATCCTTATCCGAACAACTATGCCATTATGTCGTCAGGTGCCCCCAGTAGCCAATGGCTGTAAAGGCACGCTGCGCATTTATATTATTTTTAAGGAGCAATGGCTCTTTAAGGCCCAATGCAGTTTGGTCCTTGGAGTTTTAGCTCCTTGTAAGAACAGATTATATAAGCCAAAAGTGGAGGGTAATAAGGCTTTCTTTCCCCTTTACCGCAAGGGTTCACTAAGACATTAGAAAATAAAGATAGTCCTTCTTTATAAAGGGTTCCACCAACATAAGCAGACAAACAACTGTTATAAGCTTCACAATTGATTGCAGGGTTTAACTGAGGATTCTTTTACTCCAAAGTAAAGTTGAACAAACAGGCAAACAAACTGTTATGAGCTTCACAACCGATTGCAGGAATTCTTTTATATTTACAGTTCTACTAGGGACTCCCAGCTAGTAGCAACACAAAAGCTACAATCCATAGATTCCTCTTGAGGGATGGGAATAGCATTCTCAAACTCTATTTCCATGGACTCTGCGTCACTGGCTTCTCCCTCTGAATAAGAGCTTTCCCTTCTGGCTACAATTTTACAAGGTCTGTCTCTGTTTCTTTGCCTCCAGTAAGACTGTCCTGTTAAGCTCTTAGGTATTGTTTTGAAAAGCTCTGCTTTGTTCCCTCTTCTCATATACTGAGCGTCTGCTTTATCAGAGCTTCTAGGAGCAAGGCTTTCTTTTAAAAGTAAAGAGCCACCATACCTTGGCTTCCTGCAGCTGCTACACCTGGAGCTTTCTCTCTCACATACTTCTCTCTGGAGACAGGTTTCCTTATGCAGTGCTTTGCCTTCCTGAAGCCCATGAAAACCTGGTGAAGATTCCCAACCTCTGTGCTTCTGTGTAAAGGTAGCTTTGTTATAGGAACCTCTCCTTCTGGTACCTTGTAATCCTGATCCAGGGTACTCCGGTGAATGTAGGTTTCTCTCAAAGCATGGCTCCTTGGCTTTCTGTGCTCCTCTTTCAGCTGTTATTATTCTTGTCGTGCTGCTTGATCCAGCTACGTTACTTGGGCTGGGAGTGTCACTCCTTCCAGCCAAACTGCTTCTCCTGGCAGTCTCTCTCTGGACTCCGTCTCTCTGTGCTCTGCCCCTCTGGACTCTTTCCGTCTGGATTCTGTCCCTCTGGGCTTGCTCCGTGTGGACTCTCTCTTTCTCCACACTCCTCCTTCCTTCTGGCTGAACTGCTGCCGGCTGAGTTCCCTCCGAATGGATTCCTCCTCCACTCCTTGAACACCTCGCACACCTTGTCCACCTTCTGGCTGTCTTTCCTTTATAAAGGCATTTTACCTTTGAAACTCCCGGGCTTGCCTTCAGGTGCAGCTGGTTAACTCTCATACAATCAGTGGCCGGGCATGTTGACTCAGCCTCTGTAGGATTACTCCTGCACCCTCTAGCTGTGCTGCGAGGTAATTGCATCTTCTGCACATCCACAGCTCTATGAAAGACAGGGTTTTTTCCTAAACCTGCACCTTCCGTGGCTCCAGCCTCATGACAGTACCTCGCAGTTTCCCCAAAAGACACAGGTTCCATAATGCTTGTATTGGGGCAAGCAATGGATATCCCATGTCCCCTTTAATAACGGTTTATGGACCTTTCCTCCAGGAACTTCTCCAAACCTTTTTTAAACCCAACTACACTAACAGCTTTTACTACATCCTCCAGTAACAAATTCCAGAGTTTGATTACACATTGAGTGAAAAAATATTTTCTCTTATTAGTCTTAAATAGGTCACCCTGTAGCTTCATTGCATGTCCCGTAGTCTTTCTATATTTTGATGGCATAAACAATCGATCTACGCTTAACTGTTCCAACTCCATTCATTAATTTATAGACCTCTGTCCTATCTCCTCTCAGCCGAAACTTTTCCAGATTGAAGAGCCCTAACCTTTTTAGCTTCCACTCATAGGGGTATCCTTCCATCCCCTTTATCATTTTGGTGGCTCTTCTCTGTACCTTTTGTAATTCTGCTATATCCTTTTTAAGATACGGCGACCAGAATTGCACACAGTATTAAAGGTGCAGTCGCCCACGCATCTTGGCCTTGGGCGCATTGTTCTACTTGAAGTTTCCCTGCAGGTGCCACATCATTTATCAAGGTACTCGTTACATTGTTCTTGAAGTTGCGCAGCTATTGGAATTTTTGAAGGGTAAAGGCTAAGTTTTGCTTTGTTTTGTTAACTATTGATTTCCTTGTTTCCTTTGCTGGGGTTACCAGGTTTTGGTCAGGGATTGTTTTTTTTTTTGTTTTCTTTTAGGTATTGAACTTCACCTGGATGTGGGCTAATAACATGTGTTTTCTTTTGTTTGTTACTTTATTATGGAGGTAGGGTTGTAGTCCTAACCTCCTGATGAGTTTTGTCTATTATTGTATGTTTCTTTTTCATTCAATAAAATAAAAAAAATTAAAAAAAAGGTGCAGTCGCACCATGGAATGATACAGAGGCATTATTATATCCTTTATTTTATTCTCCTTTCCTTTCCTTATGATACCTAGCATTCTATTGGCTCTCTTGGCCGCCACTGCACAATGGGCAGAGGGTTTCAACAAATTATCCACGATGACGCCTAAATCTTTTTCCTGGGTGGTGGTTCTAATATGGAACTTTGCATCGTGTAACCATAGTTTGGGTTGTTCTTTCCTAGGTGCATAACTTTGCAATTGTCCACATTAAATTTCATCTGCCCTTTGGATGCCCAGTCTTCCAATTTATAAAGGTCCTCTTGCAATTTTTCACAATCATCATGGGTCTTAACAACTTTGAATAATTTTGTGCCATCTGCAAATTTGATTACCTCACTCGTTATTCCCATTTCCAGATCATTTACGAATCTCTTAAAAAGCAGTGGACCCAGCACAGATCTCTTGGGTACTCCACTATTCACCTTTCTCCATTGGGAAAATTAGCCATTTAGCCCTACCCTCTGCTTTCTTTCTTTTAACCAGTTCCTGTTCCACAATAGTACACTGCCTCCTATCAAATAACTTTTTAATTTTGCCAAAAGTCTCTGATGAGGGACCTTGTCAAAGGCTTTCTGAAAATCCAGATATACTATATCAACCTACTCACCTTTGTCTACCTGTTTTTTCACATCTTCAAAAAAATATGAGATTAGTAAGACAAGACCTTCCTTGGCTAAAGCCATGTTGGCAGTCTCCCATTAAGCCATGACTCTCTACATGTTCAGTAATTTTGTTCTTTGTAATGGTTTCTCCCGGGGCCGTACCGAGTGTAAATTGCACCCTGGGCAACTTGCACGTCAGGCGCGTGCTCCCCCCCCCCCCCCCCTGCAGCCGAAGAGAAGAGGTGCGCCCGATGTACAAGTCAAGAGCAGGGAGGGACAGATCTGCTTAGCATGCTGGCGAGAAGGCTTCTGGGGTGCATTTTAACTGTCTGTTGTTGCCTGCTGCCGCTGTGAGAAGAAAAAGTGTCGACGGCTGGCAACGGCAGAAAGCTAAAATGAGCCCCTTAAGCCTTTGCACCCTGTGCGGCCACACCGCTTGCACAGGGCTAGGTACGGTCCTGGTTTACCATTTTTCCAGGTACTGACATCAGGCTCACTGGTCTGTAGTTTCCCGGATCACCCCAGAACCCTTTTTAGAAATTGGCATTACATTGGCCATCCTCCAATCTTCAGGTATTACAGATGATTTTAATGATAGTTCAGAGATTACTAATAGTAGGTCTGCAATCTCATATTTCAGTTCTTTCAACACGTGATCTGCTACTCTTCAGTTTATCAAATTGTTGTAATACAACTTCCTGGTGTATCGATATTTCTTTCAATTCTTCTGTGGCATCACCTTTAAATAGCATTTCAGTCATGGGTAACATCCTTCATCTTCCTCAGTAAAGACCGAAGCAAAGAATTCATTCAGTCTCTCCGCTATGTCCTTGTCCCTTCTTAGTGCCCCTTTCACCCCATTATCATCTAATGATCCAACGGACGCTCTCACAGGTTTTTGTGCTATTAATGTACTTGAAAAAGTCTTTATTACTCATTTTTGCTTCCACAGCAAGCTTCTTCTTAAATTCTGTCTTTGCCTACCTTATCAATGCCTTGCATCTAACTTGGCATTGCTTATGTTATTTCCAGTTTTCATCATTTGACTCCTTTTTCCATTTCCTGAAAGATGCTTTTTTGGCAACAACAGCTTCTCTGACCTCACCTTTAAACCACGCTGGCAGTTTTTTGGACTTCCTTCTACTTTTCTTAAAGTGTGGAATACAGCTGGTCAGGGCTTCCAAGATAGTATTTTTAAACAACACCCATGCTTGATGTAAATCTTTAACCTTTGCAACTGTTCCTTTTAGTTTTGTCTTAACTATTTTCCTCATTTTATTTTAATCTCACTTTTGAAAGTTAAAAGTTAGTACTGTGGATTTGCTTGCCGTCTTTCCTCCATTTATTAAATCAAATGTAATCATGCTGTGATCACTATTGCCAAGTGGTCCCTAACACCCTTATGTCTTGCACCAGATCTTGTGTTCCACTAAGGACTAGGTCCAAAATGGCTTCCCCTCTGGTTGGTTCATGAACCAGCTGCTCCAAGAAGCAGTCATTTATTTCATCTAGAAACTTTATCTCCCTAGCATGTCCTGCCGTGAAACTGACCCAGTCAATACCGGGGTAACTAAAATCACCCATTTTTATTACTGTGCTGTAACGTTTGTTAGCTTCCTTGATTTCTTTGAGCATTTCATCATCCATTTGCTCATTCTGGCCAGGCGATCGATAATACACCCCTATGGCCATCGCTTTCCCCTTCCCCTTTTTACATAGAATTTCAATCCATAGAGATTCAACAGTGAATTTTGCTTCCTGCAAAACTTTAATCCTTTGTGACTCAATGCCCTCTATAACATAGCGTGAAACCCCTTCACCAATTTCCTTTGTCATTGGTACCAACATGTACCAAGACAGCAGACTCCTCCCTAGCACTTTCTAAGGCCTTGTCTAGGTGGCGCATGAGGTCTGCTACCTTCGCACCAGGCAGGCATGTTACCAGCCGATCCTCACATCCACTAGCCACTCAGCTATCTACATGCGTAAGGAACAAATCACCAACTATAGCGGCTCTCCTAACCCTTCCCTCGTGGGCCATGGCTCTGGAGAATCCTCCTCAGTGTGAGAGGCTTGTACATCACCTGGAGGAGAGGTCCTAGCTACAGGATCACTTCCTGCCACACCGGAGTGGTGCTCTCCTGTCACGTGACCTCTCTCCTCCTTGGCAACAGGGAAGCTGCCAGACTGGATGTGGGACTTCTGTAGGTCTCATCTATGTACCTCTCTGTCTTCCTTATGTCCTCCAAGTCTGCTACTCTATTTATTTATTTATTTATATTCTCTTATATACCGCGCTATTCTGCATCAGTGCGGTTTACATTGAACAAACTGAAATTACATTGAACAGGGCATTATAACTTGGAGATAACTATTTTACAGGGAACATGGGCTATGGAGGGTTAAGTGGCTTGCCTAAGACCACAAGGAGCACCTGTGAGACTAGAAACCCCAGTCCTTCCGGCCCAAGGCTGCTGTCCTCTAGCCTCCAGAGATCAGACTCATTCCCTGAGAGCAAAGAGCTCCTTGCACCTAGTGCACACATAAGACCCTTCATCAATTGGGAGAAAATCATACATGTGACAGTCGGTGCAAAAGACTGAAAAGTCCCATCTCGCTTCTGGACTACTGTCTGCATCTTAGTTTTAAGGTTGTGTTCAGGTATTTAAGCTGTTTACTTACTACGTTTTGCTGGGGATACTTATACTAATAAAACTACCTAATAGTTTACTGGACTTTTTTCACCTCAAGTTTAATCAATCTCAGGTCCTTAATGTATGCCTGATGAGGATAAACAGCTACACCTGAGAGTGAATATAGCACCTCCTTTCCTTTAAGAGGTTTAAGCACCTATAAAGCTACGATTATCCCAGGGGTGGGTGCGAGTCGGGGAGGGAGGGAGCGAAAGAAGACTTATTAAAAGCTGGCTGCTACACAGTATCCTGTCCTGTGCTTCTAAGCTAATCTATGACCAATTTCCTGGGTGATTCACACAGCCTTTGCTTGGATAGAGGGAGTCTTTTAAAATGTCCCTTTGATCTGTCACTTGGCTTTAACATCTTTTTAAAGCAATTTCACAGGTCTCTTGCCCCCTATCTAGAAGACCTCTTTGTAAAGGTCTCTAGAAACAATTTATTGCTCAAAGAATATTGACCCTGTTTTTCCTTTTATGCTGTTATACTCTGATTTGATTTAAAGTAAAGCTCTTTGCTGCTACTAGGCCCTGACTGAGTATTACATTTGAACTAGAAGTTCTCTGCTAGGTTTTAAACTTAAACTGAAAGCTATCTGTTGAGTTTTTTAATTTAACTAAAAGCTCTTTGCTGCTACTAGGCCCTGACTGATTTAACAAATACCACCAGTTTCTAATTTACACAGCAGTTTTAATCTAAAGAATTCCTTTTTCCCCAAGATTTAGAAAAGTTTCCAGAAGTAAATACTTACAATTGCAGATCTCTCTCCAGAAGTAGCAGTCCCTTTTTGTAGTGGTGTGACCGCGCAGGGCACAAATACAAAAGGGGCATCGATATCCTTACTGTGCTTCTAGAAAGCCCAACAAGACAGAATTCCTGCATGCAGTTGGGTGGAGGGCGGGCATCAGGTTCATGAGTAGCACAGGGCACATTTTCTAACTTAGTACAGTCCTAAACCATATTGCTTATATATAGTTTCCTTACATATAGATCTGTTTCTCTTTTTAAAACCTCTTCCATTTTAGCTCACTTCCTTTCCACTTCCCTTATCTCCTTCTACCCTGCCAGCTCCTCCATCAATCTTTCCCATTTTATTGAAGTCAGCATTTTTGAAATCTAGGACTTTGAGTTTGCAATGACTGGATTCTGCCTTTGTTTTGATCACAAACTGCATCATGTAGTGATCACTGCTGCTCATGCGCACCCACCCACCTAGATCCACTGGGCCTGATATTCAGCTGTTGTGAAATGGCTAGCTGTCACTGCTGAACTTAAAACATTGATATTCAATGCCTGAGCCATATCCAGCCACCGGCATTAAATATCCAGGTCAGCCGGATAACACTGAAGCTAACTGGACAGTGGTGATATTCAGCAGCTGCCTGGTTAGCTTTGGCAGCAAAAGTTAGTACAGCCTTTAATGTACCTATCTTTTGCCGCCAAGTGATAACCGGGCAGTTGCTGAATATCACCGCTGTCCAGTTATCCTGGTGCTGTACCGAAACATGCCAATGCTAGACGGTTAACAACTGGGCGCCTAGCTGCAGCACCTGCAACTATCCTAATCAGCACTATTAACACAGTCAGCACAGGTCTGCTAACCACATTACATTGATCTGAATATCAGAGCCACTCTCTCTATTGGTGAGTACTTTATCCAGCGTCAATCTTTCTCTGGCGAATTCCATCACAGATTACCTGAGCGAAGCCTCTTGTACAGCATCCATGATCTTTCTACTTCTGCTTCTTATATGTGCTTCATACTTTACATCAAATCATGCTCAATTTTGAGTGATACTGTAAGGAGACACTTAACTCCGAGGCACCAAAGACACACACACACGTGCGCGCACGTGTACACGTTGTACTGGTTTATTTATTTATTTAAAAGGATTTATATGCCGCTTTATCCTGAAATCAAAACGGTTTACACATCAAACAAATCAAGTGGTGGGTGCGTGGGTGTGGGCATGCAGTGAAAAAGTGACAGAGCGTGTGTGTGAGCGGTGTACAATTGATTGCGTGGTGAGCTATATACAGTATGAGCTATGTACAGGAGCTATTTACATTTTCTTGGTGAGGGGAGGGGGATGCTGACGGGGGTAGGGGGAGGTGGTCAGAGAGAGAGGTCGTTGGTCATCAAGTGATGTCCTTGTAGTGTTCTGTGAAGAGCGTTGTTTTGAGCATCTTCCAGAAGTCCTTGAGGTCTGTTGTTGATCTCAGGTCGTCGGGGAGTGAGTTCCAGAGCACAAGTGCGGCCAGGGATGTGCCTGCTCTTCCTTTGAGAATGATCCCCATGCACACATTTTGATCTGATTTTTAGTACACATTATTTTATGGAGGCAATATAGGAATCTCTGTCTTTTCATAAAATGAACACCCTGAACTATATCCCTAGTAGTGCACAAATGCTCTCTCTCCAGACTTTACCCCTGCTCTAAAGCAAGTGCAGATATCTGCATGTACTCCATAACACTGCACGAGTATGCAATGCGTGCTCATGCCAACTCTGTCTCTGCCCAAACGAAGCTCCCAAGAACACCTTCTACTAACTACTACTTATCATTTGTATAGCGCTACAAGGCATAGGCAGCACTGCACATGTACAAGTAAGATAGTCCCTGCTCATCACAGCTTACAGTCTAATCAAAGACAGACCACACATTTTGGGACTAAGAAAATTCAAGAGGATAATGCAGGATACACATAAGTGATAAGCAGGAGAATAAGCAGATCAGGATCCAAACTCAGCCTCTCATAAAAGTAGGCAACTATCCTTTTGTATGCCTAATTTTTACATATATATACTCCCATACAATTTTAGAATGATCATTATCAACATGAAAACATCTATGTGGAAAATGCTTTACCCATTGACTCCTCTATGAGGGTAACTTACCAAGCAGTCCATAAGTACTTTTATGCACATATAGGGTAATTTTTAGTCAGCCTAATTGCCTATGGGGTCTATTTTATTTATTTATTTTATTTAACTGTATTTATATCCCGCTTTTCACCAGGTCAAAGCAGTTTAACATCAAAGGGGGGGGGGCAGTAATCAATTCCTAGGGTAGAGGGGCTGTCACCGGGGAGGCCAACATTAATGATCTGAACAGACATTAGGACTTAAAACAATGGACATCAGTCTCTTAGCAGGTAGATCTGTGGGTATGTTAGAGGGTCTGGAGGGTAGTCAGTGATGGATGTTTGTTTCTGGTCCGAGGTATTCCTGGAACAGGATGGTTTTTAGTTGTTTCCTGAATGTTGAAGGATCTCCGTTGTTTCTGATTTGACTTGGTAGGGAGTTCCAGAGGGATGGTGCGTATAGTTCGAAGGCTCTGTGGCAGGTCCGTTGATTGTATTTAGTTCGTTCGTGGGGAATGGTGAGGGTGTTGCTTGTGGTTTGTCTGGTTGTTCTGTTGTGGGTGGGTTGGGGCAGTAGAGTGCGGAGTTGGGAAGTCTGTGTTTGATAGAGGGATTTGTGGATAAGTAGGGCTGATTTGTATTTGATTCTTGCTTCCAGAGGGAGTATGTGCAGTTCTCTCAGGACTGGGGTGATGTGATCTTGTTTTTTTGCTTTCTGGATAATTCTTGCTGTGGTATTTAAGGCAGTTTGTAGTGGGTTGGTGTGGGTGGCGGGTAGTCCGTGATAGATTATATTGCAGTAGTCCAGGTGGGGGAGCGTTATAGCTTGCATGGCTGTCCTGAAGTCCTGTGGATCAATGAGAGGCCTGAGGCGTTGTACTGTTTTTGCCTTGTGGAATATTATTCCGGTAGTCTTTTTGATCTGTTGCTTGAGTGTGAGCGCTTGGTCTATGATGATTCATAAGTATTTTATGTGTGGTTGTATTTGTATTTGTGTGGTTCCTAAGTTGAGGTGTGGTGGTGGTGTGAAGTTTGGGTCCTTGGTTACTATGAGGGCTTCTGTTTTTTTTATGTTGATGGATAGGTTGTTCCTTTGTAGCCAGCTGGAGACTTCTATGAAGCAGTCTGATAGGTGATTGTTTGTTGGGTTGGTGGCTGTGATCAGTCCATAGAGCATTATGTCATCTGCGTAGATGTGGTAGTTGATGTTATGAGCACCTATGATTGAGCAGAGTGGTTGCAGGTAGATGTTGAAGAGCATGGTGGATACTGTGGATACTTGGGGTACTCCTTGGTGTTGCTGACGGGGGAGGGAGGTTGCTATGTTTGTGCGGATCAGTTGTTGTCTATTGGTCAGGTAGGAGTGGAACCATTGAAGTATGAAATTTTTTATGCCAATTTCTTGGAGCCTGTGTAGGAGGATGTTGTGGGAGATGGTGTCAAAGGCTGCAGATATGTCCAGGAAGATCCAGTTCGCCAGCAGTTTCGAAGGGGTCATCATCACTTCCAGTTCGCCAGCAGTTTTGAAGGGGTCATCATTATTCAAATTGTCAGGAACATCTTCGACATCGCTGTCAGCTGCAGAATCACCTGCAGACGGTGGCAACACAATGATGGTTGTCGGACGAGTTAAACGTTCCACAGTTGACATAGCATCTTGGACTGTAACTGCCCGATGAATTTGGGTCTGCTTTCTTTTCATTAAGACTGTTGTAGAAATAAAATAATAAAAAAGATTAAAGGGAGAAGTCCGTTCATATGAAGGGGTTTCTTGTCCCCCGACTTGACGGATGTTCCTACATTTAATTAATTATATATGTTTTATGTTGTAAATGTCAGTTTTGTTTGTCCTAATTATATGATCTGATTTTTCAATTGGATTTATTACACAGATCTGAGATTTGGCAATCGTTTTTGAGTGTTCCTATATAGAAGCATGAGACATCTACATAAAATTTACCCCCCTTCACAAATCAAATAAAATGTGAGTGCACCTATGCAACACGACCAGTCTCACGACGAAAGGGAGACTATGATAAAATGAGGAATATAGTTACGAAAAAAACTAAAAGGAGCGGTTGCAAAGGTTAAAGACTTACATCAAGCTTGGGTGTTGTTTAAAAATACTATCCTGGAAGCCCAGACCAGCTGTATTCCACGCATTAAGAAAAGTGGAAGAAAGTCCAAAAAACTGCCAGCATGGTTTAAAGGTGAGGTCAGAGAGGCTGTTGCTGCCAAAAAAGTTTCTTTCAGGAAATGGAAAAAAGAGCCAAATGACGAAAACTGGAAACAGCCCAAGCACTGGCAAGTTAAATGCAAAGCATTGATAAGGCAGGCAAAGCGAGAATTTGAGAAGGAACTTGCTATGGAAGCAAAAACACAAAATAAAGACTTTTTCAAGTACATTCCTAGCAAAAGGCCTGTGAGAGAGTCAATTGGACCATTAGATGATAGAGGGGTAAAAGGGGCAGTAAGAGGAGACAAGGCTATAGCGGAGAGACTGAATGAATTCTTTGCTTCAGTCTTTACTGAGGAAGATGTAGGGATGTTACCCAAGACTGAAGTGGTATTTAAAGGTGATACTGCAGGAATTGAGAGAAATATCGCTATACCGGGAAGATGTATTACAACTATTTGATAAACTGAATAGTAGCAAATCACCTGGACCGGATGGTATACATCCAAGAGTGTTGAAAGAACTGAAATATGAGATTGCAGACCTGCTATTAGTAATCTGTGAACTTTCATTAAAATCATCTGTAATACCTGAAGACTGGAGTATCGCCAATGCAACGCCAATTTTTAAAAAGGGTTCCAGGGGTGATCCGGGAAATTACAGACCAGTGAGCCTGACGTCAGTACCGGGGAAAATGGTAAAAACCATTATAAAGAACAAAATTACACAGCATGTAGTTAGTCATGGCCTAATGGGAAACAGCCAACATGGCTTTAGACAAGGAAGATCTTGTCTTACTAATCTGATATGTTTTTTTGAAGGGGTGAATAAACAGGTAGACAAAGGTGAGTCGGTTGATATAGTGTATCTGGACTTTCAGAAAGCCTTTGACAAGGTCCCTCATCAGAGACTTTTGGCAAAACTAAAGAGTCATGGGATAGGAGGCAGTGTACTATTGTGGATCGGGAACTGGTTAAAAGATAGAAAGCAGAGGGTAGGGCTAAATGGCCAATTTTCCCAATGGAAAAAGGTGAATAGTGGAGTACCCCAGGGATCTGTACTGGGTCCACTACTTTTTGACATATTCATAAATGATTTGGAAAACGGAATAACTAGTGAGGTTATCAAATTTTCAGATGATACAAAACTGTTTAAAGTTGTTAAAACCCAAAAGGACTGTGGAAAACTGCAGGAGGATCTGGATAAATTGGAAGACTGGGTATCCAAATGGCAGATGAAATTTAATGTGGACAAGTTCAAAGTTATGCACCTAGGAAAGAACAGCCCACACTATGGTTACACAATGCAAGGTTCTGCATTGGGAACCACCACCCAGGAAAAAGATTTAGGAGTCATCGTGGATAACATGTTAAAACCCTCCGCCCAGTGTGCAGCGGTGGCCAAGAAAGCAAATAGAATGCTAGGTATCATAAGGAAAGGAATGGAAAATAAAACAAAGGATATTATAATGCCTCTGTATCGTTCCATGGTACGACCGCACCTTGAATATTTTGTGCAATTCTGGTCACCGTATCTTAAAAAGGATATAGTGTTAGAAAAGGTACAGAGAAGAGCCACCAAAATGGTAAAGGGGATGGAAGGCTACTCATATGAAGAGAGGCTACAAAGGTTAGGGCTCTTCAACCTGGAAAAGAGACGGCTGAGGGGAGATATGATAGAGGTCTATAAATTAATGAATGGAGTGGAACGGGTAAACGTAGATCGATTGTTTACACTATCAGAATATAGAAAGACTAGGGGACATGTAATGAAGCTACAGGGTAAACTATTTAAGACAAATAAGAGAAAATATTTTTTCACTCAACGTGTAATCAAACTCTGGAATTTGTTACTGGAGGATGTAGTAAGAGCTGTTAGTGTAGCTTGGTTTAAAAAAGGTTTGGATAAGTTCCTGGAGGAAAGGTCCATAAACCATTATTAAAAAGTGACGCAGGATATCAATGCTTGACCCAATACAAGCATTGTGGAACCTGTGTCTTTTGGGGATACTGCTAGGTATGTATGACCTAGATTGGCCACTGTTGGAAACAAGATACTGGGCTTGATGGACCTTGGTCTGACCCAGTATGGCATATCATATGTTCTTATGTTCTTATAGCATATCCAGAGTGCTTGGTCTGTGTGCCCTTGATGAGGGTGTTCATTAGTGATGTCATGAGGGTTTCGACTCCGTGGAATGGACGGAAACCATGTTGTTGCAGGTGAAGTATGTTGTTGGTATCTAGGTGGTCTTGAAGTTGTTGTTGAACTATCTTCTCAATGATTTTGGCAGTGAATGGAAGACTTGCTATAGGCCTGAAGGAGGCGGGGTCAAGGGGGTCCAAGTTGTGTTTTTTTAGGGTTGGGTGGATGATGGAGGTTTTGAAGATGTCTGGCATGTGTCCTTGCCTGAGGGTTCATTAACAATGTGGGTTAGGATGTGCTTATGTCCTCCTTGAATTTCTTTATCTATTCTGCAGGGCAGGGATCTAGTGGAGAGGTGGTAGTGTTTAGGCAGGAGATGGTGGATTCTATTTTTTCTTTGGTGATTGTTTCGAATGTGCTCCAGTTTGTGTCTATGGAAGTAGGGTGGGTTGTTGTCTCTGCATTCATTTGTGGATTTTGTGGTTGTTGAAGCTGCTTGTATTGGCGTGCTAGTAGTTCTGGCGGGATGTTCGGTAGCTGGTTGGAGTGGTTGGGTGCTTTTATTAGCTTCTTGACAATCATGAAGAGCTCACTTGGTTTGTTTATTGAGGTGTTTATGATCTTCGAGTGGTAGGTCCTTTTTGCTTTATCAGTTTCTGTATGGTAAGCATCTAGTTCACTCATGTATTTTGCTTTATCATCCTCTTTTTTGGTCTTTCTCTATTTTCTCTCTGCTTTTCTGAATTGGGTCTTAAGTCTCCGTAGGTTGGGGGTGAACCATCGGGCTTTTGCTGAGGTATGTCTGGTTTTGGTGCTGTTTGCTTTTGCACAGGATGCAGAGGAGATCGTAGTATTCCAGTTGTGGATTAGGTCATCGATATTGGTGGAGCTTGTTTGGAGTTTAGGTAGTATTTGCGCTAGGAAATTCTCTTTGATGAATGGTTTAAATCTTCTTGTATGCTGTTTGTTTTCTTTGACACTAGTGTGCTGGTAGATGTGGGAGATGTTGATGAGATAGTGGTCTGATCATGGTACACATGTGATCTCTGGGTTTTTGTATGAGGTGGCGTTTTGGGAGTTCAGGAATATGAGGTCAAGTGTGTTCCCTTTTTTGTGTGCTGGTTCGTGTATGATCTGGGTCAAGTTCATTGCTTCCATGGCATTGATGAAGGCTTCGGCATATTTGTCTTGGAGTGTTGGGAGCTTGAAGTCTCCGAGGATTAGTTGCTCTTTTGTGGAGATGGCCCTCTCTGATATGTGTTGTAATATGCCTGATAGGTCGGTGCTTGGGGTGGGCGCTCGGTAGATTAGGCATATGGAGAGGTGCTTGTTGGTGAGGGTGAGTATGTCCGCTTCATTGGTTGTTTCCGAGGCATGGTTTCTGAGGTGGAGGTTGGCTTTCGCAATGATAGCTACTCCTCCTCCTCTGGTGTGGGCTTAAGAGCAGTTATGAAGACTGTATCCATTTGGTGTTAGTTGGTTCATGAGCACAGTGTCGGTGTCTGTTAGCCATGTTTCGGTTATGCATAGGATGTCAATCTTTTGGGTTGTGATCAGGTCTTGGAGCATGTGGTTGTTTCTGACTGAACGAGCATTTACTAATGTGATGGAGAGAGGGTTGCTGTTTGGAGGATTGGGGGTGTGGATTGGTGTGGGTGGTGTGTGGGTGTTGCCCCATGTAGGGGGGGGGTTTGTTGGTGTTTGTGGTTTGGATGGTTGTGACGCTTGGTATGGGGTGATTGGGGAGCGTGTTGGTAGTGGAGGGATAATGGGTTAGGAATGGTGCTAGGAGGTAAATTGGGGCTAGGAGGGGTGGCATGGTTTATAGGTGTACCTGTGTGTCCTGGGGCTGGGTTGGGCTTCTGCGTTGATTTCCCTAGGGCGTTGGGTGCTCCTTTTCCTATTTCTCACTGTCTTGGGTGGGCGGAGGTTTCTGTGTTGGTGATGGCTTCTCTTGTATAGTTGCTTGAGCCTGGCTGTGTGAGCTGGTGGATGATGGCTGCTGTTGCTTTAATCCGTGGGTTTCTTTGGCTGTGGTTGCTTTTGTGGCTGCTTCTGTGGCCGCGCCTAAGGGCCACGCCAAAGGGCCCTCTGGCGAGGCCCTCAGGCACAGGCCCGCCAGGCGTGGGCGTGCCCTGCTGGGGCGCCGCTTTTAAAGTTTTTAAAGTTGCTCCCACTGCCCTGATTGGGCAGGAGCCTCTGAGTGGGAGGATTTCTCGCTCAGATGCTCTACCCCGATCGGGGGGAGTTTTGATGGCCGGCGGGCGGGTGGTGGAGGCCGGAGCGGCCGTCTGCCTGCTGGGGTGCCGCTTTTAAAGTTTTTAAAGTTGCTCCCACTGCCCCGATTGGGCAGGAGCCTCTGAGCGGGAGGATTTCCCACTCAGGTGCTCTACCCCGATCGGGGGGAGCTTCGATGGCTGGCGGGCGGGTGGTGGAGGCCGGAGCATATTCTAATGTGTGCATCCAGGCCCCAGGTGCGTCGGATCGGAATCCGGATGCCCTCCCGCTATTCGCCCCCCTGCCGTCCCCATCAAAAGCCTCCCAGTACGAAAAAGGCGTTTGTACTGGGAGGCTTTGATGGGGGGCGAACAGGGCATTCCAGAGGCGGAGTGAGGACGGGGCATGGGTGGTTCGCGAACGATGTGCAGGGCGAATTCTGAGGTTGCCCTTGTACATCTGAGGTCGGCAAACTGGACGGGGTACTTATTCCACCTCAGAGGTGGAATAAGTACCCCTGGATGTCGGGGGATAGCAGGTCCAGGCAGCATCAGAACATTGAGGGGGTGCAGGAAATTCCCTGAAGCCTTACCCTGGTCGGGCTGCAGAGAAAGAAGACTGTGGTTGGTGGCTGGGGATCGCAGCTCCTGAATGGAGCCACGATGCCATGGCAACAGGACGCCATGGCACCACGACTCCATTCAGGAGCCTGACTGAGATAGCCAGGCTGGTGGCTGTGCATGCAGGCTTATCAGAATCGGGTCCCAGCCTGCATGTACAGACACTAAACCCGATTCTGATCCCATGGGGCACGTGTAGTCCCCGCAGGATCAGGATCGGGTCAGCCTCTGGGCTTCCCGATTCCGATCCGACGCACCTGGGGCCTGGATGCACACATTAGAATGTGCCTCCATGTAAATATCCTTTGACATGGGTAAATGGCTTTTAAAAATTGCCCTCCACAATGCTATATATGGAAATTTATTAAACATACAGGATAACAGAAAAAGCAGGATAACAGAAAAAGCAGAATCTTTCTCACAAACACAGGGAATCCCCCAAGGCTCTGCTCTCTCAGCACTTCTGTTTAACATATATATGCAGCCACTATGCAAAATTTTCTCACGGCACGAAATTAATTACCACATCTATGCCGATGATATCATGCTATACACACAACTAGACACTAAAAACCCAGACTACAACCCACTGGAGACATGTATCGGAGAGATGCAAGACTGGTTACAACAAAGTAGTATGTCAATTAATCACAAAAAAACCGAAGTAATGTATATCTCCAAAGAACCGAATTTTGACCCTCCCACATCAATAACACTATGTAACAACACTTACCAAACAAAAAAGAAATAAAGTATCTAGGAGTCACATTTGACTGTGACCTAAAGATGGAAAAACACCTCCGAAAGACCAACAGAGCAGTTTTCCACAAGCTTAGAGTGCTCCAACCCATTCGGAATATTATTGATCCCCAAGACTTCAGAACAGTGGCCCAAGCACTCATCATGCCACATTTTGACTACTGCAACGCCATCCTACAAGGTTTACCTAAAAAAACCCTAAACATATTACAAATGGCACAAAATGTAGCTGCCAGGGTCATAATGAAGAAAAATCTAAGTGACCACATCACACCAGTACTAATTCAATTACACTGGCTACCCATAACAGCTCGCACAAAATACAAAATACTAACAACCACCTTCAAACTCATCCACAACTTAGCACCTTCCTTCCTCAACAACCTAGTAAGATTGCAACCTCCTATCCAAAACAGAAGAACCCACAATTCCAACATCCTTCACACTCCAACAGATATAAGATCTGCCAAAGCTAACACCAGCCACAGGGCTTTCTCATATGCGGCGCCAACACTGTGGAACCAACTCCCACCAGAACTACGAGCTAGCAATGACCTTCTAGACTTCAGAAAGAAACTCAAAACGCACATTTTCCAATCACATTTCAACCTGAACTAAACCCACAGATGGAGCAGCCCTGACCACTGTGTCCAAGAAGATTATCCTGTATATATGTATTTATGTATATATGTAAATGAACTCCCCCATAGCTAAGAAGTGTTAACTCTGTATGATGTGCTTTTCTGACAATCTGTATGTAAACAAAATTTGTACCTGCCTTGATTCGGCAGTTTCACAATAGTAATCCTACCCGCTTCTGATCGCTGGAAGGAGCGGGCTACAAATGCTTGCTAAATAAAATAAATAAATAAATAAATAACTCTGTATAGCTCATCTCGGCAGGAAAACAGCCATTTTGATTTGTACATTTAAAACTATGCTACTGGCTCTGATATTTTTTTTTTAATGTATGCAGACAATGCTGATGCTAACTGTGTAACTCTTTTTTTTTTTTAATATTCAAGCCATTTATACATATGAATGTCATGGGTCAATCAAAAGGTGGGGTTAGGGACAGACCAGGGGCCAACCAGAAAGTTATATGAAGAGTGCTGAAATTCAACCACCCTCTACATAATTTCATCACATAAGGTAGGCCAGCAAAAAAGCAACACAGTCACAGCATAAGCATATCTTCAGTGGTGCTACTTAAAAGTATAATGCCACTGAATACACAAAGTAAAGCACAGCTGCCATTGCTTTACATTATCCAGCAGCCATGCCTCTGAATATCAGTCCCAGTATTTTATAAAAGGCTCAGCAAATTTATTTATTTATTTATTTATTTATTTATTTATTACAGTTTCTTATATACCGCGCTATTTAGCATCAGTGCGGTTTACATTATAACTTAACGACCATAACAACAAGCTGTCAGGTTTACATCGAACAGGAGTATAAACATGGAAAACAGGGTCAACTATATACATAATCTATTTACATTGGAAGGATAGATAAAAGTCAGATAATGCATGTAGGTCTTTTCTAACTAAATTGGGTCAATTCCTGGAGGGTATATCTAGGATCAATTGCACACTCTTTTGTAAAATACATATAGCACCACCAAAGAATCATGTCTGTTCAGAACCATACACAACAGCGAAAGCCACTGTATTAATGAACAGGTGCACAATTCAACAGGAGTGGCCTAGTGGTTGGGGCAAGGTACTTCAGGCCAGAAGGTCAGGGGTTCAAATCCCACTAGAGGACAGCAACCTTGGGCCGGAAGGACTGGGATTTCTAGTCCCACACAGGTGCTCCTTGTGGTCTTGGGCAAGCCACTTAACCTCCATAGCCCATGTTCCCTGTAAATAGTCATCTCCAAGTTATAATGCCCTGTTCAATGTAATTTCAGTTTGTTCAATGTAAACCGCACTGATGCAGAATAGCACGGTATATAAGAGAATGTAAATAAATAAAAATTACCATGGGATACTCTGCTTATACATATAGTATATTTATTTAAACATTTTTATATACCACCCCTTCCAGTGATCAGGGGCGGTTTACAATGAACAAAACTAATTTACAAAGAACATAGAACATATCAAACTATATTACAAGGTACTATTTACAAATCAGCTGTTCACATATACAGCAGAATAGCGGATGCTGAAGCAGACTATTTACAGTGTAGGGTGGGGAAGGGAATGGGATAAGGGAGAAATATATTAAATGGAGTTTCATAAAGAGAAAGGTTTAGAGGGGGAAGAAGAGTAATTACCTAATTAAGTTATATCCAGTGAGAAAGAGGTTCAGGAGGGTATGTAATTATTGTATTTGTATTTTTTCAGTATATAGTGGAGAGAAGTAGGGGGATCATGGTGTTTGAGGGGGGAGTAATAGAGGTGTTGAGGTTAAAGTGTTGAATGAAGAGGAACGTTTTAAGCTCTTTTCTAAAAGTTTGTAGATCTTTTATTTGTCTTAGGTTGTCTGGGAGTGTTCCAGAGAGTAGGGGCTACAAACAAGAATGCTCTTGAACTTGTAGTTTTGATTGTGTTACGAAAATGGGCTGGAATTGAGAGGGCATTCTGGGTGCATGTTCTTCTGGATCTAATGGGGTCACTAGGGGTAATAAGAGAGGAAAGGCATGAGGGGACAATCTTATTGTATAGTTTGAAAGTTAACAGTAGATATTTGTGTTTGATACATGCTTCTATGGGTAGCCAGTGGAGGGTCTGGAGTAGTGACATGATATGGTCATATCGGTGAGCATTGTGAATTATACGAGCAGCAAGGTTCTGTGCCATTTGAAGTTGATGTGTCGTGTTTTTGGGTAGGCCTTGAATTATGCTGTTATAATAATCGAGGTGAGGCATAATGAGGGCCTGTAGGACTGAGTGGAAGTCGCTATTATCTAGAAGGTGTCTTAGTGGTTGAATTGTTTTTAGCTTAAAGTAAATTGTCTTGGTTACAGCTTTTATATACGAGGACATGGATAGTGACTGGTCGAGAATGAGACCTAAGTATTTGACTTCCTGTTTAAAACCTATGGCAACTTCATTCATGTAAATTTTAGTGGATGGTGAAAAGCTCTGGTCCCGGGTTATGTACAGAATTTCTGTTTTATTGAAATTGATACCTAGGTTGTGTGCGGAGATCCAGTTGGTAATGTCCTTGAGACACTCTTGAATTTGAGGGCAAAGAGGGGTTGGAGATATCTATTGGGTGATAGAACATTGTATCATCTGCATATAAATGATAATGTACTTTATGTTTCCTGAGGATGTTGCAAATGGGTTGCATATAAAGGTTAAAAAGGAGGGCGGAGAGGGAGGAGCCTTAAGGAATGCACTGGGTCTGGTTGAAGATAGATGAGATTGCTGAACCAATCAGGACCTGTTGTGTGCGATCTGTGAGATAAAATTTAATCCAATGTAATACAGTACCTCGTAGGCCAATATGTTGATCTCTGGAAATGAGAGATTTTTGACAGACGCTGTCAAAGGCCACAGCTATATCCAGAAACACAAGCATAAATACATGTTTGCAGTTGTTAATGCTGCAGATGAGTGTGTTCAAGAGAAATAGCATAAGGGTTTTGACACTGTGGTGTTGTCTAAAACCATGCTGTTGGGTGTCCAAGGGGGTATTTAAATCAACAAAGTCTTGCAATTGGATCTGCACTGCTTTTTCGAAAATTTTTGTCAGCAGAGGAAGGCTAGAGATGGGGTGATAAGAATTTGGGAGAGATTTGTCAGTTACATTGGGTTTGTAGATAGAGCGAATGATTGCTTGTTTCAGCATTGTTGACATTTGACCTGTCTCCAGGGATCTCTTAACTATATACTTAACATAGTTAAGAGATCCCTGGAGACAGACCATATAGAGGCACATTCAGACATAAGCGTCCCCGGACAATCCAGACGGCCTGGGGATGCACCCGATTCTGCTCCTGCGGGGGCTAGACGTCCCTATGGGAGCAGAATCGCAGCACAGTGACTGGACGTCCAGGAGGTGCCCCAATTAGGGCACCCAGACATCCAGCCACTTCCACAACTAACTCAGCCAGGCTCCTCCATGGAGTGGCAGTGGCATGGCATCCATGATCACTGGCCACCCCCCAAAACATTCTTTCCCCACAGCCAGACCCCTGATCAGGCCTCCCATGGCCGGAGTCATGCTGCAGGAAACCTCCTGCACCTCCCTCACCTCTTCGGTCACGCCAATGCCACCAGAGGTCCCTTCAGTATTTCTTTGTCTCCAGCAGATGGTGGATGGATTTTCTCCTCTCTGAAGAAAACTGAAGATTGAGAGGAAAAGATTGATTAAACTCTTGTGAATAACCATCTTGAAGGTGACTCTCTCACTTGAGCACGATGCGAGAGGCTCCACTAGACTGAGGTCTTTTCAGTAGTCATAAGAGGAGGGAAAATTTGTTTGCCTCCATGCACTTATCATGATAAGAGCCAGATGAGCAGCCAGAAATTGGAAGGATTTGGAAGGATCTGGAAGAGTCCAGCAGCTTCAAACAACCTCAGCACCCTCTCCCTCCTCCTCTGTCCCCCTTGCTCTCTCCCGAAAAATGCAAAAGGTGGTGTTCTCTTATTTTATTTATTTTTATTTATTTATTTAACTGCATTTATATCCCGCTTTTCTCCGGGTCAAAGCGGTGTAACATGTAACATAGGGAGGGGTAATTTCTTTTAGGGTGGGGCCATCACCAAGGTCAACAATTAATGATTATGGGTAGACATGGACATGATTTACTTCTGCTGAATCTAAGTATTAGGTCATGGTGGTGTTTCCTTTCAGAGATGTTCACGGAATAGGATTGTCTTCAGCTGTTTCTTAAATGATGTGATGTCATTGTTGTTCTTGATGTGGTTTGGTAGAGAGTTCCAGAGGGATGGAGCATAAAGTTTGAATGCTCTGTTGCAGGTCCATTGTGTGGATTTGGTTCTTTTGTGGGGGACAACGATAGAGTTATTGGAGGAATGTCTGGTTGATCTGTTGTGGGATGATCGAGGCAGTAAGGAGTGTAGTGAGGTGTTCCGTGCTTGGTGGATAGTTTTGTGGATGAGTAAGATGGCTTTGTACTTGATTCTTGCTTGCAGTGGAAGGAGGTGAAGGTCTCTTAGGATTGGGGTGATGTGCTCCCGTTTTTTTGCATTTTGAATAATCCTTGCTGTAGTATTTAAGGCAGTACGGAGGGAGTTGGTGTGCGAGGCAGGAAGTCCATGATAGATTATGTTGCAGAAATCCAGATGAGGGAGTGTCACAGCTTGCATCACTGTCCTAAAGTCGTGAGGTTCTAGGAGGGGCCGGAGTCGTTGGATAGTTTTGGCTTTGTGGAATATCATCCCAGCGGTTTTGTTGATTTGTTGTTTGAAGGTGAGAGCTTGATCAATGATGACGCCTAGATATCTTATTTGAGGCTGGATTTGGATTTGTGTGGTTCCCATGTTGAGGTGGGTAGGTGGTTTGAAGTCAGGTTCTTTTGTTACTATTAGGGCTTCGGTTTTCTTTATGTTGATGGATAGATTGTTCTCCTGTAGCCAGTTGGCCACGTCGTTGAAGCAGGCTGATAGCTGTTCATTTTTTGGGTTGGTGGTTGTAATTGGTGCGTAGAGCATTATGTCGTCCGCGTAGATGTGGAAGTTGATGTTGTGGGTGCGTATGATTGAGCATAGTGGACGGAGATATATGTTGAACAACATGGCTGATAGGGTGGATCCTTGGGGTACTCCTTGAAGTTGTTGGTAGGGGGGCGAAGTTGTGGAGAGGGTGCGAATCCGTTGCTGTCTGTTAGTTAAGTAGGATCTGAACCATTGGAGTACAGTGTCTTTGATTCCAATTGTTTGTAGTCTGTGTATGAGGATTTCGTGTGAGATTGTGTCGAAGGCCGCTGATATGTCTAGGAAGATCAGGATGTATCCCGAATTTTTCTCTTGTGGTCCGATGATGAGTGTGTTCATTAGGATGGTCATGAGGGTCTCAACTCCATGTAGTGGTCGGAAACCGTGTTGCTGTGGGTCAAGTATGTCGTTGGTGTCTAGATGATCTTGAAGCTGGTGTTGGACTATCTTTTCTATTATCTTGGTGGCGAGGGGGAGGCTTGCCACTGGTCTGTAGGAGGTGGGATCCGTGGGGTCCAGGTTGTTCTTCTTTATGGTTGGTCGGATGATTGATGTTTTGAGGGCATCTGGTATGTATCCTTGTTTAAAGGATTCGTTTACGATGTGAGTTAGTGGGGTACTCAGGTCTTCCTTGGTTTTCTTTATCTATTCGGTAGGGCAGGGGTCCAGTGGGGAGGTAGTGGTGTTCAGACAGGAGATGGTGGAGGATATTTCTTCCTTTGAGGTTTCATTGAATGTATTCCAGTCAGCGTTTATGGTGATTCCTGGGTATGTTCTTGTGGCTGTAGCGCAGCGGTAAGGTTGTTGAGGTTGCTGAAATTGTTTGTATTGTCGGGCCAAGAGATCCGAGGGGATATCTGGGGGTTGATCGGAAGTGGTTGGTGCCTTTGTCAGTTTTTTGGCAATTTGGAAGAGTTCTCGAGGTTTGTTTGCAGCGGTCGTGATGATTTTGGTGTGGTAGTTTCTTTTTGCATTGTCGGTTTCTGAGTGGTAGGCAGCGAGTTCATATAGGTATTGCTTCTCTTCAGTCCTCCCTGTTGAGAGTAAAGGTCGCGTCAGCCTGGAGATGAATGCATGGCTACATGAATGATGTCTTCGAGAGCGTTTTGGTTTCCTGGACCATGGGATGATGTTTCAAGGGCTGCAAAGCAGAGATGGCATCTATCTGTCCAAGAAGGGTTGATGTGTCTTCAGTTGCAGACTGGCTATCCTACTGAAGAGGGCTTTAAACTAGAATCATTGGGAATGGATGAAAAAAGCCCCCAGGTAAGTGAAACATTAAATACCTCTGTAGAAATGGGTAAAAGTCAAAAATACAGCGGAGGGCAATTTACCATGGCCTACCAAGGATAATTGGTAAAAACAACTTTATTGAAGACCCAACTTTACAAGTTTCAGCCAAAGGCCTTCATTAGGGGTCTAAAAAACAGACACATAAAGTAAACATAATGATAATAAATAAAACATAATCATAATATATAATAAAAAATATATACAAAAGTAACTGTGTAAATAATTTAAAAAGTTACCAGATAATCAAATAGAAAGTGTATGGGACATGTCTATGGGGTGGAACAACCACTCTTCCCAATCTAAAACATAGTAAAAATACACAGTTACTATTGTATATATTTTATTTACACAGTTACTTTTGTATATATTTTTTATTATATATTATGATTATGTTTTATTTATTATCATTATATTTACTTTATGTGTCTGTTTTTTAGACCCCTGATGAAGGCCTTTGGCCAAAACTTGTAAAGTTGGGTCTTCAAAAAAGTTGTTTTTACCAATTATCCTTGGTAGGCCGTGGTAAATTGCCCTCCGCTGTATTTTTGTTGTTTGGTAATTTGCGGAAGGCCTTCTTCTTTTGTCCCTTGGTTTTCTTTTGAAGACAACCATGGCCTACACACAATGGGATAATATTTTCAGTTATTCGGAGGATCACCTCAATCATCTATTGCAAGAGCCTCCCCTCATTGAAGATGAACCTGAAGATGTTAGTTTTGCTGATCGGTGGATCGACATGATCCGCACTAGGAAGGCCGTCATCCGATATGAGCTCCATTATGCAAGTTTACTGCAATATTGTAGAGTCAAAAGGATCCCAAGAGGTCTGAGGATGACTAGGAAACCTAACATGTTTCGAGATGACAAACCCTTTATGGACAGATGGTGTGCCATCCTTAATAAATGCTCTTTGGACCTCATGGTCCTTCTGGCTGAAACTGCAAAGAAGAAAGCTGAAAAAAATTAAGAACGAAGCAGACAGAAAAATGGTTGCTCTTAGGTCTGAAGACAGACATTTTGACAGGCTTATAGGTGACTACAACAAGAAGTTAGAAGAATACCGTAAAGAAGTTAAGAAAAGAAAATTAGACAAACATAGGCATGATGAATTGGACTATAAGAATGGCAATGTGTATTTATGGTTAAAGTCTTCTGGTCCCTCCAATTGCTCACGCCAGGTCAGTTTTAAGGAAGGAAATTTTAATAATCATAATTATGACAATTTTAGACAACATGATCACACAACATATAGACATGAAGATCCCTCTACATCTAATAGGTTCCATTCTCCTGAACGTAAGAACGAAGACACACATAGAAAGAAATTCTCACCATCACGTAGAACTAATGACACACATGAAAGGAGTAAAAAACGTCTAAGAAGTGAATCAGAAGAACTTTTTGCCTCTCCTGTCTCCACCCCTCTTCCTCTCTCTCCTAGTACATCACAAGATTTTTTATTCGAAGACCTCTGGGAAAAGGAATCGGCACGAAATCCCCCCAAGAAATCCTTTCTTCCGAACCTAGAGTTCAGAGGGAGAGGAAGAGGCAGAGGCAAATCCTTCAGACCTCCTCACAATCGCTCATACGACCAGTATTAGCTCACAATTCCAAGATCATAGTTCCTAGTCAACCTTTTCCTATCGAGCTTCCTGTCTTCAATTTATCCTCAGTTAAAATTACCAAATCAGAAATAGACCTTTTACAGAAAGGTCTTTCTTTTGTTCCTACTGCTCGGTACGACGCTTTCCAAACCAGGATCGATCTTCATAAGTTTTCTCGTAAACTACAGATTAAAACGTTTTTTTCAGATAAACCATCCACTTCCATAGATCCATGAATTATGCGTAATAAGTCACGTTGGTATCTGCCTGGTCCTATAGATTCCGCTATCCAATCCTTTATGGAATGTGTTCTTCGTGATGTCCAATCATTAGAAAATAAGTCCAGATGCCGATACAACAATCTCTCGCATGATGAATGGTCAGCCCTACACATACTTAATAAACGGTCAGATATTATTATAAAACCCGCGGACAAAGGCAGTGGCATTCTCCACCTCTTGCTGCAGCTCCTGCTCAATCGGGGCATTTAGAGCCTGAAAGGAACAGCTGATCGCATTTGAGGCAGAAAGCTGATCGCGGCGGTTAAGAGCGGCGTCCCTGCCTACAGGAACGCTGTTGACCGAACTCTCCACCTCTTGCTGCAGCTCCTGCTCAATCGGGGCATTTAGAGCCTGAAAGGAACAGCTGATCGCATTTGAGGCAGAAAGCTGATCACAGCGGTTAAGAGCGGCGTCCCTGCAGGGTGCGCCCGCGCCTGGCGGGCTCGTGCCTGAGGGCCTCGCCAGAGGGCCCTTTGGCGTGGCCCTTAGGCGTGGCACGAAGGCGAGCAGAAAGAAAGAACAACACAGACAACATCGCAGCTGAACACAACAAGGGTCAGACCAGAGAGAAAACATCTGTACTGCAAGTAGCCCCCTCACATACCAGCACAGCAAACCAACATGTACATAACTTTGTTTGTACCTATCTTCCTTCTCACACTCTTCCTACCATCAAACCCTCACCTCCATCATCCACACCCTAACCCCCCTTGGCATCCATCAACCACCTGGTTATACATACAACCACAATGTACCTACTCCACCACTCACAGCACATCAATGTCAAGAAGAAAAAATACGCACAAATCTCATTCCTGCACACTACATTCAAAGGACGCACACAATACAACAAAGTCCACAGAGCACGTAACCATAGAGCTCATAAATGCAAGATCCATATGCAATAAGATACACACAATAGTAGACCACATAGAAGATCACCAACCTGACATACTTTGTATTACAGAAACTTGGCTCAATCCCAGTGACAATGTTCTACTTAATCAATTGGTACCTGACACCTACTCTGCATACAACTGCCCATGCACCCATAAACGCGGAGGAGGGGTACTGACAATTGCAAAGAAGACTCTAAAGTTCAAAACTCAGAGCGTCACAGACACACCTCAAGGGAACACAATCAGCATCGTGAACAAATACATGGCACTCTGCCTGACCTACAGAGCACCCAGAGCCTCACCCGAAGAACTAGCATCTACGCTTGAAACAGTATGTGCCATCACCGCAAACAACAAACCCACGCTACTGCTAGGTGATTTCAACCTCAAGTCCACCAACAACAAAGATGCAGATGCCTTCCTCCAAGCAATGACCTCACTCCAATTCACTCAAATCGTCGACGTTCCAACGCACAGACACGGCTCTACACCAGACCTCATCTTTGCAACCAACTACCTAACTTCAAGAGGTCTAATTTCAACACCTACAATCTTCCCAGTACCTTGGTCAGACCACTACATAATCAAGATAAAGTTGCATCTACAGAAGGACAAACTCAACAAACAAGTTGACAACACACTCATACAAAGGCGATTCAAGAAATTTGACAGAGATGCATTCCTACAGGACACGATAAAACAACTGATTACAGAAACAGACAATCTCGAAAATCAAATAACCAACTGGAACAACACACTATACAATGCTGCCTCAGCAACAGCTACCGGACCAAAGAAACCATCACAACAAGAGGCAAAACAAGCCTTGGTACTCTACAACCATACAACAAGAAAAAAGAGAACTCAGAAAGATAGAACGGAAATGGAGGAAATCCAAGGCAACGGATTTCCAGCTGATATACCTAACAAAGCAAAAACAATACACAGATCATATCAACCAATCCAAGATGGAATTCTATACAAACATGATAAACTCCTTCTTAAACAAGCCCAGAGAGCTATTCAAGATAGTGCTTTGCTCTTTTGAGAGGATTTTCACTGAGGAGGAAGTACAAATCGATCCACAAAAATTTGCTGATCACATCAAGGAAAAATTTCACTCCACAGAACCAACTACGCACAGCTCTTTGAACCCATCTGAATCACAACCCAAAACCTGGGACAAATTCTACTCTCCCTCAACAGAGCAGGTCTCCCACATCATATCAGCAATAAATACATGCACTGCTCCTACTGACCCTTGTCCAGTTTCATGGATCAAAGCCACCAAATCAAGCTTCATCCACTTCATACACAACATGGTGCACAACTCACTCACCCAAGGTCTTATGCCAAACCAATTAAAGCAAGCTACAGTACGACCAGTACCAAAGAAAACTACTCTTAATAAGAGCAACCCAGCCGCATACCGACCAATTTCCAGCATAGCTTTTCTAGCAAAAATAATAGAAAAATCAGTACAACAACAACTACAGGATTACATTGACAACTATGCCCCTCTAGATGACAACCAACACTGCTTTCGCCCCAACCATGGAGTCGAAACACTTCTGATCTACCTCTTAGACAACATCCTCCGAGTAATAGATAACACCAAAAAAGGTATCCTAATGATTTTCGTAGACATCTCTTCTGCATTCGACACAGTCGACCACCTAATTCTCCTGGAAAGACTAAAAAAGATTGGACTTCATGGTACTACTTTAAAATGGTTTCAATCTTACCTCACTGACAGGCAGATTCGGATCAAAGTAGGCTACAACACCTCCCAACCCATAAAAGTGCTCCAAAACCAAGAAATCAAAATAAAAAAGGAAATAAGATATCTAGGTGTTATACTAGATACACACCTTACAATGGAAACACACATCAGCAATACCATAAAGAAAATCTATTTCAAGCTTAAAACTCTCAAACAACTTCGTCCACTAGTTTTCACACAGGACTTTATCAACATAATACAGGCCACAATAACCCCACATTTTGACTTTGCCAATCTAATCCTAATAGGCTTAACAAAACAAAGGGGTATGTTTACTAAACTGCGTTAGTGCAATTCGCGTTAGGAGCCGCGGTAGTGAAAGAAACCCCAAATAAGGACATGGGCGGTACATCGTTACCACTACCGCGCGTTATTAAAATTAACGAGCGTTACCGGGCGCCGTGCCGCATTACTGCGCGTTAATCGTAAGAAGACGTACAGAAACAAAGCACTGAAACAGAGCTGTAGCACAATGGTTACGGTACTGACCGCTGTTACAGGCAGCATGGGTTCGAGCCCCCAGTGTGCCTAACGCAAAAGGCTGTCTCAGGCATCATCCTGTACATTACAGAAGGAAAGAGGAGGCATGTTTTTCGTTACGCTGAGTATTGGTGTCAGAAAAACACCCTCGGAGTGTGCCTAGCCACGTACGTTGGTACGTGCGTAACTGCGCGCGTACATTCATGCGTGGGTACGTGTGTTTTTACCAGTGTGGGCATCTTATATTACAGACTTTGTTGGGTGTCCTGCACCTATGCATTATGCTAACAGATGTACGTGTGATGGCCTATGGTTTAGCAGAGCCTGTGAGCAGGTGCTGGTGTTTCACAGGGTTGGATTGGGCCAGTCACATCCATGATGCACTGCACATGCAAATCAGCTGTCCACAGATACACACCATGGGGAATGCACCCCCACAGCACCTCGGCCTGGTAGGGGGAACTGACCATGTGCACCCCCACAGCACCTCGGCCTGATAGGGGGTACCAACCGTGTGTTGTACTGGCACAGAGTAGCTACACACCGTCACATTGTGCGGGTACTGTGCTCACCCTGAGGGTGCAGTGAGGCGCCCAGCACTAGGTCCACAGCACCGTCCATGGCTAAAAGAGACCATGGCGCAGGGTCTCCCATCAAAAGATCCACCGTCTACCTCCCTGCAACGGTGGCAGTAGAGGGGAACAGACACCCCCACAGGGCAGTCAATGCAGCTCTGTACACAGCCATAACACAATAGCAGACAGACATTAGGCCTGGATATGGTATACTGCACCCCACCACTATCTGATATTCCCCTGGTGCAAGCCATCAGCCACTGCACCCTGCAAGCCACTCCATCACAACACCTACCAGCTGCAAACAGTCTGCTAGTGCCCAGTGGAGATGCCTGCACCCAGAACTGGGATGTCAGCATACACAGCAAGCAGATACATCAGTGACTGGGCCCCAAAAGGAAACCCATATTTATCACATGAGAGAAATACTAGATAGCACTATGGGAGTGCCTAGCCATGCTGTGGTCACTGCACAGTCAGGGTGAGAGTGATCTCTCAGCAGGATATACTGAGGTCACCCTGTCTGTGTAGGTGGTGGCCGGGCACTACAATGTGCCTGTCACTGCCCTATGCCCTGTGCAGATGCACCCTGGCCAGGCCACCCTGTCCGGCCTATACCCATGGTACCTTGCTCCTCATTATGCACATTGGCAGCCCAATACTGGCAACAGTGCTGGCAGTGTGGGCTGTTGAAGGTGTTTGCAGCCACCACACACTGGATAGACAGACAGCCACCCCCACACCTATGCCAGCATTGTGCTACTATAGAGGTGGTCAGCAGCCATACCCACCACACCAGTCCTGGGCATAGTACAGGCATGGATATGGTACACAAGACTGTTGGGGGGTCACTCCCCAGGGTGGTGAACACTGTCAGAGACCAGACCTGCAGCACACACCGCAGACATCAGAATGATTGTTATGGTGGAGCTCAATGAGCAAAATGTGCTTAATGTAGGAATTGATATCTGCCAGTTATCAGAGGAAACGTTTGATAGCTGTGTACCATATACCCAGGTGTAGGGTGGCATTGCTAAGGTATGCAACTGCTAGTATTGGCAGATACAGGCAGGGCCCAATGTCTTGCCTCTCCAGCTGGCATTGGCCAATGGGGCCTGTGGGTGTGTGTGTGGCCCTATTGGCTGCTGCTTTACGGCAGAGTTCCCCAACTCCAGTCCTGGTGTTCCAAACACTGTTCGGGTTTTCATGCTGTCCCTCATATATATGCATGAGCTACATCTGCATACCATGGGGGTGGTGCATAGCTATGCAGCACAGGCATCTTTATTAGAGGCAGCATGACACCGGAATGGTGTGGGCCCTCCAGGACTGCATTTTGCGGGACTCTGCTTTAGGTAATGTGCCTGTTTCTGGTGTCTGTGTTTGGTGTGGTAAAATATAGGCCTTGCGTATGTTCTCTGCACTAAAGGAGTGTCTTTACTATCACTGTTTAGTGGTGGGTAAAACTATGGGGACTGGGTTGGCAGGAGCCCCAGCTGGGATTTGAACCTGTGACCCTCTGGTCTTACAGGCACTGGCTGTGTCTGTGGCACCACACTGTGGCCACAGAGACAGTGCAGTCCCTGGAGATAGTTAAACCGGCCTGACGAGTCAGAAACCCTTCTCTGCAACAGGTTTACTGTGGCCTCATTTACCTTGTATGCAGACAAAGGTGCACATAAACCTCAGAAAAGACCTCACAAAAGGGGCACACACCCATAACCAAGCTGGGCAACAATGATATCATTGGGAAACATTACACCACACGCCCAGGACAGCTCCATTACAATGTAATGCTCTTTGAAAGGGTCTGCGGAGCGTAGACCCTTCCACACATCATTTCCTTTTATTTTGGTGCTTTCCAGGGAGTGTTGTTCCTTGTTGCCCATTGCTATCACTGTTGCCCAGCTGAATTCTGCTTTTTAAAATGTTTCTTGTGGTCATTTTTAACGTTTTATGTGAAATTTTGTTCTGTGCACATGTATCACACTGCTCACGTTTTGTGGGTTTCCCCGGTTTTTCTGTACATTGCTGACGGAAATGGTTTCTCTTCCCTTTAAATGCCTTTAACGACAGGTTTTCATTCGCGTTGGAATTGAGCTCTGAAATACAGCGCGTTAGTATGAGGGGAGCCTCTCCCCGCCCACTCTCCGCCCATTGACCCCTTCTCTCCGCCCACTCTCCACCTTCTGCGCTGTTTTAACGCGCCGCGGAGGTTTACGATCGTTAACTACGGTTAACGCGCGTAGTATGACGTTAACGGTCGTTAGCGCGTCGGTACGCGCGTTATACGGCACTTACGGTCGTTAACGTCGTATAACGCGTGTTAGTCACGTTTAACGCACTTTAGTAAACATCCCCCAAAGTATTAAACGATTGCAATTCGCACAAAATGCTGCAGCCAGAATCACATTGAAAATCAACTCCCTTCAACACATATCACCAATACTAGCCTCCCTTCATTGGTTACCAATTCAAAGTAGAATAATTTACAAAACAATAATAACAACATTCAAAACCTTATATGATCTGGCCCCATCCATGTTATGTAACTTAATACACAAAGAACCATCTAAGCCTACACACAGAAAAGGACAACTAAACAGATTAAAAATCCCGAAAGATTTTACAAAAGCTCACAAATCAACAAACAATAGAGCATTTTCGCACATAGCCCCTACTATCTGGAATTCCCTTCCAGAGGAGCTACGAAAGCTAACAGAGATCACAGAACTCCGCAAGAAACTGAAAACCTACTTGTTCACCAAGCATTATAACATAGATAACTCATTATCTACACTAGACAAAGGTTAAACAGACAATCGGTTACTCCATGCAATAAACCTTTAACCTACACAGTTAGCACTCTCCAATGATGATCCTTTGACCTCCCCCCAAGTATTCCATATATATATATTCATATATAACTTGTATATAGTTTTTCACACTGTTCGGTATTATACCACATTATTTGTTCTATATTTCATATGATGTTCCTTGTAAATAAGTTCTGTTATATTCCATTGTTCCATGTAAAACAAACTTGATTTGTTAATTATTGTTACCTGTAAACCGCAACTGAACTTTGGAAGACGCGGTATATAAATGTGAATTAAATAAAAAAAAAAATAAAGGAGTGCCTCAAGGGTCAGCCCTTTCATCACTTCTGTTTAACATATACATCCAACCAATATGCGACATCCTGAAAGCAAACAGCATTCAGTACACAATCTACGCAGACGATATTTTGATATACACATCTATCTCTATAGACAACCCAGACTATTCTAAAATAACAGTCTGCTTAACACATATGACAAGATGGTGTAAAGACAACAACTTTTCAATGAACTACAACAAAACGGAGGCACTAATAATCATTCGCAACCAGGACTTCATACACCCTCCGGACATCAGAGTAGCAGATAAAACCATACCAATGAAAGCGGAAGTAAAATACCTTGGAGTAACACTGGACAGTGAACTGAATCTCAAGGCACACATAAACAAAACAGTCAAGAATGCATATCACAGGATGAGAATTATCATAAGACTTAAACCTCTCCTCGCCACAGAACACTTCCGTACTGTATGTCAAGCGCTTATCACTCCACTACTGGATTCCTGCAACCCCATCCTTCTTGGGCTAGCAAAGCAAACAATCAAACCTCTTCAACTAGCTCAAAATACTGAAGCCCGCATTATTTCTGGCTCAACAAGACATGACCATATTACTCCAGTTTTGAAAGATCTACACTGGCTCCCAATCCGCTCGCGCATTAAATACAAAATGATAATAAATATATTCAAAATTAAACACCACATTTCAGCCAACAGCCTGCACACCCTCATTCATCCAGACATCAGCACTCGCCCAAGAAGAAGGGGAACTTCTAATAGAGTCAGCACCTCGAGCGACTTCAGAAAAACATGGAAAGACACCACAGACAGAGCACTCTCTCTGGCTGCTCCAATAATTTGGAACTCCCTCCCAGACGAACTGAGATCGACAATGGACCTCAAAGATTTCCGTAAACAGCTGAAAACAATGTTGTTCATCGAAGAATATGGTCCTGTCTTATAATCAACAAGAACCACGTACTTATTCCTTCCAACACTGCTAATTGTGTATATATATATATAGCTCATGCTGTACTATAGCGCTCATTGTACATAGTTCACCCTAATTTAACACACTATCCACTCACACGCAAATCATAAAACCTCTTTCACTGCTTGGATTACACCCCCACTTATTTTGATTGTATTGTTATGACACCGCCTTGATTGTATGATAAAGCTGTATAGAAATACTGTTAAATAAATAAATAAATAAATATTAGACCAGTCTTATTACATACAAGAGCTCACAAATCAGCTTAATGACGAGAATTTCTACCATGTTTTACCGTACGATCCCACTTCAGCAATCAAACGAGACATTGACTCCTTATTACTATATGGCTACAATTATTATTTATTTATTATTTATTTATTTATTTATTTAGCATTTCTTCTATACCACGCTATTCACATCAGTGCGGTGTACATCGAACAAAACCATATACATTGCAGGCTACCTGCAATGCATTCACATTTGAACAGGGATTGAAACTTGGAATAACAAGGGTAAATGTCTACAATGCCGGCTTTTTGACCCAACATGAATATTCATTTTTACAAGTCCCATATCCTGTTGTTCCAACTATATATACCATCCCGAAGATTCATAAATCCCTCACCTCTCCTTCCGGTAGACCTATAGTGTCAGGTATAGGGTCAGTTCTTGAGCCTCTGTCTCAATTTATTGACGCTTTTTTACGGCCTTTTTTACCACACATCACTACATATGTCAGAGATTCAGCCGATGTTATTACCTTTTTAAGTAACTTTAGTGGTGATCCTTCAGACATCATTTTGGTGTCGTTTGATATAGAATCACTCTATACTAACATCCCACAAGATGGTGCTATTGCCGTTATCACCAAATATTTAGATCAGCGCACCTTACCTATCTCCACTCTGTCATGGTGTAGATCTATCAGAACCTATGGAGATAGGTAAAACTGCAGAGAATGGATCTGACACTGACAGCTCAGAGAAGCACATGGCCCAGAGTTGCTGTAGGCAACGTATACAAACAATGTCACAAGGTGGGAGAACACGCCCAAGCAGCAAGCAGGCTCAGGATTCATTAGATAATGAAGGGCAGCTGAGAGGGGGCGGAGTTCAGGCAGACACTACGACACACGCACATAAAACTAACTCACCTGAAGTTAGGAGGGGCAGAGCTGATGGAACCAGATGTGGTGGAGCCGAGAGGACGAGTGGGGGAACAAGGTGTGGATCCAGGAGAGCTGAGAGAGCTGAGAGATCCAGTTCCAGAGCAACCAGGGACAACCACAGAGACTGCTCCAGAGAGCAGCATACAGACAAGCACAAGCTCAGTGAAGTTTTCCACGAAGGTAGCAGAGAACACGGTCTTGGAGCCAGGCTTAGGAAAGCCGAGGAAGCTAGCCACCCCAGCTGCAGGCACACAAGGGAAAAGGAGTTCTGGCCTGAAGACGTTTTCATGTCAGAGGAAAAGCTGAAAGGAAAAGGCAGTAGGAACCTTCCGTCCTGGCCAAGCCCTGTTAACTCAGCTGTACCGAAAAACTCCGGTCTAAGGGAGCTAGAAGGTAGGCTGTTTAATTCTAATATAAGGAAAGCTGAATGCAGAAGTTTTCCCTGCAGTTGTCAGAGTTTGTGGGGCTCTCAGGGAAGAAACTATAGAGAATGTGGTAATCTTCCATTCCACTCTGTTACTGAGGAGGAGGGGAAGTCTCAGTGCCGTGAGGAGAGACTGTTTGGCAATAGCACTTTTTACAATCCGAAAGAAGGACAGTCTGAAGGGGAATGTGAGGAAATGCAACTTGATATTCATGGGGAACAACCCTCAGATGATTGCATGGATTGTACACTCATTATTGCTGACCATGTTACCTCTTTATGCTGAATAGGCTGTTAAGACTTTCTAATAACAGGAGTGAAAGAGAGAAACTTACCTGTTTGTAAAAAGGACTGTTTGGAGCTACCTATTGTTCTGTTCATAGAAGATGAAGATAGAAGCAATATTTTGGTTCCTGTTTGTTTCCTTTCTTTTGTACCAGAAGTATGGTCTTTTTGTCTTTGTTTCCATTGATATAAAATCCACCCGGAAGGGGAATAAAAGTCCTGTCTAAAGCCTTACCACCCGACTGCAACTCACTTCTTTACTAGCTTGTGGGACTACGACACCCAGAGGGCAGTGCAGGGCCCTCTATACCACTCCCCTTGCTGGTTTAAGATAAGCCCCAGTGAAATACCCATGCCTTTGCCTCTGGGGACCTTCGCTGGGTGACAACTCCCACTCATTTTCTGGTTGATTTGGCCCACATTGCTTTGACTAAAAATTATTTTTTGTTTAATAACCAGTTCTTCCAACAAATTAAAGGTACAGCAATGAGTGCTGCCATAGCACCTGATATAGCCAATTTGTATGTGGCACAATTTGAAGACACCTATCTGAAAAGCTGTCCTTTTTCGCCTTCTGTTATTTCTTGGAAGAGATACATAGATGATATTTTAGTACTTTGGAAGGGTACTAACAACCAATTACATGAATTCCATAACTGGCTTAATGGTTTAGATAACAATCTAAAATTTAAGATGCAATTTAGTTCTATAGAACTCCCCTTTCTTGATATTCTCATCAGAAAATCTCAAGATGGTTTCACTACCACTATCTATCGTAAACCCACAGATCATAATAAGCTGCTCCGTTTTGAGAGTTTTCACAATAGCCAACTTAAAAAGAATTTACCTCTTTCACAATTTTTACGCCTGCGGCGTTTATGTACTAATAATGATGACTTCAAGGAAAAATCCTCTCATATGGCAGCACGTTTTTATGCCAGAGGCTACCCAAGAGAGTGTGTCCAAAAAGGTTTTGAACGTGCCCAGTCCTCCTCCAGACAACAGTTACTTTTACCTAAAAACAAATCACCTGATGACAAATTCGTTTGTATCCTTTGGTTTTCTTACCTCTCTTCCAAAATACAAAATATTTTGAGGTCCCATTAGCACATTTTGCAGACACGGTCTTGTTTTTCAAACCAACGCCTCACTATTGCATATAATAGACAATGCAATTTAGGTGATATGCTGGTCTCTTCATATATGCCCTCAGTTTCTACCTCTCCATACATAAAAAAGGACATTATAAATGTAATAAATGCTCTATTTGTAGATATGCCATCACATTAAAAGGCTCTTTTACACATCCTGGCACTAATATACGGTACCAACTGCATACTTATACCGACTGTTTGTCCACACATGTTGTGTACGTTATAATTTGCCCTTGTTCCCTTTTGTACGTTGGCAAAACCATCCGTGCTGTCAAAATGCGCATTCAGGAACATAAAAGTTGCATTAAAAGACGAATCATTACAGCTCCACTTGTGCAACATTGGATTCAATTTCAGCATAATATCAATGATAAAAAGTTTTTTTGTCATCAAGAAACTTTTCCCCTCCCCCCGCGGGGGAGATTTGAACCGTAAGTTGACCCAAGAAGAACAAAGGTTTATATTTTTATTAGACACAGTCTTCCCGAGAGGATTAAATAAGGAAATTGAATATAATATGTTTCTTTGAACTTCTCTCCTTGTTTCATGCAATTTTGATCTCAATTGTTCTCCTCCTCCATTATTAATTCCATGCAATTTATAATCAATACCTCAACCGCTTGACTATACTTGCAGGTTATAAGTGATTTAGACTAATTTTGTTGCTAGTTTTAAATATGTTGTTTTTAAGTTATATATGTTGCCCCTCTTGGTTGCTAATGCTTACCATTCATGTATGGGTTTTGTGTGAGGAGTAGTGTTACACACCTTTATTTTTTACACGCCCCTCTGCATAGCTTAAATGTGTTAATTGTAAATGATTCATACAAAATATATTTCCTTGTTGTTCCCAGCCCCTGTGATTGTTCTTTCACATAGTTTCTTATACAGCCCCCTTTGTTTTGACGTTCACACATATGTTTTATTATTGTGACTGAGTTGGTTTGTTCTTATATCTGTTTTTATAATTCTTTTTAGTCAGTACTTCCCTGCTCACAAGGATGTCAGCGGTTTTTTATTGTTTATTTAAGCTTACATAATAAGAGAGAGCTCATTTTTCCTTTTATTTTTTATACCCGTTATCCTTGCCCCTACGTGGCGATCCCCTGTCCCTGATAGTTTTTACAGGCACTCTGCCTTCTCAATGCAGCAGTCATTTTTTGTTTTCAATCAAATTTACTTTGTATGTACTCCCCTTTCATCAGTCAAGCTTTCACACGGCGGTTTTTAGTTTTCACAACTTACATCACCAGTGGGAGGAGCCTCCCTCCCTTTAAGTAGGTTACTTATGCCCCTGCGCAGCGTTTTCCCGCTTCTGACAGTCTATGCAGGTATAGTGCTCCTTTCACTGTTATGCATAATCCTGGTTTCATTTTTATTTTTATGCATATCTATTGCTTTTTTAAAACCGTTTGCCACATTATTTTTTTATTTGGCGTCAATTGCTCCTCATGTTTTATGCAAGTCTCATGTTTTAATCTATCTGGTGACCATTTTTGCTTCTAATGAAATGGCGATATTGCCTCCTTTCCCCTTTTTTCTTTCTTTTCCACACGGCGCATTTATGGTTTATGTACCCTTTGTAAAACACACTATTCGCTGTTCAGCAGTGTAGTTATGAGAGATGGTACAATTTGTTATTTCTTTCATTTTTTATGCATACTTGCAAGTCGGTCACCTATGTCCCTGTGCGGCGGTTTTCCCGCCTCTCACAGTCTGTGCAGGGATAGCGCGTAGTGCACAACCTTCTTCATTTTAATTTTATTTGCTTCCATTGTTTTTAATTTGCCTGTCATATTCATGCCCTTGTGTGTTGCCTTTCACGCCACACATTTTAGACATAGTTAGTGTTTTAATTCATTTTGTTTTTTTCATTTTTAATTAATCAATAACAATGTCTGTCTTCCTTTCTCTCGTTCACATAGCACAGTTATGGCTTGTGCACACTTCTTTGTAAAACAAACTGTTTACTTTTTTAACAATATATATAATGCACATATTATCATCTGCTAGCCCACCCTTCTCATCATTTCACATACACTTGTAATAAGTGGTAATTAACTTTTGCTCATTTTCACTTTTTAATTGTATAGAGCCTATGTATGTATACATATGCAAAAGCCCATGCTATGGCTGCCTCAGTCAAGAGTATATTTTGTTTTTTTAGACATGCTGTTTGTTTTTTTCCTTCTTGTAACTATATTGTTCAACAATTCTTATCCCATTACATATTTCTGATGTTGCATTTGCCTGTTGAGTTATTTTGCCACATGTCTTCTTTCATTGCAAGTACCTCTGCATGAAGTTTTATAACACATTGCATATGTTTTTATGTGCACCTTCATGTTTATGTTATCCTCTCCTCTTTTTATATGGACAAGGCTTTTATTTATGATATTATATATATACACACTTTATTATATTATATATTTTAAGTATATTTTTAAGTGTATTATTGCTTTTTCTTTTCCCTCTTTTTAGTCATACATACGTGTTCTTTGTTATATATACATTTTCAGAGATATTATTATTCACGTATGTTTTACTATGTTTTAGATTGGGAAGAGTGGTTGTTCCACCCCATAGACGTGTCCCATACACTTTCTATGTGGTTATCTGGTAACTTTTTTACACAGTTACTTTTGTTATATTTTTTATTATATATTATGATTATGTTTTATTTATTATCATTATGTTTACTTTATGTGTCTGTTTTTTAGACCCCTGATGAAGGCCTTTGGCCGAAACTTGTAAAGTTGGGTCTTCAATAAAGTTGTTTTTACCAATCCTTGGTAGGCCGTGGTAAATTGCCCTCCGCTGTATTTTTGTTGTTTGGTAATTTGCGGAAGGCCTTCTTCTTTTGTCCCTTGAAATGGGTAAAAGTGGCAACATCTGGAAAGCGGAGAGTATAAATGCCCATTGCATGGGAAATAAGATCTCAGATGTGGAGGCTTTAATGGAAGAAGCTGACTTGGATTTAGTGGCAGTTATGGAGACATGGTTCACAGACAACCATGACTGGGATGTAATTATACCAGGCTATACTTGATTCAGGAAGGACAGGGTAGGAAGAAGGGAATGTGGAGTGGCACTATATGTTAAAAAATAATATTAAAGCTATACAGGGCTTAATAGGGAGCAAAGAGACACTGTGGGTTAAACTAGAAAAAGGGAAAGGGAAAATCATTTGCACTGGAGTGCAGGGAGGTGACTTCAATATGCTGGATGTTCATAGGCACATCTCTACTGTGGTGTCATCTAGAAGTAAGGTGATCATAGATTCTCTACATGGAGATCTATTCCGGCACCTGGTAACAAAACCCACATGTGAAGGGGCTATTCTGGACTTGGTGCTTACCAATGGGGAAAGTGTTTCCAATGTTATAGTGAGAGATCATCTTGCATCCAGTGATTACTAGATGGTGTGGTTCAGTACATGCCACCGCACCAATCGGGAACTCCTTCCTGTTCCCCACTGAGACTCCAATCAGCCTGGCGCATTGAGCAGCCTCAGCCAGCCGGCACATCTTTAAATCAGGAGCCGTGATCAAGTTCAGTCTTTGTCTCCATGCTGCCAGACCGATTGGGAGCCCCGCAGGGAGCAAGGAGGTAAGCTGCTCCCCACTCCCCACCAAGACTCCAATCAGCCCAGCGCTTTGAGCAGCCCCAGCCAGCCGGCACATCTTTAAATTTTGAACCGCACCTAAGCGCGCCCACACCTGGTGGGCCCGCGCCTGAGGGGCATGGCCCTTAGGCATGGACCACTGAAAGAGCAATCTGGAAAATTAAACCTTGACACTCCAGTAAACAAAACCCCCTCTCCAAAATAGAAGATATCCACCAGTAAATCTCCCATATCTAAAGGTCCAAGTGAACTCAAAACTGAGAAATACCCCATGGACTCCACCAGATCAACAGCACTAAATGAATCTCAAAGTTAACAACTCAAAGTACACACCAAAAGACAATCCAAGCTGCATAAGACACATAACACTGTATATGTTACTGATATGTTCCTGATACTACAAACTGTACTGTAAGAACGTATCTAGGAGATCACAGTACAACTTAGATAGCTATCCATTCTCGTTAATCCTCCACCATGCTTTACTAGTGATTCTCCTGAACATGTTATATCGCTTTGCCATGTTTTACTAGTAACCACATGTGATTCTCTTGAAAATGTTATATTACTTTGCAATGTTTTACTAGTAATCACATGTGATTTTCTTCAACACACAGTCCACTAGACAAATAAATCTCATCAATACTCAATAATAGAAATATTTTCCATTGGACACTCAGACCCATACCATTAGCATTGCGTCCCCCCTTCCTAACCAACCCATGCTACATCCTCTATCCCTAATGCACCACACAGCAATCATGAAGAACAGAATCTCCCCTTGGCTCTTTTACAGCATTTGCATTACTATCTGCTTGTTAATACAAAGCAAAGAATGTTGAGGATATAGATATCCTTACCATTGTTAATAACCACCTAACCCTTTGCCTAATATACAGACCCTCGAACACGATACCAGATAGTTTAGACACCATCATCAAAACAGTCTGCACTCATCAAACAAAAAACCACTCATCCACTTAGAAGACTTCAATCTAGCCTCACTACACAACACCAATGCCACTGCATTCCTAAATTCTATGATAGACTTGGACTATCACCAAATAGTCAATACTCCCACCCATACCAGAAGAAACACTCTAGACCTAGTATTCATAGCCAACAATATCATCAAACTCCTACAACCTGCTCCACAAACTCAACGGGTCCTATGGTCAGACCACCACCTAATAAAATTTCAGCTACCATCTCTTCTCCCCACCACACCAACAAACAGGCAAACCCATAGCAGAAGATCCAAGCCATTCAATAGGGATAAGATCTTAAATAAAACCTTCCCACATCTCAACCCCAACCCAAAGAGCCTAGAAGAAACTATAGCCCATTGGAACAACATCATAGAAAATGCCGCAACAGTAAAGACCTCATACCAAAATAGGAAACACAAATACCAGGCAGAATGGTAAACTGTTGACCTAAAAAGGATTTTAAAAAACTCCCTACGGAAGATTGAACACACCTGGAGAACCACAAAATCCACAGAGCACATAAACCTCTATATGAGTACTCTACAACATTACAAAACCACCATCAATAATTATAAAAAGAGAGAATACTATTCCAACATACTCACCAAATCCCTCAAGAGCCCCAGGGAGCTATTCAATATAGTAAAAACTCTAACTCCCAACCACACTGATGATGAGATTAAAAAAAAAGCAATCAAGCCACAAGCCCTTGCAGACTACTACAAGGAAAAACTAAAACTACCAACAACAGATACCGCTCTCCCACCAGATCCCAATCCCACAATCAAGTACACGTGGACAACATTTTCGCAGATCAGGCCAGATACACTCTGCAACACACTATCCAAAATCAACACTATAACATCCAGTTTAGACCCATGCCCAGTCATCTGGATAAAAGCAACAAAAACAGTGCTATCACCTTTTATACTCACCACTGTAAACTCATCTCTGATACAAGGAGACATACCATCATTACTAAAGCAAGATCTGATCCAACCCATCTTAAAAAATGACTCCCTAGATAAAAACAACCCCACATCATACATGCCGATATCTAGCCTCCCTTTTATGGCCAAGGTAATAGAGAAAATAGTTCATAATCAATTTCAAGATCACATAGACACACATGCCCCCCTAGACAAACATCAATATGGCTTCAGGCCACACCATGGCATAGAAACGCTCCTTCTTGTCCTATTTGATAAACTGATATGCGGAACAGATAACACCAAACAAGCATTCATTCTTATATTCTTAGACATTACAGCCAGATTCGACAGTATCAACCACAACATAATGCTTAACAGACTTCAACAAATAGGGATAAAAGGAACCATTCTACAATGGTTCCAATCATACCTGTTAAACCAAAAAGTCAAAATTGTACAACACACATCAGAACCATACAAGCAAGAGCAAGGCCTCCCACAAGGCTCCACCCTTTCAGCTCTTCTTTTTAATATTTACATCCAGCCAATCTGCACCATTTTTAAAAATTTCCGAGTACATTATCAAATCTATGCGGACAATATAATGCTATATCTCCCATTCAGCATCAACACCCCCCCCCCCAAATCACTGAATGCTTCAGGGAAGCAGCAAAGTGGCTCCACAACCATAATCTCCACATCAGCTTCAATAAAACAGAGGTGATGTATATAACCAAGAACCAGAACTTCTCACCACCTCCAAAAATCAGCCTTAATGATACAGATCTCCCTGTAAAGAACCAAGTAAAATATCTGGGAATCACCTTAGTCCAGTCACTTAACATTACCACACATATAAAACTTACTACAAAGAAAATCTACTACAAACTCAGAATGATACAACAACTAAGACCCATAATCAAAAATCATGATTTTAGATCAGACCTCTAGACACTAATCACCCCACACCGACTATTTATTTATTTATTTATTTATTTAATTGGATTTCTATACCGCCTTATCATACAATCAAAGCGGTCTTACAAACAAAGATATTAAGAGTATTAGTGAGAAAATGTAAAGAAATAAAAGTTAAAGTTATGGTATAATGTGTTAGAGTGAGTTGCATTATCTACATAGTGAGCTATACTATAATGTGAGCTATTATACAATATGTATATGATTTACATTCCAGACAAATTAAGTTAGTTAATTGCATGACCGTAGTGTTCTATAAACAAAGATGTTTTCAGTTGCTTTCTAAAGTCATTGGAACAGTATCCTACAAGGTCTACCTAAACATGCCCTAAATCAACTTCAAATGGCCCAGCACATTGCAGCAAGAATAGCCTGGAAGGCTAATGTAACAGAACACATCACACCAGTCCTATGTAACCTATACTGGCTTCCAGTCCCAAGCCGCATGAACTACAAAACTCTAATGACAACATTCAAACTCATTAGAGAAATTGCACTATCCTAGGCCTGGCAATCTACTTCCGGTGACACTGCCAAGAAAACCCAGGAGCTTCTGGGTCACCAGGAGTCAGGACTGACTCGAAGGCACACATTGCATTGTACCTCACAACACTCATCACCAAACCAAAGGCTCATGCCTAAGATGAAGTTCCATACAAAACAAACTAACTGTCCTATCTGATTTCCACAAATCCAACCGAGTCATTAACAACAGAGGGTTCATACTTTGCGCCGATACAATGGAACAAATTGTCTGATACACTAAGAGCAGTCAAAGACATCCACATTCCGTAAAGAACTAAAAACACATCTTTTTAAACTGCATTTTAGAAATCCGCACGAACCCATAAACACTGACCCTACTTAAGATCACATCTAAACTCCACATGCTCATGACCTCTACTTCCCAAAGTACACTCCCACTCTAATTAGTCCAATACTGGACCATAAGCCCATATCCAAGTTATGCCTCATTGTACATAGTTCATTATGACTACTAGATTAGTCACAAGTTCATTGTTCACTGTATATAGTTATTGAACTGTTATATCTACTTTGACTTATTATTCTTCTTCATTGTAAACTGCATTAGATCCCTGGAAATAGCAGTATATTTATTTTATTTAGACAGTTTGTATACCACCTTATCCTTCAATCAAAGTGGTCACAACACAATTGGGGGATACATTTAACACAAGGGGAAATGAGACACATACACTAATACTTACAGGGAACACGGGCAATGGAGGGTTAAGTGGTTTGCCCAAGACCACAAGGAGCACCTGTGGGACTAGAAACCCCAGTCCGTCCAGCTCAAGGTTGCTGTCCTATAGTGGGATTTGAATCCCTAACCTTCCAGCTTGAGGTAATTTGCCCCAACCACTAGGCCACTAGGACTAGGGCTGATAAAAGCTATTCAAAAGCGAGGGGTCTTAGATGTAAGGAAAACTAACTGCCAAGATGGGACAATACCTCAAGGAGTCGTTAGCAGGATGGGAACAACAGTGGATGTAGAAAAGCAATGGGCAAAACTGAAAGGGGATGTTTTAAGGGTAACAAACCTTTTTGTTAGAAAGGTAAATAAATATAAAAGGAAAAGGAGGCCACTATGGTTCTCAAAAGAAGTAGCTAAAAAGGTGGAGGCCTTCATAAAATACAAGAGATCACAAAGAGAGAGGAAGACAGGCATCTATGTTTGGAAAAACTTAGAGAAGCTAGCAAGGTAGTCAGGGAAGCATAGATACAAAAAGGAGAAGAAATAAACAATGCAATAAAATGGAGGAATAAGACATTTTTCAGATATGTTAAAGAGGAGGAGGAAGGGCAAAAGTGGTATTGTCAGATTCAAGGGTGAAGGGGAGAAATATGTACAAACTGATGAGAAAGCAGAATTGCTTAACAAATATTTCTGTTCTATGTTCACAGATGAAGGGTTAGGAGCAGGACCTCAGAAAAAACTTAAGAAAGGAACAGAAGTGACAGGGCTCTTGAATGATTTTCAGAGCACTGTATTTTTGATGAACTAGCTAAACTAAAAGTAGACAAATTGATAGGACCAGATGGGATTCATCCAAGAATACTGAAGGAACTTTGGATGTTCTACTGACTCCGCTGACTGACCTTTTCAATGTCTCTTTGGAGTCAGGAGTGGTCCCAGAGGACTGGAGAAAGGCACATGTGGTCCATTTACACAAAAGCAGAAGTAAGGATGAGGTTGGAAACTACATGCTAACCTCTGTGGTGAGTAAATTATTGGAAATGCTACTAAAAGAGAGAATAGTGAAATTTCTGGAGTCCAATGGATTGCAGGATCCAATGCTGCATGGGTTTATTAGAGGCAGGTCTTGTCAGACAAATCTGATTGATTTCTTTGATCAGGTGACCAGGGAGTTGGACTAAGAGAGAGCTCTAGATGTGGTGTACTTATATTTCAGTAAAGCCTTTGACACCATTCCACACAGGTGACTTATTAATAAACTGAGCACCCTAGGGATGAACCATAAAGTGACTGACTGTGTTAGATATTGGTTGAGTGGGAGGCGACAAAGGGTACCGGTAAATGGAGCTCATTCTGAGGGGAAGGAAGTTACCAGTTATATGCCCCAGGGATCTGTCCATGATCCAATTCTTTTTAACATCTTTGTTAGTGATATTGTGGAAGGACTGTCAAGTAAGATTTGACTGTTTGCGGATGATACCAAAATCTGCAATAGATTAGACACCCAGGAAGGAGTAGATAACATGAGCAGGGTATGTCAATTTTGGAGATGTCATAATTTTAAAAAGTACTAGTGAAAAAATGGCACAGTTTCATGTGGCAACAACTACCTTTAAATTTTGTGTAATATGTTATTTACATACCTGTAATTTCTAGGAAATTACGCAAAAATACACAAATTACTGAAATATGTTTAAGTGCTCTGATAATAGTTTTTATGTTATTGCATATTAATGCCTTTTGTACTTCAATTATCAGTTTATCTTACTTATTTCTGTGTTGGGGTTTACATGGTGAACTGATTCAATATAAAAATAAATAGCAATTGGACACCAGGTCCCAGGCATCTCCTTTTCCAGCTGCAACTGTTGAAAGAACAGTGTGAAAAGAAGACAGTCACGCCTACAGTGAGAAGGTCAGCTTGGTATGGTTACAACACATAGCTGCAAGCTATGTTGTGCAGTGAACAGGAACAGAAGAGAGGAGATGCAGTGGAAAAGATATTGAAGATCAGAGGTGATATTGAAGATCAGAGGTGAAAAAGATGAGAACTCTAAGGTGAGTCTTCTCATCCCTTTCACCTCTGATCTTCAATTTCTCCAGGACCAAGCAGGAAGTCAGTCCTCACATATGGGTGATGTTGGCGTTTAAAAAGGGTTCCAGGGGTGATCCGGGAAACTACAGACCGGTGAGCCTGACGTCAGTACCGGGAAAAATGGTAGAAACCATCATAAAGAATAAAATTACTCAGCATGTAGATAGTCACAACCTAATGGGAGACAGCCAACATGGCTTTAGACAAGGAAGATCTTGTCTTACTAATCTGTTATGTTTTTTTGAAGGAGTGAATAAACAGGTGAACAAAGATGAGTCGGTTGATATTGTGTATCTGGACTTTCAGAAAGCCTTTGACAAGGTCCCTCATCAGAGACTTTTGGCAAAACTAAAGAGTCATGGGATAGGAGGCAGTGTACTATTGTGGATCAGGAACTGGTTAAAAGAAAGCAGAGGGTAGGGCTAAATGGCCAATTTTCCCAATGGAGAAAGGTGAATAGTGGTGTACCCCAGGGATCTGTGCTGAGTCCGCTGCTTTTTGACATATTCATAAATGACCTGGAAAGTGGAATAACGAGTGAGGTTATCAGATTTGCAGATGACACAAAACTATTTAAAGTTGTTAAAACCCAAGAGGATTGTGAAAAATTGCAAGAGGATCTTGATAAATTGGAAGACTGGGCATCAAAATGGCAGATGAAATTTAATGTGGACAAGTGCAAGGTTATGCACCTAGGGAAGAACAACCCAAACTATGGTTACACGATGCAAGGTTCCACATTAGGAACCACCACCCAGGAAAAAGATTTAGGCATCATTGTGGATACCATGTTAAAACCCTCGGCCCAGTGTGCAGCGGCGGCCAAGAGAGCAAATAGAATGCTAGGTATGATAAGGAAAGGAATGGAAAATAAAACAAAAGATATTATAATGCCTCTATATCGTTCCATGGTGAGACCGCACCTTGAATATTGTGTGCAATTCTGGTCGCCGTATCTTAAAAAGGATATAGCGATTTTAGAAAAGGTACAGAGAAGAGCCACCAAAATGGTAAAGGGGATGGAAGGATACTCCTATGAAGAAAGGCTAAAAAGGTTAGGGCTCTTTAACCTGGAAAAGAGACGCCTGAGGGGAGATATGATAGAAATCTATAAATTAATGAACGGAGTGGAACGGGTAAACGTAGATCGATTGTTTACCTTATCAGAATATAGAAAGACTAGGGGACATGCAATGAAGCTACAGGGTAAACTATTTAAGACTAATAAAAGAAAATATTTTTTCACTCAACGTGTAATCAAACTCTGGAATTTGTTACCGGAGGATGTAGTAAAGGCTGTTAGTGTAGCTGGGTTTAAAAAAGGTTTGGACAAGTTCCTGGAGGAAAGGTCCATAAACCATTATTAAGAAGTGACCGAAGATATCAATGCTTGACCCAGTACAAGCATTGTGGAACTTGTGTCTCTTGGGGAAACTGTTAGGTACTGTGGTGGCGAAGCTAGCCCAGTGCCTATGGAAATAGAGAAAACACTAGCAGTTTCCTCCAGTCAGAAGGAAAGTGCAGGGAATTGTCACTTTAAAAGTGCAGCTAAGAATGAAAAAAACCTGTCTAAAGCTGCTGTCCTAAGGCCACGCCCCAGCTCCATGGTAACTGAGGGTGGCAATCTAAGACAGCTGGGGGCGGGGTGGAAAGATACAGGCCAGACCCACTCATATAAGCCCCAGAGAACAGGGAGGAGTAGAGCTGGGGGAGCGAGAGCTGAGGGAAGAGCTGAATCGAGAGCTGAGTCTGATTCAGAGGCAGAGTCTGGGAAGGAACCTCAGTCTGAGCATGAGCATCAGCATTACACGAGGAAGAGAGACGGAAGGGCTAATCTATGCAGGAACCAGCATGGCCAGGGAAGTGGCAGTGAAACAGTGCTGAGGAGAATCCTAAAAGGAACTGCAAGTAAAGATTTTAGCCAGGAGTCTAGAGAAAGGTTCTCAGACACCAGTTTGAGGGAAGAGTATCCCTAAAGTCAGCTCCAGAGTTTGGACCGGTACCAGGGCTATAGGAAGCCTGCAGTAGGTTCAAAAACCCGGAGGTTTAAGCCAGGAGAGATTGCTGGGAGTGACTCAATCATAAGGGCTTACCAGGAGACGCTGATTCCAAGAATCTCACCTCAAGAAAGGCTGGTAAGAAAACCCCTTAACAGAGAAAGCTTGAATGTTTTAAAACTGTTGAAATGTTTGGTAAAAGATCAGGAATTACCTTGCTTTGATAGCAGCTCTGAGTCCCGAGAGAGGTCTCGAGGGGAACAGCTGATTAGGTTGTTCAACAAAGCTGCAGAACCTGATTGCTCTGAATGTGAGTCAATGGAAGTTGGAGAAGGTGATAGTGAATTAAGTCAACCTGATCAAGAAATGGAATGTGATTTATCCATAAGGGTAAAATGAGAATCTTCTGAGTTATAGGCTTGAAGAGATTCCAGTTTGTTTTATGTGCATGTATGTTCTGAAAAGGAAAGAAAGTTTTAATTAGTGTGGCTGGTGTTTTAAAAGCAGGAGACCTGTTAAGGAGGATTGCCTAAGGTCTCTAGAGCAACTAATTAAAACCCTGATTAAGTTGAAGCAAAGAAGAAAAGTTTATTACATGAGTATTGCTGTATGAAAGTCATCAATGGACAATTGCAGTAAAGGACTGTGAACTGAAACCTTTATTTGGAAGAAAGCAATCATTGCCTTGTTGAAGCAAGCAAGGGCAATTGATATCTGTGGAAAGTTTACCAACCTTTTTATTTCTTGTGGAAAAAGTCTTTACATGTGTTATGCCAAGCTTCCTTAGAAGTTCCTGTTAAACAAGGGAGGCGAATAAAATTTCTTGTGTTGCTTTCAAACCTCGGCTAAATCTCTTTATTACAACTACAATCAAATGCTCAAGGAACTACAACTCCCAGAGGCCTTTGCCCTAGGAGTCCATATTAAATAAATATTGAAAGTGCAGCCCCCTTTCCTCGTCAGGCAACCGCCTAGGCGGGAGAAGGCGGTGACAGTACATATGACCTAGATTGGCCACTGTTGGAAACAGAATACTGGGCTTGATGGACCTTGGTCTGACCCAGTATGGCATATCTTATGTTCTTATGTTCTTATGATGGAGCCCTCGTGCGGAGCATTTCCCCAGCTTTCAAAGAAAGCCTTTGGGAATGCAGCGCACCTGCACGGTTCCCTTCCTGCCCAAGGGTGCCATCTTGCTCAGTCTTGCTTTTTCCGTGGAGCCCAACGGACGTAGTTCGTGTCACCCCGGAAAAAGTTCATTTTTTTCTGCGATTTTTGCTTCTCTTTATCCAGTTCGACGCCGGTTCCCCTTCCCGCCTGGGCTCGATACACCGGTATCGAGTCCGGAACTTCTTTTTCGGTTTTTGTCCTTTGTGACTAGCATTCGCGCTTTTTCTGTTATTTGCACTGGCAGCAGCCCGGTCTTTTGACCTTGCAGAGGCCCTTTTTCCCCCAATGGCTGCCAGCGGGTTCAAAACATGTGATCAGTGTAAGAAACTTATGTCTCTCACCGACACGCACAACTGCTGCCTCCGATGCCTCGGGCCCGACCATGACCCGCTGGTCTGTGGCCCGTGCGGCAAGATGTCGTTGATGGCGCTTCAAAGCCGTCAGCATCAGCGTGAAAGAAGTTTTTCAGAATCTGCATCCGGCCGGGCCCGGACTTCGTCAGAGGCCTTGACAGCTCGGGAGTCGGACCCCGAGCGGCATTGTGCGTCCTCTGAAAGGGGATCTCCCACCCGGGAGCACAAAAGAAATAAGAAGCTCGTGAGGGCAGCGTCAGTGGAGGTACCTGGATCCTCGAGGGCCAGGTCGCGCAGCCCTGACTGCCGCCGCGGGCTCTCGGAGTCGGAGCAGCCGACCAAGCAACCTTGCCTGGAGCCAGAGTCCCCGAGTCAGGTAACTTCTGTTGTCCTTGTGGACTCTCCCCAAGGAGAACCAACGTCGGGCCCGATGCCGTCGGGGTCCAAGTCGGGGGGCTGAGGAGTCTCCTGAGCTCGGACTCAGGCTGACGGCCCTGGAGAGCAGCCTGGCTGCCTTCATGGAGCAGCAGCGGGTACTGATTGCCGGTCTGACCGGTGCATCTGCCCCGACCACCGGGTCTTCCACGTCTAAATCGACACCGGAGGCCGAGCCGATCCTCGAGTCAATCAAATCTTGAGTCGATCCTCAGCCACGGTCTCCCTAGACCTCCCATTCGGGGACGAGATCGTCGATGCTGGTGCCCTCGGCATCGGGGTGGGTGGCATCGAGGCCCACATGGCCGGAGCCACTCGATTCCTCCTCGGAGGAGTCAGCGTGGGAGATGGAGGATGAGGAGTCTCCTGACACCTTCTGGACCCGGTGCTTCCCGTTGGACTCCCCAGAGTCCGAGCCTCGGAGAAGGTCCCCCCCGGAGGATTTCATCAGGGACATGGCCAAGGCTTTGGCATTCCCGGCAGACGCCGAGGAGGAGCCTCGAGCCGAGGAGCTCGATGCCCTCCAGTACGATTTTCCTCCGAAGGAAGCCTTTACTGTTCCGGTTCCTCTGATGCTGGAACGGCTACTCTTCCGTATATGGGAAGCACCGGCCTCGGCGCCAGTTCTGAGCAAACGGGTCGATTCCATTTATCGAGTCCGTAAGAGCCCTAGGTTCCAGAAGGTGCAGCTACCGCACAACTCCATGGTTGTGGAATCGGCCATGCAAAGAGTGAAAAGTCAGAAGATGCACTCCTTGGTGCCTCCTGGCCGGGAGTCCCGGAACCTGACTGCCCTCGGTAGAAAGTGTTTCCAGGGTTCTATGCTCTCTTGCCATGTCCAGACTTACCAGCTGTACATGGGCATGTACTTAAGGGACCTGGCAAAGGAAATTACCGGGTTCTCGGTTGGCCTCTCCGAGGAACCCTTGCAGAAACATAGAAACATAGAAATATGATGAAAGAAAAAGACCACATGGCCTATCTAGTCTGTCCTTCCATATCAACAACTACAACAGTCCCCTTTTTACCTTTATAGATCCTCTGTGTTTGTCCCATGCTTTTTTGAATTCAGTTACTGTCCTCATCTCTACCACCTCCACTGGGATACTATTCCACGGATCCACTACTCTTTCCGTAAAGAAATATTTCTGCATATCAATCCTGAATCTATCTCCCTTCACCCTCATCCCATGTCCCCTCATAGCAGAACTTGCTTTCAATTGAAAGAGGCTCTCTCCCTGAACATTTATGCCACGGAGGTATTTAAACATCTCAATCATATCACCTCTATCCCGCCTTTCCTCTAAGGTGTACATATTAAGATCCTTAAGTCTGTCCTCATATGCTTTATAATGAAGACCACTAATCATTTTAGTAGCCACCCTCTGCACAGACTCCATCCTGTTCACGTTCTTTTGAAGGTGCGGTCTCCAGAATTGCAGACTATACTCCAAATGAAGTCGCACCAAAGACTTATACAGAGGCATTATCACCTCCTTTTTTCTGCTAGCCATTCCTCTCCGTATGCACCCAAGCATCCTTTTAGCTTTTGCCGTCGCCTTTTCTACCTGTTTAGCTACTTTAAGATCATCAGACACAACCACGCCTAGGTCCCGCTCTTCTTTAGTGGACAAAAGTACTTAACCCCTTATACTATATTGCTCCCTTGGATTGTTGCAGCCCAAATGCATGACCTTACATTTTTCAACATTAAATCCCAACTGCCAAATTCCAGACCATTCTTCAAGCTTAGCTAGATCCCTCCTCATGTTATCCACACCTTCCTGGGTGTCTACTCTATTGCAGATTTTGGTATCATCCGCAAAGAGGCAAACCTTACCCAACAGTCCTTCCGCTATATCACTAACAAAGATGTTAAAAAGAATCGAACCAAGGACAGATCCCTGGAACACACCACTGGTAACATCCCTCTCCTCAGAGTGAGCTCCATTTACCTGTACTCTTTGTCGCCTCCCACCCAACCAATTTCTAACCCAAGAAGTAACTTTAGGGTCCCTAGGGTGCTCAGTTTGTTTATAAGTTGCCTGTGAGGAACAGTGTCAAAGGCTTTACTGAAATCTAAATACACCACATCTAGGGCTCTCCCTCGGTCCAACTCCCTGGTCACCCAGTCAAAGAAATCAATCAGATTTGTCTGACTAGACTTGCCTGTGGTGAATCCATGCTGCCTCGGATCTTGTAATCCGCTGTACTCCAGAAACCTCACTATTTTCTCTTTCAGCAGTGTTTCCAATAATTTACTCACCACCAAAGTTAAACTAACCGGCCTGTAGTTTTCAACCACATCCTTACTTCCGCTTTTGTGTAAAGGCACCACATGAGCCTCTCTCCAGTCCTTTGGCACCACTCCCGACTCCAACGAGGCATTGAAAAGGTCAGTCAGTCTTCCTCTCTCTGTGATCTCTTGTATTTCATGAAGGCCTCCCTCTTTTTCTTCACTTTTTCAGCTACTTCTTTCGAAAACCATAGCGGTCTCTTTTTCCTTTTACCTTTATTTACCATTTTAACAAAAAGGTTGGTTGCCCTTAAAATAGCCCCTTTCAGTTTTGCCCACTGTTTTTCTACCACCTGTACACCTAACTGCTTCACCCTCTGTCTCAGAGTCATGAAGTCACTTTTGATACGTTCTGAGGTATACCTGGCAGTATCATTTGTTCGAATATGGATTATTTATTTATTTATTTATTTAACAGGTTTTCTATACCGCCTTTTCCTTAAATCAAAGCGGTTACCAGACACAAGAAGGGAGAACAGAGACAGGGGGGCATACACTGACTAAACTAAAGTGGGCTTGATGAGTCTCGGCAAACTCGCCGTAACATCTTGGATTTTGGCACCAGGCAGACAGCATACCTCTGTGGACATCAAGTCTGGTCGGCAGATGGGACGCCTCAGTACCCCTCAGAAGAGAGTCTCCAACCACCACTACCCTTCATTTCCTTCTGGTCACTGATTCTGCAACTTTGGGGTACTTGAGCTCTGGTTCTTCCCTTTCCAGGGATGCTTTCACCTCCTCCAGAAGTCCAGGGCTGCATAATGATTCTTCAATTCAAGGGCTGGAGAAGTTGGATTGGTGCTTTTGCAGGCCCTGGTGACTTGTGTCCAACCATCGACATTCTGTTGGCACCCATCTTCTCCTCTGCTGGAGAGCTTCGTTGCTGCAAGAAGTATCTCATCAATGTACTTCTCACTGTCTTGAATGCTCCTCAGCCTCGCCACCTCCTCTCTGAGTTCCTCCACTTGTTTCCTCAGAGCTTCAGCATGCAGGCACCCTGCACATGGAACCGGTCCTTCAACTGGCATTAGGACCTCTGTCTGGACCGAGGCAGAAGCTGTAACGGGGGCAACAGCTTTAGCGATATGATTTTTCCCAGCCATTGTTCTGTTTGTGGAGCTTAGGTATCTGTTAAAGCAAAAGAGAGAGCTCTACCAAGTATCAGCCGGTTTCCCAGCTGTCCTTTCAGAGAAAAAGCATTTAAATCTCTTTAATTATATTCAAAATGTGCTGGTCCAATTCTCTGTGCTTTGTTAAATGGGGAGGTGCCCTATAAAGCAAGACTGCTCACTAGGGGTGGGTGGGAGTTGGGGTGGGTAAGGAGGGAACTAACACCTGATTAGGTGTTAGCGGTTCCCAAGCTGAGGAGGTTACCAGAGTTCAGCTACCTACTATGCTCAAGGAAAGCATTAAAAAGTAAGTAACCTTGCTTTAAAAATATACAAAAACCCTTTTAAGAGCTCCTAGTCAGAGAGCTAGCAATTTAACATAATAAAGTAAACCCTCAAATCCTTACTGTTGGTTGATCTGTAGAGCCCCTGTTTAGGAAAGCAGAGGTTCAAAGCCTTGTCTTCAGGGATCCGGGAGTGCTCGAGCAGCCTATGACGGCTTTGAGGCTTCAGCCCGGGTAGCCGCAGCCGGCATCGGTGCATGCCGTCAGGCCTGGCTACAGTCATCGGACCTGGAGTCATGGGTACAGGACAAGTTGGTCGATGTCCCCTGCTGAGGTGACAATCTATTCGGCAAACCCATGACTGAGAAGGCTGCAGAAATCGAGACCGAGACTCTCACCAGGACAAGACTGTCCAGAAAGACTTTTGCCCCTTCTCATAAAAAGAAGGGCTTGGGAAAGAAGCCCTTTTTCCCGAGGAAGGGTGCTGCCTACAAAACCTACCCCTCAGTATCAGGCCTCTCCAGATCCCCAACAGGGCCAACAGGGACATGGGCCCCGTAGGCAGAAGACCCCCAAGTTGCCAGCTCCGGCTCCTGCACAGCAGGGAGCGGGGTTTTGACTCCCACAGCATAGCCTCTTCTCCGTTGGTGGCTCCACTCAGCACTGGGGGTCAGCTGACCCTGTACGTCTACAGGTGGCCAGCCATCACAGGGGATACCTGGGTACTGAGCATAGTCCAGAGGGGCTATATGCTCCATTTCCACCAGCTACCCCCATTGTACTATCCAGGGGAGCCTCCAAGACTCCCTCTGCACAGGGACCTCCTCCTTCAGGAGTTGGCAAGTCTTTTAAAGGAACAGGCGGTGGAACCGGTGCCACACCACCTGGAAGGTCAAGGCTTCTACTCCAGGTACTTCCTCGTACCAAAGAGAACAGGAGGCCTCAGACCTATCCTAGACTTGCGAAATCTGAACAAGTTTCTGGAGAGGGAAAAGTTTAAGATGCTTACCCTTGGGATACTGCTGCCCTACCTCCAGCAGGGAGACTGGCTATGCTCCTTAAACCTAAAGGATGCTTATACTCACATCCTCATCCATCCAGACCACAGGCAATATCTCAGATTTGTGGTGGGAGGAAACCATTTTCAGTACAGGGTACTTCCCTTTGGCCTGACCTCTGCCCCCAGGGTTTTCACCAAATGCCTGGCGTTGGTGGCAGCTTTTCTCAGAAATCAGGGGATTTTTGTCTTCCCATACCTGGATGATTGGCTAATCAGGGGCCCGTCATTCCAGGAGGCCCGACAGGCCACTCTTCGCATTGTTTCTCTTCTTTATCATCTGGGCTTTGTCATAAACTATGCAAAGTCGACTTTGCTCCTCTCTCAGAACCCAGAATTTATAGGGGCGAGACTGGACACCCTTCAGGCGAGGGCTTACTTGCCAGAGGACAGGGCCCACAGATTGATGGATTTGGCAAACCAGTTCCAAAGCAATTCTCAGGTTTCTGCCAGGCACTACCTGCGGCTTCTGGGCCACATGGCATCCACTGTAAATGTGACCCCGAATGCCCATCTGCACATACGAACTGCTCAATGGTGCCTCAGAGACCAGTGGACACAAGCCACCGGCGACCTTCGAGACAGAGTAAAGGTGTCCGGATGGCTTCTGAACTCCTTGCAGTGGCGGCTACATCTACCAAACCTTCTCAAAGGTGTGCCTTTTCAGGATCCAGCACACACCAGGGTGCTGACCACCGATGCATCCTTAAAGGGCTAGGGTGCACATTGCCAGGGCACGTGCACTCAAGGCCTGTGGTCCCCTCGGGAGGCCACACAGCAGATCAACCTTTTAGAGCTGCGAGCAATCCGCTTACCTCTGCAAACCTTCTGACATGCTCTCTCTCAACAGTCTGTCCTAGTTCAGACGGACAATCAGGCAGCAATGTTCTACTTGAACAAACAAGGAGGCACAGGGTCCAGGCTCCTATGTCAGGAGGCACTGGACCTTTGCTCCTTTGCGGTCAGACAAGGCATGTTTCTCAAAGCAGTTTATCTACCTGGTCAGGAAAACTTCCTAGCAGACAAGCTAAGCAGGATTCTCCAGCCTCACGAATGGCAGATGAATCCATTGGTGGTCCAGCAGATCTTCCTCTGCTGGGGACTTCCATCCATCAATCTCTTTGCAAGTCCACTAAACCATCAGCTGCCCAGGTTTTGCTCCAAACCGCTGTATCCCCTGAGGATGGCAGCAGATGCTTTTCTGATCTCTTGGTCTCCGGGCCTCCAGTATGCATTTCCTCCCACGCCCCTGGTGGCCCAAACTCTGTTCAAGATCCGCCGGGACAAGGCCTCGGTGATTCTGGTAGCCCCCAGATGGCCGAGGCAGCCGTGGTTTCGACTTCTTCCACAGTTGGCAGTGGAAGCTCCGTTCCCTCTGGGGCTGCAACACGATCTCCTCTCTCAAGAGCAGGGTTCCCTTCTGCACCCCAATCTCAGGTCCCTCAATCTGATGGCCTGGCTGCTGAAATGATAGTGCTAGCTCCCTTACTTCTACCTAAAGAGGTTGAGGAGGTGGTCTTGGCCTCTAGGAGACAGTCCACCAGAAAGTCCTATGCCCTCAAGTGGCGTAGGTTTACGGTATGGTGTGCTCAGCGCAATGAAGATCCTTTCTCTTGCCTCGTGCCAGTAGTGCTGCAGTATCTACTTCACCTTCCAGAGCTAGGCCTTAAGTCTAACTCTGTTCGTGTCCACCTCAGTGCTTTGTCAGCGCACCACTCACCGGTGGAGGGCCACTCTCTGTCGGTTCACCCCTTGGTGTCCAGATTTCTCAGAGGAATGCTTTTACTCAAGCCTCTGGTTCGTCCACCGGCGACTGAGTGGGATTTGAACGTGGTTTTGCAGCAACTTACTCGCCCACCGATTGAGCCGATGGCTACTTGCCATTTGCGCTTCCTCTCTTGGAAGGCGCTTTTCCTGGTGGCTCTTACCTCGGCTAGACGTGTGAGTGAACTACAAGCTCTGGTTTCTGATAGACCATACACACGGTTCTGTAGGAACAGGGTGGTCCTATGGACCCATCCCAAGTTCCTACCAAAAGTGGTCTCCTCTTTCCACCTCAATCAGGAGGTGGTCCTTCCGACCTTTTTTCCCAGGCTGCATGCCAGCCGGGCTGAAACAGTCTTGCATACCCTGGACTGTAAAAGGGCGTTGTCCTTTTACATAGAACGTATGCGGGAGCATCGAAGGGCTACTCAGCTCTTTGTCTCGTTTGAACCTAACAGGATGGGGTTACCTGTCTCCAAGCATACGTTATCCACTTGGGTGGTGGATTGCATCGCCTGGGTGTACAGGGCAGCCGACCTCCCCTTGCAGGGTCGGGTCATGGCCCACCGTGTCAGGGCAAAGGCCGCATCAGTAGCTCATCTCCACTCTGTTCCGTTGGCAGACATCTGCCGGGCCACAACTTGGTCTTCAAGCCAAACCTTTGCAGCTCATTACTGCCTGGAGAGAGAGTCCTTGTGGGACAGTGTTTTCGGCCAGGCCGTACTCCGTAATCTCTTTGAGGTTTAGGCAACTCCTACCCTCCGGCCCTTGTGTTGGGCTACCGTACAGGGTGTGTTCTCAGTTAAAATTCTTATCACGGATGCTGAGGCTCTTGAGAGGGAGCCATTTTTTCTCAGCTGTGGGTTCACGGTAGCCTAGAGCTGGGGAGTCCCATATGTGAGGACTGACTTCCTGCTTGGTCCTGGAGAAAGCGTAGTTACTCACCTGTAACAGGTGTTCTCCAGGAGCAGCAGGAATCAGTCCTCACGACCCTCTCTCCTCCCCTGGAGTTGCAGTCATATACTTCATTTTGTTTTTTTGCTGTCTTTTAGCTATGTCATCAGACTGAGCAAGATGGCACCCTTGGGTGGGAAGGGGACTGTGCAGATGCACTGCATTCCCAAAGGCTTTCTTTGAAAGCTGGGGAAATGCTCCGCATGAGGACTCCGTCGGCGCCGACGTCACCCATATGTGAGGACTGATTCCTGCTGCTCCTGGAGAACACCTGTTACAGGTGAGTAACTACGCTATCTTGGGTCTCACTGGGCCTCCAGGATCTCACTCCTAACAGCAGTGTGAGACCCAGGAAAATACCATCCATCAATACTGAGGCAACTACACTCACCCAATTTTACTTGACTGGAGCTCCAGAGTCTGAGCTTCCTCTTACCTGTATCATGACAACAGCAGAGATCAAAGCATTTCTGAGTAAGCCCACGGTGGTTCCAGACTGATCATCACACACCCAGTCCATAGACAGGTGTGTAAAAATGACAACTGAAGCTGCCAGTCATGTGTACAATCAGGAGAGGAGGGAACATTTTATTAGGGTCAGATGGTCAGCAGGAAGCTCAGAGCTGAAACAGAAGCAAACAAGATATGGCTTCTTTGCTGGATTTTGTTAAATATTTATTTGTTTAGCAACTCTTATATACCACTTTTCAGTTTTATCAAAGCAGACTATTGTAGTTGATATGGAAGGGCAGACTAGATAGGTGATGTGGTCTTTTTCTGCCATCATGTTTCTATGTTTCTCAGAGGGATCTGCCTGCCAGCCATGTTAAATGTAGTGCTGCAAAGCCAGTAAAACAGTTTCATGGGAGTAGAGCTGAGCCTGGCATGGATTAACTGCATGGGGTTCTCAGGGGGTGAGTACCAGGGGGCTCCCAATTCTGTCTTCCTGGGACGCAGTTCAAGGTGGACCACTGTTGACCGTTGGCCAGGGCCGGATTTACCTTGAGTGAGGCCCTACGCCAACAAAAATTGTGGGCCCCCAGCAGGGGCGGCCCAAGGGGGGTGCGGACCTCATTTGCATAAGGGGCCTCATTTGCATAAATATTTGCATAATGTTACCATATACTAACTTTTAGTAAACGTGCCTCTTAATGAGTGTATGGATAAAGAAAGACTAAAAGATTTCTACATTACTATAATCCAGTGCCAACTGCCAGACACATTAGGAACTACTACAAACACTGCCCATAGTAAACCCGCCGTATCCTAACAGCACTACCAGGACTCACAAAGCACCATACTCTACCAATCAAAAGGCAACACTGCAAATATTAAACCAATACATTTCAGAGAACAACAATACATGACCTACTGGGGAAAGAGAACAAGTGGCAATGTCAAATAGGAATTATATAAACAGAACACCTCAGCTCAGTTACACATGCAGAACATAGACCATCACCAAACAAGTAATCACAATTTAGAAATAGGAAGACAATAATTAAACTGGGAATCCCAAAAGCCAAACTTGGAATGTACAACACTGTAGAAATAAAACAATACATTAATTTGCTCTTGTACTAAACAAAGCACAGATGTTAATGATGCACATTTACCAGAGCTGACATATTCCAATTAATAAATTCAAAATAAAGAGATATTTTTCTACCTTTTGTGCATTTTTTCAGCTGCAATTGCTCCAGCCACTTTCTTCTGGTTTCTTCGTGTCTTCTGCTAACTCTCCATCGTCTGCTGTCCATTTGTCCTTTCTTCTCTCTTCTAGATTTTTTTCCATTCTCTCTCTACATCTGCTTTAACATACTAATCTTTCTCCTTTTGCTCTTTCCTCATTCCTATTTCATCCACTCAAATATTACCCCTCCATCCTCAATCCCCACTTACTCTCCCAATACCCGGCCAATTGTAGATTTTTTATCCCTCCCACACAAAATATTTTTCCCTTCTCCATTTTACTCTTCCAGCCCCATCCCATTCTAATCCTCCCCCAACATCAGCTCCCTTCTAGTTCCAGCCTCACCCAGCATCCATTCCCTTCTAGTCCCTGCATCAGCCCATTTCCAGTCCTAGCCATCCCATCAGCCCATTTCCAGTCCTAGCCCCCCCATCACCCCACTTACAGTCCTTAACCCCCCATCACCCCATTTTCAGTCCTTAACCCCCCATCACCCCATTTTCAGTTTAAGCCCCCCCTATAACCCATTACCAGTCCTAACCCCCCATCAGCCCACTTCCAGTCCTAACCCCATCAACCCATTTCCAGTCAGCCCCCCATAGCCCATTGCCAGTCCTACCCCCCCCCCATCAGCCCACAGCCCATTACCAGTCCTAACCCCATCATCCCACCTCCAGTTTTAACCCCCCAGCCCATTTCCAGTCCTAGCCCCCCATAGCCCATTACCAGACAACCCCCATCAGCCCACAGCCCATTACCAGTCTTAACCCCCCCAAAGCCCATTACCAGTTCTAACCCCCCCCAACAGCCCATTACCAGTCCTAACCCCATCAGCCCACCTCCAGTCTTAACCCCCCAGCCCATTTCCAGTCCTAGCCCCCCCATAGCCCATTACATGTCAGACCACATCCGCCCACAGCCCATTACATTTCTTATCACCACCCCCCAAAGCCCATTGCCAGTTCTAAGCCCCCCCCAACAGCCCACAGTCCATTACCAGTCCTAACCCCATCAGCCCACCTCTAGCCTTAACCCCCCCCCCAGCCCAGCCCATTTCCAGCCCCAGCCCGCCAATAGCCCATTACCAGCCCTACCCCCCCCCCAGTCCATTTCCAGCCCCAGCCCCCCCAATAGCCCATTACCAGTCCTACCCCCCCCATAGTCCATTACCAGTCCTACCCCCCCCATAGCCCATTACCAGTCCTACCCCCCCCCCCCGGCCTAAAGTAAAATTTAATTTAAAAATAAAAACCTGGTGGCTGCCGCCGCGGGGCCCCCTCTGCTGCCGCGGGGGCCCCGTCTACAAGCTGGTCGGGTCCGGTCCGGTCGGGTCGGGTCCGGTCGGGTCTCTCTCCCTCCCTCGCTGCAGGCTGCAGGCTGCGAGAGACGCATCTTCGCGTCTCTCGCAGCCTGCAGCGAGGGAGGGAGGGAGAGAGACCCGACCGGACCCGACCCGACCCGACCGGACCGGACCCGACCAGCTTGTAGACGGGGCCCCCGCGGCAGCAGAGGGGGCCCCGCGGCGGCAGCCACCAGGTTTTTTTTTAAAATTAAATTTTACTTTAGGCCGGGGGGGGTAGGACTCCTAACCCCCCCCCGGTCTAAAGTAAAATTTAATTTTAAAAAAAAACCTGGTGGCTGCCGCCGCGGGGCCCCCTCTGCTGCCGCGGGGGCCCCGTCTACAAGCTGGTCGGGTCGGGTCGGGTCGGGTCCGGTCGGGTCTCTCTCCCTCCCTCGCTGCAGGCTGCGAGAGACGCGAAGGGAGAGCGTCTCCTCGCGTCTGTGTTAAGCCCGCAGGGGCTGATGGGAAATCCCATCAGCCCCTGCGGGCTTAACACCGACGCGAGGAGACGCTCTATCTTCGCGTCTCTCGCAGCCGGGAGGGAGGGAGGGAGACGAGACCTGACCCGACCCGACCCGACCAGACCATCTTGTAGACGGGGCCCCCGCGGCAGCAGAGGGGGCCCCGCGGCGGCAGCCACCAGTTTTTTTTTAAATCGAGTTGAAAAAAAAAAAAACTGGTTCTATTTTTTGTGGGCCCCTGCCGGTTGTGGGCCCTACGCCATGGCGTACATGGCGTATACGTAAATCCGGCCCTGCCGTTGGCACAATATGGGGGCTTCCTGATGTTTTCTGCACACATTTGTAGCATTTTCACCTACTGTGCAGCTGGCAGTCATGCAGTCATAGCGCATATTCCACCCAAGCAGTTCCAATGCGCATTCATTTCCTAGTGCTTGTAACGAGCATTGCGGTAAAAGTAGAGTTAACGCGCGCTGCAGTAAAAGGCCTTAGCACATGCAGTTATGATACTTGTCTTAACTCTGTCTTCTTCCAGGACACGTTGTTTGACCTGTGGGAAGCGAAGTGCCTATTCTCCAGATTCTGGACTCTGCTCTTCTTGCATGGCAGCTTCTGAATCATCCCTGGAGGGCCTGCTCTCTCTCTCTCAGCCAGGGTATGCAGTTAGTCCAGCCTTGCTTGCCTCAGGGCAGGTGGTAATGGATGGTGCTATGGGTAAGGATAAAGAGCCAGCCAAAGAACCCAGCTACTGTGCTATGAGCCGCTCCTTGTCCTCTGGGGTCTCTGCCCTCTGGTTTTGGGAGGGTCATTTCCAAGAGGAGAGCTTCTGGACTCCAGATTGTCCTCCCCAGAATTCTTTTTTGCAGCAGGTCTGGTCCTTCTGGTGTGGAAATTCAAGGGCAGATACTCCATGTATTTCATGGTGCCCAAAAAGAATGGTTCCTTCCAGCCCATTCTGGACTTCAAGTAAGTCAACTAGCACTTGTGCATCCTGCACGTCCGGATGGAAACCTTGCATTCTGTGATTCCAGCAGTGTGCCAAGGGGAGTTCTTGGCTTCTCTGGATCTGGTCGAGGCATATTTTCATATCCCAATCCAGGCAGATCAGCAAACATATCTGTATTTTGCCATGCTTGGCTCTCTCTATCGGTTCACTGCCTACCTTTGGGGCTATCCACCACCCTGAGGACATACTCCAAAGTCATGGTAGTGGTGGCTGTGGCGCTGTAGTGCCAAGGGATTTGTGTCCATCCACAACTGGACAGCTGGTTCATCCAGGCTAATTCCCTTTCAGAAGGGGTGGTCTATAAATTAATGAATGGAGTGGAACAGGTAAACGTAGATTGGTTGTTTACCCCATCAAAAAGCAAAAAGACTAGACACAATAAAGCTACAATGCAACCCATTTAAAACTAATAAGAAAAAATATTTTTTACTCCACGCGTAATTAAACTCTGGAATTTCTTACCAGAGGATGTAGTAAAAGCTGTTAGTGTATCTGGGTTTAAAAAAGGTTTGGATAATGTCTTGGAGGAAAGGTCCATAAACCATTATTAAAGAGGACCCAGGAAATCTACTGCTTGCCCCAGGACAAGCATTGTGGAACTTGTGTGCCTCTTTGGGAACCTGCCAAGTACTTGTGGCCTGGATTGACCACTGTTGGAAACAGGATACTGGGCTTGATGGATCTTGGTCTGACCCCATAAGGCATTTTGTATGTTCTTATGTTCTAAGCATCTTGGGTGGCGTGCCTAGTGGTGCCCTTTTTGGAAAGCCTTGGCTGGGTGATCAATCAGGGAACGAACCAACTGTTGCCTTATCAGTCCCTGGAGTTTCTGGGAGAACATTTTGACACTTGAGTGGACAGAGGTTTCCTGCCAGAGAGGAAAGTCAAAAGACTGTTGGATGCCTGGCACTGTTCTATGCAGCAGGCTCCCAGTCTGGGATTATCTTCAGCTCCTCGGATTGATGGCGGCAACCATAGTGATGGTGCCGTGGCCGTATATTCACATATGACCGCTCCATCAATCCTTGCTGATTCGGTGGTCCCCATGTTCTCAGAGGTTTGAGCGCAGGCTCCCACTCCCATTGATGGTGAAGTCCAGCCTGTGGTGTTGGCAGCAGACCTGTCATCTGAGGAAGAGCGTGCTTCTGGACAATTTCTCCTGGATCCTCCTGATTACGGATGCCAGTCTCTCAGGTTGGGGAGCCCATTGCCAAGAACATATGGGCCAAGGCCATTAGAACCACAGGGAAGTGGTGTGGTCCATTAACCACCTCAAGGTGAGGGCCATCAGGTTGGCTTTTTTGCATTTCTGGCCCTGCTTGAGGGCCAGGCAGTTTGAGTGTTTTGAGACACCATGTTGGGGTAGCTCTGGAGATGGTTCTCCTGTTTGCCTAGACAGAGAAGAACCTCCTAGCCTTGTTGGCTCAACATATTGCCTGGGTAAAAAATGTGAATATGGATTTCCTCAGGTGGCATTCTCTGGATCCTGGAGAATGGGTGTTGAGTCAGGAGGCATTTCAGTTTATTCTGCGCTGCTGGGGTTGCCCCAAAATGGAAATGATGGTAACCTGTTCCCAGGGCCGGATTTAGCTAGAGTGAGGCCCTATGCCAAGAAAAATTGTGGGGCCCCCCGTGTCCCCGTGCAGTCCTGGGCCCCCCCCCGTGCAGTCCTGGGCCCCCCCCGTGCAGTCCTGGCCCCCCCCCGTGCCCCCGTGCAATCCTGGCCCCCCCCCCGTGCAGTCCTGGGGCCCCCCTGTGCCCCCGTGCAGTCCTGGGCCCCCCCGTGCAGTCCTGGCCCCCCGGACAGCATCGCGGCTGTCTGAGGGGCTTCAGAGGGAGCCGGGGAAGCCCGCACGAGGCCCCGGCTCCCTCTGTACAGCCGCCAGCGTAAGAGCCTTTTCCTTCACGCTGGCGGCTGTTTCTGTGAAGCCGCGAATGCTGGGAAAGGTTAAAGGTTGCCCTTTAACCTTTCCCAGCATTCGCGGCTTCACAGAAACAGCCGCCAGCGTGAAGGAAAAGGCTCTTCACACTGGCGGCTGTACAGAGGGAGCCGGGGCCTCGCGCGGGCTTCCCCGGCTCCCTCTAAAGCTCTCCGGTGGGCCCTTGCCAGCTGTGAGCCCTACGCCATGGCGTACGTGGCGTATAGGCAAATCCGGCCCTGCCTGTTCCAATTCTAAATTTTGCCACGTCTTCAGTTGCTGTATGGAGATGGAGTCCAAGGACATCAACACTCTGGCCTAGCCTTAGCCAAGTCAGCGCCTCTGTGGCCACTGATGGGGGGTGTAATTTGGTGTACAGAATGGGCAGGAATGTCCTGGTGGCACCAGATTGGCCAAGGAGAGCATGGTTCAGAGACCTGATGCAGCTTCTGCAGGCATCTTCTCTTCAGTTGCTTCCATCTCGGGGCCTTTTGCGGCAGGGACCAATTGTTCCCTTCTCGCTTATGGTTTGGCTGTTGAAAGAAGATGGCTAGCATATAAGGGCTATTCTCTGGCAGTAGTCTCCATTTTCTCAGAGTCCGGAGGAGATCTACCAAGCTAACACACATGTGGGTTTGGTGCCTCTTTGATTGATGCTGCGGCTTGCGACAGTTGGCTCCTGAGGCAGCCAAGGTGCCATCTCTGCTGGCCTTTCTACTGGAAGGTCTGGAGTATAGCCTTTCTCTCAGCTCTGAACATAAGAACATAAGATATGCCATACTGGGTCAGACCAAGGTCCATCAAGCCCAGTATTCTGTTTCCAACAGTGGCCAATCTAGGTCATATTTACCTAGGAGTTTTTCCCAAGAGACACAAGTTCCACAATGCTTGTACTGGGTCAAGCATTGATATCTTCGGTCACTTCTTAATAATGGTTTATGGACCTTTCCTCCAGGAACTTGTCCAAACCTTTTTTAAACCCAGCTACACTTACAGCCTTTACTACATCCTCCGGTAACAAATTCCAGAGTTTGATTACACGTTGAGTGAAAAAATATTTTCTTTTATTAGTCTTAAATAGTTTACCCTGTAGCTTCATTGCATGTCCCCTAGTCTTTCTATTATCTGATAAGGTAAACAATCGATCTACGTTTACCCGTTCCACTCCGTTCATTAATTTATAGATTTCTATCATATCTCCCCTCAGCCGTCTCTTTTCCAGGTTAAAGAGCCCTAACCTTTTTAGCCTTTCTTCATAGAAGTATCCTTCCATCCCCTTTACCATTTTGGTGGCTCTTCTCTGTACCTTTTCTAAAATCGCTATATCCTTTTTAAGATACGGCGACCAGAATTGCACACAATATTCAAGGTGCGGTCTCACCATGGAACGATATAGAGGCATTATAATATCTTTTGTTTTATTTTCCATTCCTTTCCTATCATACCTAGCATTCTATTTGCTCTCTTGGCCGCCGCTGCACACTGGGCTGAGGGTTTTAACATGGTATCCAGAATGACGCCTAAATCTTTTTCCTGGGTGGTGGTTCCTAATGTGGAACCTTGCATCGTGTAACCATAGTTTGGGTTGTTCTTCCCTAGGTGCATAACCTTGCACTTGTCCACATTAAATTTCATGATTCTGTTTTAATTTTAATCATGTTCATGATTCTGTTTTAATTTGTAAATAGTTACCCCTGTTATCCAAGTTACTTTTGCCTGTTCAACTGTAAGCACAAAGTATCAGAGGAAATGTGTAAATTCTTTGTTCACTGTAAACCGCGCTGATGCCGAATAGAGCAGTATAGAAGAGACTATAAATAAATAAATAAATAAATAAAATAAATAAATCTGCCATTTTGATGCCCAGTCTTCCAATTTATCAAGATCCTCTTGCAATTTTTCACAATCCTCTTGAGTTTTAACAACTTTAAATAGTTTTGTGTCATCTGCAAATTTGATAACCTCACTCGTTATTCCACTTTCCAGGTCATTTATGAATATGTCAAAAAGCAGCGGACCCAGCACAGATCCTGGGGTACACCACTATTCACCTTTCTCCATTGGGAAAATTGGCCATTTAGCCCTACCCTCTGCTTTCTATCTTTTAACCAGTTCCTGATCCACAATAGTACACTGCCTCCTATCCAATGACTCTTTAGTTTTGCCAAAAGTCTCTGATGAGGGACCTTGTCAAAGGCTTTCTGAAAGTCCAGATACACAATATCAACCGACTCATCTTTGTTCACCTGTTTATTCACTCCTTCAAAAAAACATAACAGATTAGTAAGACAAGATCTTCCTTGTCTAAAGCCATGTTGGCTGTCTCCCATTAGGTTGTGACTATCTACATGCTGAGTAATTTTATTCTTTATGATGGTTTCTACCATTTTTCCTGGTACTGACGTCAGGCTCACTGGTCTGTAGTTTCCCGGATCACCCCTGGAATCCTTTTTAAAAATTGGTGTTACATTGGCGATCCTCCAATCTTCAGGTATTAGAGATGATTTTAATGATAGTTCACAGATTACTGATAGCAGATCTGCAATTTCAAATTTCAGTTCTTTCAACACCCTTGGATGTATACCATCCGGCCCAGGTGATTTGCTACTCTTCAGTTTATCTAATAGTTGTAAGACATCTTCCCGATGTATCGATATTTCCTTCAATTCTTCCGCACCTTTAAATACAACTTTAGTCATGGGTAACATCCTTACATCTTCCTCAGTAAAGACCGAAGCAAAGAATTCATTCAGTCTCTCCGCTATCGCCTTGTCGCCTCTTAGTGCTCCTTTAACCCCTTTATCATCTAATGGACCAACTGACTCTCTCACAGGTTTTTTGCTACGAATGTACTTGAAAAGGTCTTTATTTCGTATTTTTGCTTCCGCAGCAAGCTTCTTCTCAAATTCTCTCTTTGCCTGCCTTATCAATGCCTTGCATTTGACTTGTCAGTGCTTGTGCTGTTTCCAGGTTTTGCCGTTTGGTTCTTTTTTCCATTTCCTGAAAGATGCTTTTTTGGCAACAACAGGCTCTCTGACCTCACCTTTAAACCATGCTGGTAGTTTTTTGGACTTCCTTCCACTTTTCTTAAAGCGTGGAATACAACTGGTCTGGGCTTCCAAGATAGTATTTTTAAACAACACCCAAGCTTGATGTAAGTCTTCAACCTTTGCAACTGCTCCTTTTAGTTTTTTCTTTACTATTTTCCTCATTTTATCATAGTCTCCCTTTCGAAAGTTAAAAGGTAGTACTCTGGATTTCCTTTTCATCCCTCCTCCATTAATTAAATCATACACGGTCATGCTATGATCACTATTGCCAAGTAGCCCCAACACCCTTATCTCTTGCACCAGATCTGGTGTTCCACTAAGGACTAAGTCCAAAATGGCTTCCCCTCTAGTCAGTTCATGAACCAGCTGCTCCAAAAAGCAGTCATTTATTTCATCTAGAAACTTTATCTCCCTTTATCTGCTGTGACACTGACCCAGTCAATACCGGGGGAATTGAAATCACCCATTATTATTACCGTTCTGTAACTTTTGTTAGCTTCCCTGATTTCTATGAGCATTTCATCATCCATTTGTTCATTCTGGCCAGGCAGTCGATAGTACAACCCCACTGCCATCGCCTTCCCCTTTTTACATGGAATTTCAATCCATAGAGATTCTACAGTGAATTTTCTTTCCTGTAGAACTTTAATCCTTTGTGACTCAATGCCCTCTCTAACATAGAGCACAACCTCTATCATTACGATATAGTTTGTACCCAGGTATCACAGTGTCCCACTGGTTGTCCTCCTTCCACCAAGTCTCTGAGATACCAATCATATCTAACTTCTCATTTAGTGCTATATATTCTAACTCTCCCATCTTATGTTTTAGACTTCTAGCATTTGCATACAAGCATTTTAGAGACTGTATTTTATTCATATGAATCTGGTTATCGGTAGGCAGGGGTAATTTGGAATCTTTAAGCTCTGTCTGCTCTGTACTCAAGGGCATTTGGGCTACCTTTGTCTTTATTGGAACCTCTCTGCTGATGTGCCCTAACTTCATTATTTTGGTAGTATCTTTCAAGGATACATTATTCCAAACCTTGCGCTCTTGGGTGACTGTCGGCTCCCCCTATTATCTAGTTTAAAAGCTGCTCTATCTCCTTTTTAAAGGTTAATGCCGGCAGCCTGGATCCATCCCAGTTAAGGTGAAGCCCATCTCCTCGGAAGACCCTCTCCTTTCCCAAGCATGTTCCCCAGCTCCTAACAAATCCAAAACCCTCATCCTTGCACCATTGTCTCATCCACGCATTGAGACTCCAGAGCTCTGCCTGCCTTTTGGGTCCTGCACATGGAATGGGAAGCATTTCTGAGAACACTACCCTGGAAGTTCTATGAATTTCAACTTCCTACCTAAAAGCCTAAATTTAGCCTCCAGAACCTCCCTACCACATTTTTCTATGTCATTGGTACCGACATGTACCAAGACAGCAGACTCCTCCCCAGCACTATCTAAGACCTTGTCTAGATGGCGCGTGAGGTCCAATACCTTCGCACCAGGCAGGCATGTTACCAAGTGACCCTCACGTCCACCAGCCACCTAGCTATCTACATGCCTAATGATTGAATCACCAACTATAATGGTTATCCTAACCCTTCCCTCATGGGCACATGGCCCTGGAGAAACGTCCTCGGTGTTAGGGGGTTTTACATCACCTGGAGGACAGGTCCTAGCTATAGGATCACCTCCTGCCACACCAGGGTGATGGCTCTCCTGTCATGTGACCTCTCTCATCCATGGCAACAGGGATGCTGCCAGACTGGAGGTGGGACTTCAGGACTATATCCCTGTAGGTCTCGTCTATGTAACTCTGTCTTCCTTATGTCTTCCAAGTCTGCTACTCTTGCCTCCAGAGATCGAACTCGTTCCCTGAGAGCAAAGAGCTCCTTGCACCTTGTGCAAACTTAAGACCCCTCACCAACTGGGAGAAAATCATACATGTGACACTCAGTGCAAAAATACTGGAAAGCCCCCATCTCGCTGCTGGACTGCTGTGTGCATCTTCGTTTTAAGTTTGTGTTTAGATATTTAAGTTCTTTACTTACTAAGGGTTGCTGGGGATACTTATACTAATAAAACTATACCTAATACGTTTAACCAGAAAGCTCTCCTCTGTGTTTTAAATTGAAACTGAAAACTCTTTGCTGCTACTAGGCCCTGACTGATTTAACAAATACAATGTGTTCACAGATTAATCAGCTTTAATCTAAAGAATTCCTTTTCCTCCAAGTTTTAGAAAAATTTCCAGAAGTAATACTTACAATTGCAGATCTCTCTCCAGAAGTAGCAGTCCCCTTTTGTAGTCCTTCAAGACCTCACCATCTAATGATCACTGGATGCAAGATAATATCCCACTACAACATCAGAAACACTTTCACCATTGGTAAGCACAAAGTCCAGTATGGCCCCTCCACGTATGGGTTTTGTTACCAGTTCCAGAGAGCAGCGGAGGCAATGACCACGGCCTACCAAAGTATTAGATGAATATCTTTATTGAGGACCCCACTGTACAAGTTTCGGCCGAAGCCTTCGTCAGGGGTCTAAAAACATAAACATATAACATAAATATAATAAAAACATAAAAATCATTACATATTAGAAATTAAAAATAGAAAATTAAAAATATAAATATCATTATATATCAAAAGTTAAAAATAAAAAGGCTACATAATATATCTGAACATTATCAAAACACCACATAGAAGGTGTGGGGAACACGTCTATGGGACGAAGCTACCACACTTCCCAATCTAGAATATGATGGAAATACAAAACATAACAAAAAAAGTGTTAGTCCACATGAAATTATAATGGAACGTGCATATGCAAGATCGTAATAAGAAACTCCATGAAATACAAACTTTATATATTGAAATATATGGTGGACACCAATATAAATGTGTACATATATATGAAAGAACTAGCAGACAAAAGACTTAATACAAAGCTATTTTAAAGAAATGCAAAGAAATATAGGAGAACTAATATAACATAGTGGTTCAACACATGGTAAAATTATGAAAATACTAGCGCTACAAGTGCAAAACAATGAAACAAAAAAACAAAAAAATATAAGGGACAAACTGCATCTGTAACAGAAAATCATACTAACAAGATTTTAACATTAAAAAGATAGTAGTACCACCACGAGGACTGCAAACAATCAAATATGTGGTAAATGCAGGAAAGCACTGGATATATTAAACAAAAACTGTAGGGATGAAAATATTTGACAAGAGGAGAGAAGATATATTAATGACTTTACTATCAGAGATACGATGGGAACATTGAGACAAAAAAAGGGGGGGGCTACTCAAGGGTCTCTCATTATGTGTATAGAAAAGTCTTGGGAGACAACGTACATTTTAATGTCAGAACGAATATAATACCAAATGGCAAAAATCGGATCAGAGGATAACACACTAAAACTGACCACCGATGGAGCCAGAAAAACCAGTAAATGAATGGAACATAAAACACATAGGTTAAAGATCCACAAAGATATAATAGAGGGATGTACTTTACAAACCAAAAAGGTTCTGACATTAAAATGTACGTTGTCTCCCAAGACTTTTTTATACACATAATGAGAGACCCTTGAGTAGCCCCCCCCTTTTTTTGTCTCAATGTACCCATCGTATCTATGATAGTAAAGTCATTAATATATCTTCTCTCCTCTTGTCAAATATTTTCATCCCTACAGTTTTTGTTTAATATATCCAGTGCTTTCCTGCATTTACCACATATTTGATTGTTTGCAGTCCTCGTGGTGGTACTACTATCTTTTTAATGTTAAAATCTTGTTAGTATGTTTTTTTGTTACAGATGCAGTTTGTCCCTTATATTTTTTTGTTTTTTTGTTTCATTGTTTTGCACTTGTAGCGCTAGTATTTTCATAATTTTACCATGTGTTGAACCACTATGTTATATTAGTTCTCCTATATTTCTTTGCATTTCTTTAAAATAGCTTTGTATTAAGTCTTTTGTCTGCTAGTTCTTTCATATATATGTACACATTTATATTGGTGTCCACCATATATTTCAATATATAAAGTTTGTATTTCATGGAGTTGTTTTTTGACATTTGTACAAGCCCTCTTATTACGATCTTGCATATGCATGTTCCATTATAATTTCATGTGGACTAACGCTTTTTTTGTTATGTTTTGTATTTCCATCATATTCTAGATTGGGAAGTGTGGTAGCTTCGTCCCATAGACGTGTTCCCCACACCTTCTATGTGGTGTTTTGGTAATGTTCAGATATATTATGTAGCCTTTTTATTTTTAACTTTTGATATATGATATTTATATTTTTAATTTTATATTTTTAATTTCTAATATGTAATGATTTTTATGTTTTTATTATGTTTATGTTATATGTTTATGTTTTTAGACCCCTGACGAAGGCTTCGGCCGAAACTTGTACAGTTGGGTCCTCAATAAAGATATTCATCTAATACTTTGGTAGGCCGTGGTCATTGCCTCCGCTGCTCTCTGGGTTTGATTATCTGCGAAAGGCCTTCTTCTTTCTCTCCTTCCTTTTTGTTACCAGTTGCCTGAATAGTTCTTCCTGTAAAAAATCCAGGATCTCTTTACTTCTAGATGACATCTCAGCAGGGATGCACCTATCAACATCCAGCATATTGAAATCCCATTTCAGTAGAATTTCCCCTTTCCTGGCAATGCTGCGTATGTCTTCTATTAAATCTCCGTCCACTTCTTCTCCCTGTGAGGGATGTCTCTATATCATGCCAATGCAAATGCATTTCTCTTTTCCTCTTTCTAGTTTAACCCACAGCACCTCCTCTCCCTTTTAAGCCTTGTATTTCCATAGCTTTAATATTATTTTTAATATTATTTTTTACATATAGTGCCACACTTCCTCCCCTTCCTCCTACCCTGTCCTTTCAGAATAAAGTGTTGCATGGTATAATTACATCCTAGTCATGGTAATCTGTGAACCATGTCTCCACTAAAGCCTCAACATCTGGGATCTTATTTCCCATGCTATGGGCATTTATACTGTCGCGTCCTCCCGCCCGGGCCGGTGGCCTAAGAGCAGGAGGGCTCGCCTAATTGCCCTTTTGGAATACTGTTTCCTAATATGGCTGCCAGCATGGGCTGCTGGGAGATGTAGTTCAGATATTCTTTAAGCAAGCAGTGTGACCACACGGTTTGTTAGGCCAAAAACAGAGAAAATTTATTTTCGGGATTTCCCCTCCGCATCAAAATTCGTTGCACCAACACAAATAGGATAATTCTCCAAAGGCAAAGGAAATAAAGTCCAAACAGGCTTAACAGAAATATACAGGAATTTTCTCCTTTACAACGTCAACTATTAGCTTCACTTCAGTAACCACCTTCTGAAGCTAAGGCTGTTGACCATATTAGAAAATGACTTTAACTTTCAACAAGCTTCCATTCTTGTACCGCTTCCATAGGAAAGAAGTCACAACTGATTTTAAAACTTCCAGCAAGTTTCTTTCTTCAATAGCACATTGAAACAGGTTACAATTGCTTTTAAACTTCTGGCAAGCTTTCTTTCTTTTTCTCAGTTCAGAGCAACAAGCTTTCACAGCAACAAGCTCCTAATTGCTTTCACAAACCACTCCTTCACCTGAGCATAGACTCAGCACATGTTCAGTTCGTTTGCCTTGCAATAAGAACATTGCATTTCTTCAACATCACTTTCACCCTGACTTACAGACAAATCTACTTCCATTTCCTCAGTAGATTCACTACAACTGTCTTCTTGTGAATGGATATCATAAGGCTTGTAATTCTCACCCTGCAGTAGCTCATTCAACTTTAGCAATAAGTGTTCTCTCTGCTCTGCAGCAACAGGCTTTAGGCACGGAGTTTCTCTCTCTCTTATCAGCCTTCTAACTGCTGAGTCACAGCAGTCACTGGCATACTTCTTATGCCTGCCTATAGCTTGCTTCACGGGGTTCTGGCTAACACAGCGTTTGGCACTCTTCCTTAGTTCTCTGACTACTTCTTCAGACAAAGCCTTGTTAGGAATTACATACAACTCATTCTCTTTACCTCCAGGACTCAACTGCTTCCCTGAGCTGTTTCCCCACCTGGGAATTGGCTCCTCCAGTTTCCTTTCTCTGAGGTACCTTGAGACACGTTTCTGCCTTGGTTGCTGCTGCCTGCTTTGGGTCACAGAAACCTCCTGTTCCTGTTCCTCTGTCTCCCCCGATTCTCCAGCTTCAAACACTGCTTCTCTTCTCCTTCTGCTGCTGCTTCTCTCCTTGCCTGCTTCTCCAAACACTGAAGCACTTTTAAACTGGTGCTTCTTAGGCACCACGCCTTTCTCTCTGCACACGTGAGGCTTGTTAGAGCTCGACCTAGCTCTAACGTCACTAAGTGGGCGGGGCTTAGTACTAGCTGTAGTCTGCCTCGGAGGCTTGTGGTCACTATGGGAACTCTGCTGATCTCTGCTTTTAAAGGCACAGGACTCACTTTCTTCCCATTCCATCCCTCCTGTACAGCTCTCCTTACCACAATACACACCGCTTTCCAGATGTTGCCCCTTTTACCCATTTCTATAAAGGTATTTAATGTTTCACTTACTTGGGGGCTTTCACTTACCTGAGGGTTTCTTCACCCATTCCCAATGAATCTAGTTTAAAGCCCTCTTCAGTAGGTTAGCCAGTCTGCTACTGAAGACAGGTCGACCCTTCTTGGAAAGATGGATGCCATCTCTGCTCTGCAGCCCTTGGTTCATCACCCATGGTCCAGAAAAGCAAAGCACTCTCAATGACACCATCCACACAGCCATACGTTTATCTCCAGGATGCGAGCTTCTCTGCCACGGCCTTACCCTCAACAGGGAGGATTGAAGAAAATACCACCAGAGCATCTATCTGCTTCACCTTCTGTTCCAGAGCCATGAAGTCACTTTTGGTACACTCAGAAGGATATCTGGCAGTATCAGTTGTGCCGACATGGATGAGCAATATCGGGTAATAGTCAGTAGGCTTGATGAGTCTTGGCAAACTCTCCATAACATCTCAGATTTTGGCATCTGTCAGACAGCATACCTCTCTGTACATCAAGTCTGCTCTGCAGATGGATGCCCCTGACTCTCAGAAGCGAGTCACCAACCACCACTACTCTTCGCTTCCTTGTGGTCACTGATTCTGCAACTTTGGGATGCTCGAGCTCTGATTCTTACCTTTCCTGGAATGCTTTCACCTCCTCCATTTCCAGGGCTGCATAATGGTTCTTCAATTCAAGGGCTGGAGGAGTTGGAGTGGTGATTCTGCTGGTGACTTGTGTCAAACCTTCGTCATTCTGTAGGCTCCCATCTTTACCTTTGTTGGAGAGCTTGGTTTCAAGAAGCATCTCATCAATGTACCTCTCACTGTCTTGCCCTATAAAACAAGAATGCTTACTAGTGAGCATGGTGAGACCACACCTTGAATATTGTGTGCAATTCTGGTCGCCGTATCTTAAAAAGGATATAGCGTTATTAGAAAAGGTTCAGAGAAGAGCCACCAAAATGGTAAAGGGGAAGGAAGGATACTCCTATGAAGAAAGGCTAAAAAGGTTAGGGCTCTTTAACCTGGAAAAGAGACGGCTGAGGGGAGATATGATAGAAGTCTATAAATTAATGAACGGAGTGGAACGGGTAAACGTAGATCAATTGTTTACGTTATCAGAATATAGAAAGACTAGGGGACATGCAATGAAGCTACAGAGTAAACTATTTAAGACTAATAAGAGAAATTATTTTTTCACTCAACGTGTAATCAAACTCTGGAATTTGTTACCGGAGGATGTAGTAAAGGCTGTTAGTGTAGCTGGGTTTAAAAAAGGTTTGGACAAGTTCCTGGAGGAAAGGTCCATAAACCATTATTAAGAAGGGACCCAGGATATCAATGCTTGACCCAGTACAAGCATTGTGGAACCTGTGTCTTTTGGGGAAACTGCTAGATACTTACCCACCTACGAAGACTCGAAAAACGCTGGCGCCGCTCACTTTCCATCGACGATCACGCAGCCTACAATCTCCACCTTGCATCTCACCGTGAAGCAATCACAACCTTAAAGAAGCAATACCACACTGATTTGCTCAAAAGATCTTTGAACAAACCTCGCGACCTCTTCAATCTTGTCAAATCACTGTCAAAGGAACCATCCTCTGAACAAAATGAAGATATCCACCCACAGGAATTTGCTGATTACCTACAATCAAAACTTCTTCAAACAGATGAGCTCTCAAAAACCACTGTACAAGAAACAACCTGTCTAACATCCCTGTCTGTACTTACCACACCCTCTGCTAAACACATTGAAGACACAATCGCCTCACTCAACACCACAACTGCACAAACCGACCCGTGCCCAGCCTTTTGGATAAAGGATCTTCGAAGTGCATTTAGCCCCTTCATTGCAAGAATCATTAACCTCTCCTTTACATCTGGCTCCTTCCCATCTGCATTAAAGTTCACATCCATTAGACCTCTGCTAAAGAACGCGAAACTAGACCCTAAACGGCCCGACTCCTACAGGCCTATAGCCAGTATCCCCCTTCTAGCAAAGATTTTTGAGAAAGAGGCACAACGGCAAATCCAAGACCACATAGATTCCGCAGCCCCCCTTGACCATTCCCAACACGGCTTCAGAGAATTCCACGGGGTTGAGACACTGCTCACCACCCTATTCAATGATGTTCTCACCACTATAGACAACTTACAGCAAGGCGTTGTGCTAATCTTCCTGGATATAGCAGCAGCGTTTGATTCGGTAAACCATGAGATTCTCCTCGTTCGACTGAAAGAAAAAGGCATCCATAACTCAGCACTTGAATGGTGCAAATCATACCTTGACACCAGAATGCAATATGTAAAAACTGCAACAGGAGAATCCGAACTCTTCCATCAAAAACAAGGGGTTCCACAAGGGTCCTCTCTCTCATCCCTCATGTTCAACATCTATATGCAGCCGATCTGCAATATCATCAGGTCATTCAATGTGAAATGTATTGGTGTAATATGTTCACTCTTCTCTTTCTGGTCTCCTCTGAGGCACATGCTAAAAAACAGAGGAGCAGCCACTGCGGCAAGAAATGTATGCTTCTATTTTAGTATTTCTATTTATCCTGGGAATTCTCCTCATATTTCTCCCCAGTCTTCCCATAGCTCAGCCACTGCAGCGACAGTCCTTTGGACAAGCCCTGAAACATGGCTGTCCTTAGCCTGATCAGTAGGTATTTCTTTCATGCAATGCTTGGGACTCTCTCCATAGATGACTGTGAATGCTGCCTTTATACAACACTGTGAGCAGACCCTACGATTTTTTAATATTTATTTAGACCATTTATTATGTTTCAATCCAAATCAAATGCTCATAGTGAAGTACAAACAAGCAACATCCAAATAACAATAACATCCAAAAACAAGAGTAACAGATAAACTGACAAAATACCGAATTAAAATACCATGGAGTAAATTTTAGAAACCCCAGGCACCATTTACTTACATAAAACACAAATTTCCACAAGTACAACCCAAGGGCACTTATCAACAACAAATAAAGGGATTTTAGACAAGGTGCAATTTATACCTATATGTGAGTGTAAGATGTAGTCAAGTTACGTACCCAAAACTGTATTTGCTCTGTTCTTCTGCTGAGGGATCCACTATGACTTATATACTTGTCTCTGCAGGTTCATTTTCTACGGACAGCCTTCTCTTTCTACTTTCCTGTACATAGTTCTCTACTGTTGATTACTCATTGCTACCCACAATTGAGGTTGTGTGAGGCTCTCCATGTTTCTCCCATATGCTTTGGGATGAATACTAAAGAGACCTCTGGTGGCTGAGGCAAATGGAAGCATAGGAGTGATGTCATTGAAACCTGGGTTTTCATTGGGTATTTGTCTCCATCAGTCTGCTGGTAGGGGAACGCAGCCCATTTGTCTGGACTGGTCTAGCAGGACTCAAGGAAAGGACATTAACTGGTAAGTAAAACGTCACCTTCAAACTCATGTAAATCCCTAGTACCTTGTGCCACATATATGTGCAAGTGGTGGATTTTATAAAACTCTACATTTACAGGAAGCTGATTAAGAAGTCATCTTCTAAAACTCAAACATTTTGCAAAGGAAAGCAATTCTGAAGGTCAGAAAGATAAGTGTAATTCCCCCCTCAAGTATTTCTCCAAACCCCTGATCCCTGCAAATGTTAGCTGAAGGTTCTGTGTGACAAGAAACAGGTATAAAAGTCTGCGTATACCGCAGACGATATCCTACTCTACATGCCGTTTTCCACAAAGCAAATGGATTTACTACCTATAACAAACTGCTTCGATGCAGTCTCAGAATGGCTCCTGTCACAGAACCTCCGCATTCAGCACAAGAAAACCGAGGTTCTCTTTATCACCAGAGACACCAACTTCACCCCACCTTCACATATAAAAGTCAAGGGAGCTGAACTATGCACTAAGGAAGCAATAAAATACCTTGGAGTCACACTGGACCATCGGCTCAACATGAAACCACACATAAATAATATCGTAAAAGCTGTGTACTTCAAGATACGCACGCTCAAGCACCTACGCTCCCTACTTGACCCAGAAGACTTCAGAACCATTTACCAAGCCCTAATCTTACCACATTTTGATTTCGCCAACTCAATTCTTCAAGGACTCCCACAATCCACCTTGAGCCCATTACAGCTCGCTATGAATACTGCCGCAAGGGTTCTTCAAGGAGCGTCCAAGAGTGAACATATTACACCAATCCTCAAACAGCTCCACTGGCTCCCCATACACGGAAGGCTGATGTTCAAAATCCTGATTCTAACATTCAAGGCCATAAAGGGACTATCTTCCAACTCACTTTCTGAGCTCATCCAAACTGTACCACGAAACAGAAACAGAAGACAAGCAGCATTAAACTCCTTATCAATACCAAAGGCCATTACAACATACAATCTATCAACAGCTAACAGAGCTTTCTTGTGTTGCGCACCAAAATGCTGGAACTCGCTCCCTGCCGACATCCGTACCATAACCGACTTAACCCAGTTCAGAAAGGCCCTTAAATTCAACCTATTCACCAGATACTACCCCATATGAAGATAACATTTAGTCCCACTACATATCCAACTACAGTTTTTCCCTTGCTCCCAACATTCGTGCTAATTCATGTACATAGTTCGAGCATGTGATCTAGTTAACAGATTACATATTCCATGTAAATAGTTCTCCCTTGTTTTCCAAGTTGATAATCCTGTTATATGTAACTCCGAACAGCCTGTTGTTCTGGTTTTGTTGTGTTCTCTGTAAACCGCGCTGATGTCAAAGAGTGCGGTATAAAAGAAATTAAAATAAAAAATAAATAAATATGACCTAGATTGGCCACTGTTGGAAACAGGATACTGAGCTTGATGGACCTTGGTCTGACCCAGTATGGCATATCTTATGTTCTTATGTTCTTATGTACTTGGGGTGGTTGGAAGCCAGGGTGAGTAGGGAGGGAATTAATACCTGATGAGATGTCAGTGGCTTCAAAGGGCTGGGAAAGAGAAACTAAAAGCAGAGTTTTAACGTACACCACAAAAAAAATATGTCCCCTTTTGAAAAACACCACCTAAAAAGAATGTAACTTTTTAAAAATGTACACCAAAACCCTTTTAGAGCTTTCAGGCAGAGAGCTAGTAATTAAAAGCCAAATACTCTTACCTTGCTTGAAATGGAGAGACCCTATTAGGAATGCTTTATCTGTCTTTTTCAAAGGAAGCCGTTTCCATTCGGCCTGTGCCTTCCTTCTTGCCTAAGGTGATTTCTCCCCTTCATGTGAACCAGTTGGTCTGTCTGCCCTCCTTCTGTAAGGAGCAGTGTCAGGGGGAAGTATAATGATCTTCGTCTTGTAGATGTCCAGAGGATGCTTCTCCAGTACTTGGAGATTGCAAATTCTTTTTGTAAGTCTGACCATCTTTTTGTGTTGTTTGCTGATCCATGCAAGGACAATGTGGTGGCTAAGTCAACTTTGGGGCGCTGGATTAAGGAAGCCACTGCCTCAGCGTATCTGTTGCGGAACTGACCAGTTCAGGATGTTTTGCATACGCATTCTACCCGAACGCAATCAACCTTAGGGGCAGAGCAGAGCTCAGTAGCCCCTGCAGACATTTGTTGGATAGCAACATGGGCATCACTTTCCACATTTGGCATGATCTATAGCTCCAGGATTTTGTGAGCTGCTGTGTCTTCTTCCCGCCCATTGAAGCAGTAGCTTTGGTACATTCCACTTAGTCTGGACTAGTCTAGCAGGATGATATGGAAGGTGACATTTTACTTACCAGTCAATATCCTTTCCTTGAGTCCTGCTAGAACAATTCAGAGCCCATCCCAAAACTGTATTTGCTCTGTTCTTCTGCTGAGGGATCCACTATGACTTATATACTTGTCTCTGCAGGTTCATTTTCTACGGACAGCCTTCTCTTTCTACTTTCCTGTACATAGTTCTCTACTGTTGATTACTCATTGCTACCCACAATTGAGGTTGTGTGAGGCTCTCCATGTTTCTCCCATATGCTTTGGGATGAATACTAAAGAGACCTCTGGTGGCTGAGGCAAATGGAAGCATAGGAGTGATGTCATTGAAACCTGGGTTTTCATTGGGTATTTGTCTCCATCAGTCTGCTGGTAGGGGAACGCAGCCCATTTGTCTGGACTGGTCTAGCAGGACTCAAGGAAAGGACATTAACTGGTAAGTAAAACGTCACCTTCAAACTCATGTAAATCCCTAGTACCTTGTGCCACATATATGTGCAAGTGGTGGATTTTATAAAACTCTACATTTACAGGAAGCTGATTAAGAAGTCATCTTCTAAAACTCAAACATTTTGCAAAGGAAAGCAATTCTGAAGGTCAGAAAGATAAGTGTAATTCCCCCCTCAAGTATTTCTCCAAACCCCTGATCCCTGCAAATGTTAGCTGAAGGTTCTGTGTGACAAGAAACAGGTATAAAAGTCAGCAGATAAATTTTCTGAGGCATCTGTGTATTGCTATTCTTTGAATACAGAATATGCATATACTTCGAAGGACCACCCAAACCACACCCAGAACATGATTCCTTTGAATTTCTGCTTGCTGTCAGCATACATTTCATGCAGCTTTGGACTCTGATGATTTCAGTCTCCAAGGCCTGTCTGAAGCCCCTCCTTGCTAAATCAAGAATGGCAGACCTTAAAGGGAGTGGCTAGCAGACCTCAAGGGAAAGTGCTGGAGAGGATTCAATTCACTATAAAGGACAGAAACACTTCCTCTCTCTCTCTCTCTCTTCCACCATTCATCGGACATGCAGGACAGGAGGCTCTGATAATCAATTCCCTTCACCCCTCCCCCACTCTCTCTCTCTCTCTCTCTCTCTCTTCCACTACACCTTGCCATGAGGCTCTGACCCACATGTTCTTACCTCTCTCTCTTCCACCATTCATCGGACATGAAGGACAGGAGGCTCTGATCCCTTCACCCCTCCCCTGCTCTCTCTCTCTCTTCCACTACACCTTGCCATGAGGCTCTGACCCACATGTTCTGGCCTATCTCTCTCTCACACTTCACACATGCACACGCACATGCACACACAGATTCATTGATGCACACTGAAACAGCTCTGTAACAATCACTATATACCTCTGTTCAATACCTATGTATTAAGCCTATTTCTACATAAAAATCCTTTCTCCAAGCCACACCTGTTTGGTTGTTTTATTACAAGCCCTACTGCCTCTGTGAAGTGAAATGAACCCAGGACCTACAGGAGAGTAACTTGACTACATCTTACACTCACATATAGGTATAAATTGCACCTTGTCTAAAATCCCTTTATTTGTTGTTGATAAGTGCCCTTGGGTTGTACTTGTGGAAATTTGTGTTTTATGTAAGTAAATGGTGCCTGGGGTTTCTAAAATTTACTCCATGGTATTTTAATTCGGTATTTTGTCAGTTTATCTGTTACTCTTGTTTTTGGATGTTATTGTTATTTGGATGTTGCTTGTTTGTACTTCACTATGAGCATTTGATTTGGATTGAAACATAATAAATGGTCTAAATAAATATTAAAAAATCGTAGGGTCTGCTCACAGTGTTGTATAAAGGCAGCATTCACAGTCATCTATGGAGAGAGTCCCAAGCATTGCATGAAAGAAATACCTACTGATCAGGCTAAGGACAGCCATGTTTCAGGGCTTGTCCAAAGGACTGTCGCTGCAGTGGCTGAGCTATGGGAAGACTGGGGAGAAATATGAGGGGAATTCCCAGGATAAATAGAAATACTAAAATAGAAGCATACATTTCTTGCCGCAGTGGCTGCTCCTCTGTTTTTTAGCATGTGCCTCAGAGGAGACCAGAAAGAGAAGAGAGAATGGATATGACACTTCTCCTACCTTGCATCACTCCCGCGTGCTGCAAACGTCTTCTGTCTAGACCTCAAAACATGTTTCTTTCTTTCCTTGGCACGCAATTCACGTGTTTGACTATGTGTACTTGTTAGCTCCGGCTTCTCTTGCAGCTGGAAGAACACATGAATATCTAAAGAACCACATTGCTCTGCATACAATTATGGTGATGGCATCATTTTTTGTGAAACAAACTGTCCATAAATGTCAGCGAGAAAGCCGGTCTCCTTTTATTAAGTTTGAAAAATGTGCATGAATGTAAAGAAAAAAAGACGGTCACAGAAGGAAGAGCACTAGGGGCTGCAGCCTGTGCATCTCCTTTTTTTGTGACTGGTGTAATTTGCATTAATAAAGAAGCTGTTTCTTGTTGGAATTTGTTTTATCCGGTATAAAATCCCAGGGCGATCTGCTAGGAAGAGCTCTGGGAAAATCCGACTGTCAGAGCCGACAAGACAAATGAATCCCCGTGTCAGCGGCGTGTGGCACAACGTTGACAGATTGAGAAGAACTGTCCCCTCTCGACAGGCATGCTTCATTTTCAAATTAATAAATCTGAATAAAATATTTTTTCTTTCATTACAAGCAGTGCCTGCTTGACAGTTCCAGTGACAGAAGAGAATACAGTGCTGATCAGAACAGCTTGCTCGAGTCCCACCTGGGCTTTTTCCGGTTTCATTTTTACCTGCTTTTCCTACCCTGCCACTGTTTCTTTTCTCTGTTTTACCTCTCTCTCTCTCTCTCTCTGTGTTGTTGTCTGACTCCTTCTCTTCTTGCTTTCGCTCTCCCTCCCATTCTCAATTTCTCTTGCTTGCAACATTGCTGTATCTCTTTCTCTTACCACACCACCTTTCTCATTTTCTCTCCTGTAGTCAGCTACATCCTGGAGTCACAACATCATTTCATTATGAAAAACAAACCAGCCAGGCGATCAATGCATTCAACCGCCAGTCTCATCACTCCAGCTAGTAGTCGTAGACTGCTCATAAGTAGCTCTCGCCCCTAATTATAACAGAATATAGCAAGATATTGGCCTTATTATTTGACCACTGAGTGCAAGCAGGTGAAGAGGAGCACTGGATTGAGTCAGTGCTTAATGCAAAGGGTGGCAGTGTATTCCTGCCCACTGGTAGAATGCAGCCACTAGCTGTCACAAGGGACAGCTCTTAAACAGGACTTGCTAACTTTTTTGACAAAAATGCTAGGTCCATCTGTTTTTCTGTCTCTTGGTCCAGCCATTCATAAGCCTGCATTTCATTTTTGCACAGACCACCAACTCATGCCTTTCCAGTAATAGTTAAAGACAACTTACAATCAGGTACAGTAGGTATTTTTGTGTCCCCAAAGGGCTTATAATATAGGTTTGTATCTGAGACAATGGAAAATTAAGTGGCTTGCCCAAGGTCACAATGAGTGCCAGTGGGATTTGACCCCTGGTGTCCTTTGGTTATATGCCATTGTTCTAACTCCTAGGCTACTACTTCACTGCAGAGGTGAATGGGTCCTGCAGCAACACCATTAGCAGAAGAGGTGCAGTTTCTAACATGGAGCAAGACTAGCATAATGGTTAGCAGGGCAAGCTGAAAACCAGGAAAGCCAGAGTTCACTTTGAGCTATCACTGAAAAGGCCTAAGCTAAATCCAAATACCCTTCACTTAAAGGAAGGCTGACGCTGTCCTTACCCCATCTTGAGCAGAACAAGACAGGGCTTCTCATTTTTGCTTGGCCTTGCAATAGGACTATTAGCACAAATGATGTTTGAAGTAGTTGGTGGAGTCAGAATTGGCCCATCCACTAGGTGAGCTAGGTGGCTGCCCCAGGTGAGCAGCTTTGTAGTGCCATGTTGTTGCCTGTGGGAGGCCAAGTGCTTTGGCACACATAACCTGCTACTTTGATCTCACTTTATTTTATTTAGACAGTTTTGTATACCACCTTATCCTTCAATCAAAGTGGTCACAACACAATTGGGGGATATATTTAACATGAGGGGATATGAGACTTATACACTAACACTTACAGGGGACATAGGCAATGGAGGGTTAAGTGGCTTGCCCAAGACCACAAGGAGCACCTGTGGGACTAGAAACCCCAGTCCTTCTGGCCCAAGGTTGCTGTCCTCTAGTGGCATTTGAACCCCCAGCCTTCCAGCCTGACGTAACTTGCCCCAACTACTAGGCCACTCCTCCCTGTTGGAGAGGGGTCAGAAGTGGCAGGCCATGTTTGCTGAAGCACATGGACTGTCGCTGCCGCCCACATCCCCCTACAAGATGGTACTGGCATCAGAGGGAGCGGCAGAAACCTTTGGGCCAGCCCTGGGTGGTGTATGCGGATAACATTTTGTTGTGCTTGAAGCAGGTGGATGTGTCAGGGCCTGACTTCTTGTGTATTTTTCATTTATTTCATTTCATTTAGTATTTATTTATTTATTTTATTTATTTGTACAGCTTTTATATACTGCTGCTTCCAAGGATCAGCAGCGGTTTACATTACAACAAAAATCAAACGATACATAGAACCTTATGGAACTATATTACATTATAACAAGAATTGCATAGAACAATATTACAATTTTACAATATAACAAGAACATTATTGAACTATATTACATTAAAACTGTATAACAGGTATAAGAGTGAGCATAAACCTATTATAGGAGTTTACGTTAGTATATTGTATTTATAATTCACCTATTACTATAATAGTAAGTGGCTGACAACACAAAGTAAATACACAAAAACATGTGGACCCCAATTCCAGTAAGGGCACGTCCGGGCTGTCTCGATGTCCCCAAGCAAGACTGGCCAGTTTGGAGCTGATTCTGGACAGCGGTAGCCAGAATCGGGCACAAGGAAGGCCCAGTGTGCCCCTGCTGCCTGCAGGGACATCCTCCCTGCAGGCACCCGACTCCAGAGTTTCTAGCCCCCCTTTTCCACACTGACCAAACCAAGGTCAGCCTGCCATGGCCTGGATCAGGCAGCAGGGACCTCCTCCGCACCCGGCCCCGGCCCCGATCGTGCAAAAAATGCTGCTTATTCCACCTCTTAAGTGGAATAAGCAGCATGTCTCCAAAGGCCTGGCAGCACGTACAGGGCCATGATCTGAATCGGCCCTGTATGTGCTGCCGGGCTGGCCTGCCCCCACTCCGCCCCAATCCTGCACCCTCCCACCCCTCACTGGCTCTCTCCATCCTGAACATCGGGATGTATTGGGCGAGCCGGAGGGGGAATTGGGCCCAGACAGCTTGTGGAACGTGCAGCTCCACAACCCATGTTTCTGCATGTGACCCATAGAGAGGAATTTTAGAAGGGGCAGCCAAGTGTTAAAAAATGTAAGGTCATGCATTTGTGCTGCAGCAATCCAAGGGAGCAATATAGTATAAGGGGTGAAGTACTTTTGTTCACTAAAGAAGAGCGGGACCTAGGCGTGGTTGTGTCTGATGATCTTAAGTAGCTAAACACGTAGAAAAGGCGATGGCAAAAGCTAGAAGGATGCTTGGGTGCATATGGAGAGGAATGGCTAGTAGAAAAAAGGAGGTGATAGTGCCTCTGTATAAGTCTTTGGTGCGACCTCATTTGGAGTATAGTGTGCAATTCTGGAGACTGGCACCTTCAAAAGGATGTGAACAGGATGGAGTCGGTGCAGAGACTGGCTACTAAAATAATTAGTGGTCTTCATTATAAAGCATATGAGGACAGACTTAAAGATCTTAATATGTACACCTTAGAGGAAAGGCAGGATAGAGGTGATATGATTGAGATGTTTAAATACCTCCATGGCATAAATGTTCAGGGGGAGAGCCTCTTTCAATTAAAAGCAAGTTCTGCTATGAGGGGACATGGGATGAGGCGTGCTCCATCGGAGGAGCCAGAGCACGCCGCCGCCGGATAGATCAAAGGGAGCAGCCCTTTAAAAGTGGCGTGCTCCATCGGAGGAGCCAGAGCACGCCGCAGCCGGATAGATCAAAGGACAGCAGCACTTTAAAAGCAGCGTGCTCCTTCGGGCGCGCCCGCGCCTGGTGGGCCCACAACTGAGGGCCTCGCCAGAGGGCCCTTTGGTGTGGCCCTTAGGCGCGGGCCCGGGAGTGCTCTGGTGTGAGCCGTGAACCCTGCTCCTCCTAATCATCACGGCTGCCTGAAGCCGGCCCTGGAACCGGGTAGGCACGATCGCTCCTCCACACCTCTCCTCATGACCCCAACCATCTCGCCACCACCACCTTCCTTCAAGCAACTTTCCTTGACTTGCTGCCCACTGCTGACATTGACCTTTCCTTCCATTATCCGCCTCGTACTTGCTACCCATTGTCTGCTTAGTACTGTTACCTACTGCCTGCCTAGAGCTGCTAACCATTGTTTGCACTGAACCGCTACCCACTGTTTGCCTAGACCTGTTGCCCACTGCCTGCACTGAACTGCTACTCAGTACTTGCACAGAACTGCTGCTCACTGCCTGAACCCCAGCAGAACTGCTACCCAGTACTACTGAACTGCTACCCATTGCTGCACAGAACTGCTACCCAGTGTTGCCTAGACCTGCTACCCAGTGTTTGCGTAGAACTGCTTCCCAGTGTTGCACAGTACTGCTACCCATTGTTGCTTAGAACTGCTACCCAGTGCTGCTTAGAACTGCTACCCATTATTGCCTAGAACTGCTACCCAGTGTTGCTTAAGACTGCTACCCATTATTGTCTTGAACTGATACCCTTTGTTGCTTAGGACTGCTACTCATTATTGCCTTGAACTGCTACCCTTTGTTGCTTAGGAATGCTACCCATTATTGCCTAGAACTGCTACCCTTTGTTGCTTAGGACTGCTACCCATTATTGCCTTGAACTGATACCTATTGTTGCTTAGAACTGCTACCCAGTGCTGCTTAGAACTGCTGCCTATTGTTGCTTAGGACTGCTACTCATTATTGCCTTAAACTGCTACCCAGTGTTGCTTAGAACTGCTACCTATTGTTACTTTGGCCTGCTAACCCATTATTGCCTAGAACTGCTACCCAGTGTTGCTTAGGACTGCTACCTATTGTTGCTTAGAACTGCTACCTATTATTGCCTCAAACTGCTACCCAGTGTTGCTTAGAACTGCTACCCATTATTCCCTTAAACTGCTACCCAGTGTTGCTTAGGACTGCTACCTACTGTTGCTTAGAACTGCTACCCAGTGCTGCTTAGAACTGCTACCCATTATTCCCTTAAACTGCTACCCAGTGTTGCTTAGGACTGCTACCTATTGTTGCTTAGGACTGCTACCCATTATTGCCTAGCTCTGCTAACCAGTGTTGCTTAGAACTGCTACCCATTATTGCCTAGAACTGCTACCCAGTGTTGCTTAAGACTGCTACCTATTGTTGCTTAGAACTGTTACCCGTTGTTTGCCCAGACCTTGCTGCCCACCCCCATGGCCCCACATCTCATTGTCCTTCTCTCCCTCATCCTCCCCAACTGCCTCTCCTCCTATCAACACCCTCCCTCCTCTCCCCCTACCCTCCTCATTTCTCCCTCCACTCTTTCCCCTAACATAACATCTACCTTCCTCACTTCTCCCTCCACTCTCCCCCCTAGCCTAGCATCTGCTGTCGAGCCTCTCCACACTATCCCCCGCACTTACCCAGCCTCCCTCTCCACCTTCCTCACTTCGCCCTCTATTCTGCCCCTACCCTAGCACCTGCTCTTGAGCTTCTCCACACCATACCCACATTCAACCTGCCCCCTCTCTTTAAGGCAACCCCACCCTCGCTTCCGCCGTACTATCTCCACTCTACCTCGCTCTCTAATACTCATTCTCCTTCTCTCATCAGGTAATATCAACCCTAACCCTGGTCCCCCCCCCCGATTTCTCCCCCACTCTAAAGATAGTTCCTCACGTACCCTATCTAATCTCATCCACATCCCACTCCTCCCTCCTTCCACCCTCTCCCAGTCATCCCACAATCACTCACCCATAAATATCAACTCCAACCCTACCCCCAAAAATACTCCCTCACATAACCTACCCGACACCATCAAATTATCCCTCATTTCCCCCCCCCCCCCCTCATATCCCTCTCGGGGAGCACATACACCCAAACATACCCACCGTCACCCTTCTCCATCTAAAACTCGCTACTACCCTAAAAATAGACCCCCACGCTATTCTAATAAGAAATCCGCATGTACCTTATCCAACCTTATCCATATCTCTCTCTCCCCCCCCCCCTCCACTCTCCAGCCCGGAGGGAGGAGTGGCTCAGTGGTTGGGACAGGCTACCTCAGGCCAGAGGGCCAGGGGTTCAATTCCTGCATGGGGACAAGCAACTTCAGGCCAGAGGGACTGGGGTCTCTAGTCCCATGGCCACTCCTTGTGGCCTTGGGCAAGCCACTTAACCCTCCATTGCCTCAGGTACACTTAGATTGTGAGCCCTTCAGGGACAAGGGAATAAAAAGTACCAGTTAGCATACATGTAAACCACATTGATTCTAAAGAGCATGGTATAAAACAAAACAAAACATTTACTTGCACCCTATGGAACGCATGCTCAGTCATTATAAAAACCTCTTTTATTCATGATCTTTTCATCTCTAATGCCCTACACCTCCTTGCCCTGACCGAGACCTGGCTCCCCCCAGACGACACCGTATCCATTGCCTCTCTCTGCTATGGGGGCTACCAATTCTCCCATACACCTCGATCTACTGATCGCGGTGGTGGCGTTGGCCTCCTATACTCTCCCTCTTTCCAATTCCAACCCCTCCTGCCACCCCAATCACACTCCCCCCTCTCCTTCGAAGTCCACTCCATTCGCCTCCTCACACCACTTCCCCTCCGAGTAGCGGTTATTTATCGCCCACCCGACTACTCCAAATCAACCTTCCTCACCGACTTCGACTCCTGGCTCTCTGCCTTTATGGATCCCTCCTCCCCCACTCTTATTCTTGGCGATTTCAACATTCATGTCGATAACCCCTCTGACCCCCATGCCTCAAAGTTCCTCCCTCTGACCGCCTCCTGTGAGCTCCAACGGTGCTCCACTGCCCCCACACACCTACACGGCCACTGCCTTGACCTAATACTCTTCTCCAATTCCTCTCCCTCAAACTTCCGCAAATCAATCCTCCCCTTATATGACCATCACCTTTTAACTTTTACTCTTCAGCTCCCGCCATCCCAACCTCGTACTGTCTCCTCCGACCTATTTAGAAATCTTCATAATATTGATCCCCTGACTCTCTCCTCCACCATTTTCTCCATCTCTTTCCTCCTTTTATCATCCAAGTCCATTGACGAGGCATTATCCTCATACAATACTACACTATCCTCAGCCCTTGATACTTGCCCCTTCCACCCCACGTCCTGTTAAACGATCTACTCCCCAAACCCTGGCTTTCTCCAACAATCCATTACTTACGCATCTGTGCCCATTCTGCCGAATGAGCCTGGTCCAAATCCCGCTCCCCAGAAAACCTTCTACACTTCAAATTCATGCTTGACTCCTTCCAGTCAGCCTTAGCATTTGCCAAACAAGACTACTACATCCATCTGACTAATTCCCTTGCCTCTGATCCTCGCCGTTTCTTTAACACCCTCAATTCTCTCCTCAAGGTCCCCTCGCCCCCAATCCCGCCCTCCCTTTCTGCCCAAACCCTAGCCGACTACTTCCAACGACAAAATCCTCAAAATTACCCTCCAATTCCCTACCCCCTCACCTACCTCCCCCTCTCCCCATTTCTCCTTCCCCAGCCATACTCCCCTAGCCACCCTCTCCTCCTTCCCTTCGATCTCTGACAAAGAAACCGCACTCCTTTCCTCCTCCAAACCCACCACCTGTTCTTCAGACCCTATCCCCACCCATCTCCTATGTTCCATCTCCCTCACCATTGTCCCCTCCATCACTCATATCCTCAACCTTTCACTCTCCACTGCAACTGTCCCCGCTGACTTCAAACACGCTGTTGTCACACCCCTCCTCAAGAAACCCTCACTTGATCCCACATGCCCTTCTAACTATCGACCCATCTCCCTCCTTCCCTTCATATCCAAACTACTAGAATGAGCAGTCCACCATCGCTGCCTCGACTTCCTCACCTCCCAGGCCCTCCTGGACCCACTTCAATCCGGCTTCCATCCCCTACATTCCACTGAAACGGCACTCACTAAAGTCACTAATGACCTGTTCCTGGCTAAATCCAAGGGCCTCTACTCTATCCTCATCCTTCTTGACCTTTCTGCTGCCTTTGACACCGTTGACCATGACCTTCTCCTCATCACCCTCTCCTCGCTTGGCTTCAAGGATTCTGTGCTATCCTTGTTCTCCTCCTAGCTCTCCCATCGCTCATTCAGTGTATGCTCTGGTGGTCCCTCCTCCTCCCCTATCCCACTCCATGTAGTTGTACCCCAGGGATCTGTCTTCTCAAGGCCTTGGCGCGCTCATCTCCTCCCATGGCTTTCAATACCATCTCTATGCCGATAACTCCCAAATCTACCTCTCTACACCTGATATTTCTCCGGCAACCCAGTCCAAGATCTCTGCCTGACTTTCGGACATCGCTGCCTGGATGTCTCATCACCGATTAAAATTGAACATGGCCAAGATTGAACTCCTTGTCTTTCCACCTAACTCCTCCTCCCCCCCCCCCCCCACTTCCCCCTCTCTCAATCCATGTGGATGGATCTACTATCCTTCCTGTTCCCTCGGCCCGCAATCTGGGGGTTATCTTTGACACCTCATTTTCTGCTCATATCCAGCTTGTAGCTAATACCTGCCGCTTCTTTCTCTACAACATCAGCAAAATCCGCCCCTTCCTCTCTGAACACACTACCAAATGCTTATCCACTCCTTAATCTCCTCTCGCCTTGATTACTGCAACCTACTCCTCGCTGGTCTTACCGCAAGCCACCTCCTTCCCCTCCAATCTATACAAAATCACGCCGCTTGACTAATCTTCTGCCAACCTCGCCATGCCCACGTTACTCCTCTTCTCAGGTCGCTTCACTGGCTCACTCTCCAATTCTGCATCCAATTCAAGCTTCTCCTGCTAACCTATAAGTGCATCCACTCTATGGCCCTCACTACCTCTTATCTCTTATCCCTCCCTACATCCCCTCTTGAAACCTGCGCTTCGCTAACAAATTACTTCTATCAATGCCTTTTACACGCACTGCGAACTCCCGACTGCGCTCCTTTCACCTTGCTGCACTTTACGCCTGGAACAGTCTACCTGCGTCTGTGCACCGGGCATCCTCCTTGGCCCTCTTCAAATCCAGATTGAAGACCCACCTCTTCACTGTTGCATTCAGATCCTGAGTCCATCAGCCCCTGCGGGCTTAACAGAGACGCTAGGGAGACACTCTCCCTTCGCGCCTCTCAAAGCCGGCACGGAGGGGCTCAGCCGTCGCGGAGGGAGGGAGGGATTCAGAGGGGGCCCCGCGGGACAGTCCATGCTGCCGCGGCAGCAGCCAACGTTTTTTTTAAACTATTCAATTTACCTATAAGCCAGTATTCAATTTTTGTGGGCCCTTGCCAGCTGTGGGCCCTACGCCACGGCGTAACTGGCGTATAGGTAAATCCGGCCCTGTTTAACATCACGGAATAAGATACAAGCCATCAATCAGCTGGCAATTCCTGTACTCTGTACAGTTTGGGATTGTGGACTGGCCTCTTAAAGATCTTGAAAAACTGGATTTGCGAATAAGAAAACTCCTCCATTCCCATGAAGTAATTTACAAAAATCAGTGGATGCCAGGACTGTGCATCCCTAGAGCTGAAGGAGGGTTAAGCCTCATAGAGATTGATTACACATACAGAGTTACTATCATAGGCCTACCTAACTGCATCATTGGATCCAACTACGCAAAAAAGTGCTGCAATATGAAAGTAAATGTCCAGAATCAGCCTCCATTGTCAAACTCGGACAAACGTTCTCACGACTAGAATGAATAAGTGAGAATCCAGACGCCTACACAGGGAAGGAAGTAACCGAATTTGCAAAACAAAAGAAAAAAACTCTTTAAAGAATTAGATCAACAAACAATAAAAACAAGTGAGCAAATGCACAAATACAGTGGGAAATACAGAGTGTAAACTCCACGAACCCTTTGTTGATCAAAAATGGACACATGAATGGTTAAGGAGAGGTGAACTGAAACCGAATGATGAGAGGTTTATAGCTGCAGCCCAGGACAGTGGCTTGCGGACAAAACGGTTTACAGCGATCATTGAAAAAACTGACATAAGAACATAAGAACATAAGATATGCCATACTGGGTCAGATCAAGGTCCATCAAGCCCAGTATTCTGTTTCCAACAGTGGCCAATCTAGGTCATACGTACCTAGCAGTTTCCCCAAGGGACACAGGTTCCACAATGCTTGTATTGGTTCAAGCATTGATATCCTGGGTCCCTTCTTAATAATGGTTTATGGACCTTTCCTCCAGGAACTTGTCCAAACCTTTTTTAAACCCAGCTACACTAACAGCCTTTATACATCCTCCGGTAACAAATTCCAGAGTTTGATTACACGTTGAGTGGAAAAATATTTTCTTTTATTAGTCTTAAATAGTTTACCCTGTAGCTTCATTGCATGTCCCCTAGTCTTTCTATATTCTGATAAGGTAAACAATCGATCTACGTTTACCCGTTCCACTCCGTTCATTAATTTATAGGACTTCTATCATATCTCCCCTCAGCCGTCTCTTTTCCAGGTTAAAGAGCCCCAACCTTTTTAGCCTTTCTTCATAGGAGTAGCCTTCCATCCCCTTTACCATTTTGGTGGCTCTTCTCTGAACCTTTTCTAAAATTGCTATATCCTTTTTAAGATATGGCGACCAGAATTGCACACAATATTCAAGGTGCGGTCTCACCATGGAACGATATAGAGGCATTATAATATCTTTTGTTTTATTTTCCATTCCTTTCCTTATCATACCTAGCATTCTATTTGCTCTCTTGGCCGCCGCTGCACACTGGGCCGAGGGTTTTAACATGGTATCCACAAGGACGCCTAAATCTTTTTCTTGGGTGGTGGTTCCTAATGTGGAACCTTGCATCGTGTAACCATAGTTTGGGTTGTTCTTCCCTAGGTGCATAACCTTGCACTTCTCCACATTAAATTTCATCTGCCATTTTGATGCCCAGTCTTCCAATTTATCAAGATCCTCTTGCAATTTTCCACAATCCTCCTGGGTTTTAACAACTTTAAATAGTTTTGTGTCATCAGCAAATTTGATAACCTCACTCGTTATTCCACTTTCCAGGTCATTTATGAATATGTCAAAAAGCAGCGGACCCAGCACAGATCCCTGGGGTACACCACTATTCACCTTTCTCCATTGGGAAAATTGGCCATTTAGCCCTACCCTCTGCTTTCTATCTTTTAACCAGTTCCTGATCCACAGTAGTACACTGCCTCCTATCCCATGACTCTTTAGTTTTGCCAAAAGTCTCTCATGAGGGACCTTGTCAAAGGCTTTCTGAAAGTCCAGATACACAATATCAACCGACTCACCTTTGTCCACCTGTTTATTCACTCCTTCAAAAAAAACATAACAGATTAGTAAGACAAGATCTTCCTTGTCTAAAGCCATGTTGGCTGTCTCCCATTAGGTCATGACTATCTATATGCTGAGTAATTTTATTCTTTATGATGGTTTCTACCATTTTTCCCGGTACTGATGTCAGGCTCACCGGTCTGTAGTTTCCCGGATCACCCCTCGAACCCTTTTTAAAAATTGGTGTTACATTGGCGATCCTCCAATCCTCAGGTATTAGAGATGATTTTAATGATAGTTAACAGATTACTGATAGCAGGTCTGCAATCTCAAATTTCAGTTCTTTCAACACCCTTGGATGTATACCATCCGGCCCAGGTGATTTGCTACTCTTCAGTTTATCTAATAGTTGTAGGACATCTTCCCGATGTATCGATATTTCCTTCAATTCTTCCACACCTTTAAATACCACTTCAGTCGTGGGTAACATCCCTACATCTTCCTCAGTAAAGACCGAAGCAAAGAATTCATTCAGTCTCTCCGCTATCGCCTTGTCGCCTCTTAGTGCTCCTTTAACCCCTTTATCATCTAATGGACCAACTGACTCTCTCACGGGTTTTTTGCTACGAATGTACTTGAAAAGGTCTTTATTTCGCGTTTTTGCTTCCGCAGCAAGCTTCTTCTCAAATTCTCTCTTTGCCTGCCTTATCAATTCCTTGCATTTGACTTGCCAGTGCTTGTGCTGTTTCCAGGTTTCATCATTTGGCTCTATTTTCCATTTCTTGAAAGATGCTTTTTTGGCAACAACAGCCTCTCTGACCTCAGCTTTAAACCATGCTGGCAATTTTTTGGACTTCCTTCCACTTTTCTTAAAGCGTGGAATACAGCTGGTCTGGGCTTCCAAGATAGTATTTTTCAACAACACCCAAGCTTGATGTACGTCTTTAACCTTTGCAACTGCTCCTTTTAGTTTTTTCTTAACTGTTTTTCCTCATTCTATCATAGTCTCCCTTTCGAAAGTTAAGGGGTAGTACTGTGGATTTCCTTACTATCCCTCCTCCACTAATTAAATCAAAGGCGATCATGCTATGATCACTATTGCCAAGTGGCCCCAACACCCTTATCTCTTGCACTACATCTGGGGTTCCACTAAGGACTAGGTCTAATATTGCTTCCCCTCTGGTCAGTTCATGAACCAGCTGCTCCAAGAAGCAGTCATTTATTTCATCTAGGAACTTTATCTCCCTAGCATGTCCTGTTGTGACACTGACCCAGTCGATGCCGGGGTAATTGAAATCACCCATTATTATTACTGCACTGTAACTTTTGCTAGCTTCCTTGATTTCTTTGAGCATTTCATCATCCATTTGTTCATTCTGGCCAGGCGGACGATAGTACACCCCCACTGCCATCGCCTTCCCTTTTTACATGGAATTTCAATCCATAGAGATTCTACAGCAAATTTTGTTTCTTGCAAAACTTTAATCCTTTCTGACTCAATGCCCTCTCTAACATAGAGCGCAACCCCTCCACCAATTCGATCAGCTCTATCATTTCGATATAGTTTGTACCCAGGTATCACAGTGTCCCACTGGTTGTCCTCCTTCCACCATGTCTCTGATATTCCAATCATATCTAACCTCTCGTTTAGTGCTATATATTCTAACTCTCCCATCTTGTTTTGTAGACTTCTAGCATTTGCATACAAGCATTTTAGAGACTGTATTTTATTCATATTAATTTGGCTATTGGTAGACATGGGTAATTTGGGATCTTTAAGTTCTGTCTGCTCCATACTCGAGGGCATTTGGGCTACTTTACTCTTTTTTGGAACCTCTCTGCTTTTGTAGTATCCTTCAAGGATACATTCTTCCGAACCATGCGCTCTTGGGCGACTGTCGGCTTTCCCCTATTATCTAGTTTAAAAGCTGCTCTATCTCCTTTTTAAAGGTTAATGCCAGCAGCCTGGTTCCATCCCGGTTAAGGTGAAGCCCATCCCTTCGGAAGAGCCCCTCCTTTCCCCAGAATGTTCCCCAGTTCCTAACAAATCCGAACCCCTCATCTCTGCACCATTGTCTCATCCACGCATTGAGACTCCGGAGCTCTGCCTGCCTATTGGGTCCTGCGCGTGGAACGGGAAGCATTTCGGAGAACGCTACCCTGGAAGTTCTGGATTTCAACTTCCTACCTAAAAGCCTAAATTTAGCTTCCAGAACCTCCCTACCACATTTTCCTATGTCATTGGTACCAACATGTACCAAGACAGCAGACTCCTCCCCAGCACTATCTAAGACCTTATCTAGGTGGCGTGTGAGGTCCGCTACCTTCGCACCAGGCAGGCATGTTACCAGGCGATCCTCACGTCCACCAGCCACCCAGCTATCTACATGCCTAATGATCGAATCACCAACTATAACTGCTGTCCTAACCCTTCCCGCATGGGCACTTGGCCCTGGAGAAACCTCCTCGGTGCGAGAGGGGTTTACATCACCTGGAGGACAGGTCCTAGTTACAGGATCATTTCCTGCCACACCAGGGTGATGCTCTCCTGTCACGTGACCTCTCTCCTCCATGGCAACAGGGATGCTGCCAGACTGGAGGTGGGACTTCAGGACTATATCCCTGTAGGTCTCGTCTATGTACCTCTCTGTCTGTCTTATGTTTTCCAAGTCTGCTACTCTAGCCTCTAGAGAACGGACTTGTTCCCTGAGAGCAGAGAGCTCCTTGCACCTAGTGCACACGTAAGACCTCTCACCAGCTGGGAGAAAATCATACATGTGACACTCAATGCAAAAGACTGGAAAGCCCACATCCCGCTGCTGGACTGCTGTCTGCATCTTAGTTTTAAGTTTGTGTTTAGATCTTTAAGTTCTATATGTACTAAAGGGTGCAATGGATATTTATACCACTAAAACTGTACCTAAGAAGTTTAATATACCTTGTTCACCTGAAGCTTAATTAATCTCAGGTCCTTGGTGTATGACTGATTTGGGTAATGAGCTTCACCTGAGAGCACCTCCTGTCTTTTAAGTTGTGCAAGTACCTATATAAAGCTGTGATTTTCCCAGGGGAGGGTGGGTGTGGGCAGGAAGGGAGGGATATAACACTTATTAAAAAAGGGCTGCTACACAGTACCTTGTCCTGTGCTGCTGAGGAAAACTATATTCTGATTTGATTTAAATTTATAGCTCTTTGCTGCTACTAGGCTCTAACCTATTATGAAATTTAAACTACAAGCTCTCTGCTGGATTCTAAATTTAACCAGAAAGCTCTCTTCTGTGTTATAAATTGAAACTAAAAGTACTATGCTGATGCTAGGCCCTGAGTGACTATGAAATTTAAACTACAGCTGTCTACTGGGTATGAAAGGTAAACCAGAAAGTTCTCTTCTGTGTTTTTAAATTGAATCTTAAACCGTTGCTACTAGGCCCTGACTGATTTAACAAAAAAAATAGTGGGTTCACAGATTAATTAGCTTTAAAAGAAAAACAATTCCTTTCAGAAAAATTCCCAGAAGTATATACTCCACAATTTCAGATTTCTCTCCAGAAAGTAACAGCCCCCCTTTCCAGTCCGTCAAGACCTGACATGACAAAACATACATAAGTCGATTCTGTGCGGAAAAGTGACTCACCTCATAGCTGATTGTGAAGGTCTGATGGCAGAAAATTTCTATACAGAAAGGTACAATAAAGTAGCACGCCTTATCCATTAGAAACTCTGCAAACACTATAACATCACTGTGCCTGAAAAAGCACCGTTGCCCATGGTTTGACCCTGTATAGCATTTCTTATGTTCTTATGAACCTAAAAGAATTACAGAGAATGAAGAGGTTATGATCACCTGGGACACTCACATTCTGACCAATAAAAAGCTGGATGGGAGGAAGTTGGATATAGTAGTTAAAGGAGAAACACCAGAACAGCACTGTGTTAGTTCCAAGCAACAAGGGTACCTGGCATCAGCTCAAGTGGGATGTTGACACCGGGTGGAATTCTAGCTATGAAATGCAGGGCTATTTTTTGTTCCACTAACCAGCATCAGAGTCATTAGAGACCGAGATCAGGGTCAAAAGTCACCTGGGTCACAAAGATTGGGTAAATATCATACAGATGATAAGAACCTAAGATCATAAGATATGCCATACTGGGTCAGCCCAAGGTCCATCAAGCCCAGTATCCTGTTTCAACAGTGGCCAATCTAATTCACCAGTACCTAGCAGTTTTCCCAAATGACGAAAGGTTCCACAATGTTTGTATTGAGTCAAGCAGTTGGTATCCCAGGTCCCCTTTAATAATGGTTTATGGACCTTTTTCCTCCAGGAACTTCTCCAACCCTTTTTTAAAACCCGACTACACTAACAGTTTTTACTACATCCTCCAGTAACAAATTCCAGAGGTTTGATTACACATTGAGGTGAACAAATATTTTCTCTTATTAGTCTTAAATAGGTTACCCTGTAGCTTCATTGCATGTTCCCCTAGTCGTTTGATATTTTGATTGGCACAAACAATCGATCTATGTATTCCCATTCAACTCCATTCATTAATTTTCTAGACCTCTATCATATCTCCCCTTAGCTGTATCTTTTCCAGGTTGAAGAGCCCTAACCTTTTTAGTCTCTCTTCATAGGGGTATTCTTCCATCACCTTTACCATTTTGGTGGCTCTTCTCTGTACCTTTTCTAATAACGCTATATCCTTTTTATGATTAGTGCATTGGTGTGATATACAGTCCTCCCTCACAAGAGGTAGAGGTGGACAGAGAAATTATTGACGAATACGCAGCATTGCTAGGAAAGGGGAAGTGCTACTGCTAGGAGATTTTAATATGCCAGATGTTGATTGGCACATTCCTGCTGCAGTATCATCTAGGAGTAAGGAGATCCTGGATTCTCTACAGGGAGAACTATTCAGGCAATTGGTAACAGACCCCACACGTGAAGGGGCCATCCTGGACTTGGTGCTTACCAATGGTGAAAGTGTTTCTGATGTTGTAGTGGGAGATCATTTTGCATCCAGTGATCACCAGATGGTGTGGTTCAGTATTAGGACTAGGGCTGTTAGAATCCATTCCAAGGTGAAGATCTTAGACTTTAGGAAGACTAACTTTGCGATGATGGGCCAATGCCTCAGGGAGTCGTTAGTGGGATGGGAACAGCTGGGGGATGTAGAAACAACAGTGGGCAAAACTGAAAGGGGGTATTTTAAAGGCAACCAACCTTTTTGTTAAAATGGTAAACAAAGGCAAAAGGAACAGGAGACCGCTATGGTTTTCGAAGGAAGTAGCTGAAAAAGTGAAGAAAAAGAGGGAGGCCTAATGAAATTAAAGAGATAACAGTGAGATGAAGACAGGCATCTGTAGTTGGAAAACTTAGAGAAGCTAGCAGAGTAGGCCAGAAGGCAATGATTCAAAAGGAGGAGGAAATAGCCCATGCAATAAATTGGGGGGAGACGACATGTTTCAGATATATTAGTGAGGAGAGGAAGGGCAAAAGTGGTATGTCCAGACTCAAGGGTACAGGGGGGGAATATGTAGAAGCTGATAAGGATAAAGCGGAATTACTTAACAAATAGTTTGTTCTGTGTTCACAGATGAAACCCCAGGAGCAGGACCTCAGAACACACCCACAAATAAGAACAGAAGCGAGGGACATCTTGAACAATTTTCAGAAGACTGTGTTCGTGAGAAACTAGCTCAACTCAAAGTAGACAAAGCGATGGGACCGGATGGGATACACCCTAGAATACTGAGGGAACTTGGGGACATTCTAGCAACTCCACTGACTGACCTTTTCAATGCCCCGTTGGAGTATGGAAGTGGTGCCAAAGGACTGGAGAGAGGCTCATGTGGTGCCTTTACACAAAAGCGGAAGTAAGGATTGTGGTTGAAAACTACAGGACCGTTAGTTAACTTCAGTGGTGAGTAATTAATGGAAACGCTGTTGAAAGAGAACATAGTGTGTTTTCTGGAGTCCAGCGGATTACAGGATCCGAGGCAGAATGGATTCACCAGAGGCAGGTCTTGTCAGACAAATCTGATTGATTTCTTTGACTGGGTGACCAGGGAGTTGGACCGAGGGAGAGCTCTAGATGTGGTGTATTTAGATTTCAGTAAAGCCTTTGACACTGGTCCTCACAGGCGACTTATAAACAAACTGAGCACCCTAGGGATGGACCCTAAAGTTACTGCTTGGGTTAGAAATTGGTTGGGTGGGGGAGGCGACAAAGAGTACAAGTAAATGGAGCTCACTCTGAGGAGAAGGATGTTACCAGTGGTGTGCCCCAGGGATCTGTCCTTGGTCCGATTCTTTTTAACATCTTTGTTAGTGATATAGCGGAAGGGCTGTCGGGTAAGGTTGGCCTCTTTGCAGATGATACCAAAATCTGCAATAAAGTAGACACCCAGGAAGGGGTAGTTCACATGAGGAGGGATTGAGCTAAGCTTGAAGAATGGTCTAGAATTTGGCAGCTGGGATTTAATGTTAAAAAATGTAAGGTCATGCATTTGGGCTGCAGCAATCCACAGGGAGCAATACAGCATAGGAGGTGAAGTACTTTTGTCAACTAAAGAAGAGCGGGACCTAGGCGTAGTTGTGTCGATGATCTTAAAGTAGCTAAACAGGTAGAAAAGGCGACGGCAAAAGCTAGAAGGATGCTTGGGTGCATACGGAGAGGAATGGCTAGCAGAAAAAAGGAGGTGATAATTCCTCTGTATAAGTCTTTGGTGCGACCTCATTTGGAGTATGGTGTGCAATTCTGGAGACCGCACCTTCAAAAGGATGTGAACAGGATGGAGTCGGTACAGAGGGTTGCTACTAAGATGATTAGTGGTCTTCATTATAAAGCATATGCAGACCAGACTTAAGGATCTTAATATGTACAACCTTCGATAGGAAAGGCGGGGATTTGGGATAGGGGGCCGGGGGGCTTGGGGGGGGGGGGGTGGGGGGGGTTGGGGGGAAGAGGTGATATGATTTGATATGTTTTAAAATACCCTTCCGTTGGCATATAACTGTTCAGGGAGAGAGCCTCTTTCAATTGGAAAGCAAGTGCTGCGACGCCAGGGACATGGGATGAGGGTGAAGGGAGATAGATTCCTGAGTGATATGCGGAAATATTTCTTTAACGGAAAGAGTAGTTTATCCGTGGAATATTCTTCCCAGTGGAGGGTGGTGAGAGATGAGGAACAGTAAACTGAATTCAAAAAAGCATGGGACCAACACAGAGGATCTCTAAAGGTAAAAGGTGGACTGCTTGTAGTTGTTGTTATGGAAGGCACAGACTAGAGATGGGCCTTGTGGTCTTTTTTTTTCTTGTTCATCTATGTTTCTATGTTTCTATGTTTCCTATTAGGCAACCGGCATTACACCACAATAATTTAAGAGTGCAGGGTCCGCACCATGGAATGAATACAGAAGGCATTATAATATCCTTTTTTTATTATCCATTCCTTTCCCTTATGATACCTAGCATTCTATTTGCTCCCTTCTTGGTCAATTGTTGCGACACTGGGCAGAGGGTGTTTTAACATGTTTTTTCCCACGATGACAACACCTAAATCTTTGTCTGGATGGTGGTTCCTAAGTGTAGAATCTTTGCAATCATGAGTTTGGGTTAGTTTCTTTTCCTAGGTGCATAAAAAAAAAAAAACAACTTTTTTTACTTGTCCACCATTTAAATTTCATCTGACCATTTGGATGCCCCAGCAGTATTCCAATTTTATCAAGACGCACCTCTTGCAATTCTCCACATATCCTTTATGGGTTTTAACAACTTTTTTGCCATAATTTTTGTGGTCATCTGCAAATCTGATAAACCTCACTCATTATTCCCAATTTCCAGGTCATTTTATGAATATATTAAAAAAGCCAAACACACCCTGGGGTTACTACCACTATTCACCTTTCTCCATTGGAAAGTATTTGGGACCATTTTTAGCCCTACATGTTTTGCTTTCTATTTTTCAACCATTTTTCCTGATGCCTCAATATTACACTGCCTTCTATCCCAATGACCTTTTTAATTTCACCAAAGGTCTTCTTCCATGAGGGGATTGGGAATGGCTTTTTCCGAAAGTCAAGATACACTATATCAAATCAACCCGAGTTTTCCACCTTTGTCTACCCTGTTTATTCACACCTTAAAAAAAACAACAGAATTCAAAACGAAAACAAGGACCCTTCCTTGGCTAAAGACATGTTGTCCGTTTCCCATTAAGCCATGGACCTGTCCAAGCATGTTTCAGTAATTTTGTTCTTTTATGGGTGGGTTTCTAACCATTTGTTTCCCGGTACCTTACATCAGACTCACCGGTCCTGTAGTTTCCTGGAGCACCCCTGGAAACCCTTTTTAAACAATTGTCGTTACATTGGCCATCCTCCACTCTTCAGGGGTATTACAGAATAGAAACATAGATGACTTAAATGATATGTTCAGCAGATTTACTAATGAGTGGGGGTCCCTGCAATCCTCATATTTCTGTTCTTTCAACCACCCTTGGATGTTATACCAAATTAGCGGTCCAGGTTGATTTTTCCTTACTCTTCCAGTTTACATCAATAGTTGTAATAGATCTTCCTCACGTGTATCGATATTTCCTCCTCAATTCTTTTGAGGCATCACCGTTTTAAATACCATTTCAGTCCATGCGTAATCATCCCTACATCTTCCTAAGTCAAAAAAACAAAGATAAGAATTCATTCCGGTCCTCTCCACTATGACCTGTCCCCTCTTAGTGCCCCCTTTTACACCCTCTATCATCTAATGGTCCATCTGATCTCTGCACAGGTTTTGCTGATGAACTGTACTTGGAAAAAGGTCGTTTATTAAGCAGTTTTTGCTTCCACCAAGCAAGCTTCTTCTCAAATTCTCTCTTTGCCTGCCTTTTGTTTTAAAAATCAATGCCCTTTGAATCTAATTTGCCAAGTTGCTGTGTTGTTTCCAGTTTTTCGTCATTTGGCCTCCTGTTTCCATTTCCCTGAAAGATGCTTTTGTGGCACACTACCGCCCTCTCTGACCTCACCTTCATACCAATGCCCGTGGCAGGTTTGTTTTTTTGGACTTCCTTTCCCTTTACTTAAAGATGTGGAATACTAGCTGGTTCTGTGGTTCCAATTTAGTAGTTTTTTTAGAACAACACCCCAGCTTGATCGTAAATATCTTCCATACTTTTTCTACTGCTCGTTTTAGTTTTTTCTTAAACTATTTTCCTCTTTTTATAATAGTATCCCTTTTGAAAGGTAAAAGGTAGTACTGGTGGATTGCCTAAACCATCCTTCTTCCATTTAATCAATTAAAAGCCTATCATGCTATTATCACTATTGTCAAATGGCCTCATCTTTCCTTATCTCTTGCAACCAGATCTTGTTTTCCACTAACGGACCTAGCGTCCAACATGGCTTTTTGCTATCTGGTCAGAGTTACATGAAACCAGTGGCTCCAAGAAGCAAGTCATTGTTATTTTAATCTATAACCTTTACCTCCCTAGCAGTCCTGCCGTGACACTGACACTCCAGTTGATACTGGGTGTAATTGAAATCAACAATTATTTTACTGGTGCTGTAACACCTTTGAATGGGCTTCCCTGTAGTCTTTGGAAGGACTAACAAAAGAGGACTGCTACTTCTGGAGGAGAGAATTTGGTAATTGTTAAGTATTTACTTCTTGGAATTTTTCTTAAAATCTTGGTGTATTAAAGGAATTCTTTAGATTTAAGCTGATTAATCTGTTGAACCCAATTTAATTGTTAAATCATTCAAGGCCTACTAGCAGCAAAGAGCTTTCAGTTTTTAACTGTACAACACAGCAGAGATCTTTCTGATTAAAATTTAGAATGCAAGACTCCTTTCTAGCCAAGCAAGGGCTGTGGGACCCACCCTGGAAATTGGTCACGAGATTACCATAGAAGTACGGAGACAAGGGTACTGTGTAGCAGCCCTCGTGTTCATGTCTTTTTCCCTTCCGTCCCTCCCCAACACCCACCAACCCCTGGGATAATTGTATCTTTCCTTTTAAGAAAAGGAAAGGAGGTGCCATATTCA